>VCII01000195.1:1200000-1562999 GCA_006030095.1 Triplophysa siluroides
AATATAGTTTTTATATGGTATGTAGTCTTTTTATAAGAGGAATCTCATTACTAGATTTTTGACTTTTTTTTGTTTTACAGAGGCCAAAAGAAAAACATGAAGCATAGTCATGTGGTGTTTGCACTACTTTGTATATTTAGGTTTGGACTTATGGTAAGAAACAGCTTCTTCAAACTATCCTCCAAAACCTTTCCTGTTAACAATGTTTCTTAAGCGTCTTTATGAAAGCACATCTTTTTTCCCAGGCTTCTGATGAAGCAGATAAAGGGAAATGCAATGATATTTTAAGCTTGGAAGCTCAACGCACAGTTGGTGGTGCAGTGGCCAAACTTGGCTTAGAGCTTTTAGAGAATCTACAGCTTGGGCTTGAGCAACCAAATATAATTATATCTCCACTGAGTGTTTCCCTTGCACTTGCTGAGCTTGCTCTGGGTGAGAAATCAGAACAGTTGTGACCATACACATACATCATTTTGAAATAGGGAACATTCTATTACAGTGCAAGATGGCAAATATGATATAAATATTTACATACTCTACATATTTTAAAATATTTTGCTTAATAGGTGCAAACAACAAGACCGAGGAGAAGTTGTTAGAAGTCCTTCATGCACAAGCACAGCCTAACTTTCATGAAACCTTAAGCTGTCTCCAGGAACATCTGACTACTAAGGCTGTCAAGATGGCATCCCGTCTCTATCTCTTACCAGGTCAAATATAATGCATTTTGGTCAAAAATAAATACATTACAATAAATAAACAAACAGATAGAGAAATATAAGTAAAAAAATGTCAAGCTGAAAAATAATAAACAATAAATACTTTTTTTGCATATAATGACCTATGAGTATACTACTAGAAAATTGTTGCCAACAATTTAGAATAGTTGTGTCCTATTTACATTTTTTTTTTTTTTTGTGTTTGTACAGGATTCAAGGTGAACCAAGCCTTTGTAAATAGATCTTCGTGCCTGTATAAATCTGAACCTGCACAATTGACCTCTATTGAAGAAATCAATCGTTGGGTGGAGGAGGTCACTAAAGGTCACATAACCAACTTCATGTCTAGTCTTCCTTCTAATGTGGTTCTAATGCTGATAAATGCCATTCATTTCAAAGGTTGGTAAATTTCTATGTTAATTAAATAATTATATATATATATATTTTATGAAATAATTGGTAAGTGGTTATGATGTCATTCTTACTCTTAGGGGAGTGGCAGTCTCGCTTTGACTCAAAGTTCACTGTAAAGGATTTCTTCTACATTGACAAAAAAACCTTTGTAAAGGTGGACATGATGATGGCAACCAGATATCCACTCAGCATGTTTGTAGATTTAAAGGATGGAACGCAGGTACTGCATATTATTTCCTTTATCCTGCTTATTTTCCTTCTAACTTAAAGGAACACTTCACCCAAAAAATACAAGTAGCCAATCTTTTACTCACCCCCGAGCTGTCCCAGGTGTATATGACTTCTTTATCTTTTTTAGCGGATCACAATCGGGGTTGTATTGAACAATATCCTGGCTCTTCCCAGATTGGTAATGGCAATGGGTAGAGACCTAGTTTTTGAAGCTCCAAAAACCGCACATATCCATCATAAATGTTGTATATCCAAGGTTACATGTCCAGGGATGTGTCATGACACCAAAGGATAGATTTTTGAGCAAAAACGATTGGGTCTCTATTCACTTACATTACAAAGCCAGGAACAGCTAGGATTGTGATTAATATTACTTCAAATGTGTTCGGCAGAAAACAGGAAGACATGTACACCTACGATGGCATGAGGGTAAGTTATGGCAAAAATGTCACTAGGGTGAACTGTTCCTTCAATCATGCTGTTCTTTAGCCTAGACAAAGCATTGCTATTTTCTAATTTTCTAAATAACGTTTGGTGTTTCGCCATCTATCCTCAGGTCGCAAGGTTACCCTTCCAAGGAAACATGAGTCTTCTAGTAGTAATGCCATCACATGGAAATCTATCATCGACGGCTGCCAAACTCAACATTTCTAACCTGTATGAACGTCTCCCAAGTCAGAAGTCTATGCATGTGAAACTACCCAAATTCAAGCTTGAGTCCAAACAGGATTTACGTCAAGCACTTACAAACATGGGTAAGAGAATCCTCCACATGTTTGCAATTTACATTTTGTGGTGAATCATATTGAGCTAATGTTTGGTCAACATGAAGTTGAGGGGAACTGTGAAAATATTTATACCTGGACACAAACTTTTATCTATATTTCAGGTCTGGGCATGTTGTTTTCTGGGCCTGACCTATCCAGAATCTCCCAGGGCCCATTAGTGGTGTCAGGGGTACAACATGCCTCAAGTATTGAACTGAACGAACAGGGGGCCGAAGCCTCGGCCGCGACCTCTGTCACACTCGTGCGTACCATTCCCACGTTCACCGTAAACATGCCATTCATCTTTGCACTGGTGGATGATGCGTCTTACACACCTCTCTTCCTGGGAATGGTCACCAACCCCAGTCCTGGAGCGACGGCTGAACAAAGCGATGAGCCAAAAACGGAAAATGAAACTGTACCAAGCAATGTTCGCCTGACTGACACAACACTCAATGACGGCCCACATGAAAACATGCTAAGTTACATGTTAAATATGTGGAGGGAAGCAGTTCCCCAGCAGTTCCTTGGACATCAGGAAATGGATCAAGGGAACTGAAAGAAAACGTGCATGGATCTGTGTATATTACATGTATGTGCTTGGGTGATACGCAGGGTTATGCTGTTCGTGACCTGTCTTATAGTACAGTAACATTATATATGGACATGCACCTCCTGAACATTGTTTAATTTTTGTAAGACATACATAAGAAGGAGAAAGCTTAAGGACAGAAATAATAAATCCCATTAGAAATTATTTTTCTAATGATTAAATAGCATGTGCAAGTGTATCCAATGGCACATTTAATGACTTTTTATCATACAGCTAAATCGTACATAATTTTGTAATGTAATGTTAAGTAGCTTGGTGATACATTTTCGTTGTATTCTACAAAATTCAACCTTAAAAAAATGTAATTGTTTTTTTTTGTCTACCAGTATCGCATGTACAGTGTATTAGGCTAATCGAAGTGTATCGTTCACTCTTATCTTCATGCTAACAGTTACAACAAATAAAGCGCAACATTTGAAAAGAAACGAAGCCCAAATGACACGATATTTATTTTCTACATCATTATAGCATTTAATATATTCATATTGTGAGATTTTGGGATACGTTTTACCGTGAAGACTTTCTCCTCAGCTGCTGCAGTGCTCAGTCGTCATCGCAGGGCGGGATTCTTTAGTGAAACGCTTCTCGTGCGTCTGCTCGCGCACAGTTGGCGCAGCTGTCGACGGAGAGTCTGCACGAGACGACGGTTAAAGAAGAATACAGGTCAGAAAAATAAAAATAAAAATATCAATGTTTTATATCTTTAAAGCTTAAAAACTGTTATTTTTATGAATGCTAACATCATGCTTTGTTCCAGCCATATTTTTTCTCCTTTAAGTGTGCTCAAAAATGGTGTTTGTTTATTTATCCATCATCATATTTAAGTTGCCTAAACATAACGCTTTTTGGAGGTTGCTTTACAAACGAGTAAAGCAAAGAGTGTTAAACATTTATAACTGGTAACTATTGGGACTAAATGTGTTTTTAATACTGCATAAGTCGTTTTAAAATGTTGTCTTTTTTTGTAGGTGTTTTGTAAACTGGTTAATAAAATGTAGTTGTGAATAAATGTTGAGAACGTGTGCAGTGGATGGATCATCGTCTACTGTTTTACTGCGTGGCATGCAGGCAGCCAGTCAGATACATGTGAAAAAACAATAGGGTTAGGTGTATTTTTTTCCAGTGATGGATCTGAACTCAGCAAAAAACTTGAAGACGACTTTAACGACAACCAGATGTGGTGAAGGAACATGGGAAAGTTTCTGAAAGAGTGTCTGTTTCCGCAGTAGGAACTCCTCCAATACTTGAACCCATTCCTGAAATTCACTGTGTCTAGTGTTATACAGAGTTTGGATATTATTCAGATTTTTTTATTTTCTGGCTTCATTAAAAAAATCGAAGACCGTCTACACTCTTGAAATTAAAGGGGCTTGAAAGGTTCTTCACAGCAATGGCGTAAGATTAAGAACCATTTTTGGTGCCAAAAAGACCAATTCAGTCAAAGGTTCTTTAAGAACCATTTCTTTCTTAATTTTTTATAATCTGAAGAACCTTTTTTCACCACAGAGAACCTTTTGTGAAACAGAAAGGTTCTTTGGATGTTAAAGGTTCCTTATTGAACCGTTCAGACAAAAAAAGGTTATTTTATGGCATCATGAAAGCACTTTTATTTTTAAGAGTGTACCCTTAATTTTTCTTTCTGTTTTACGACATCTTCAATATTCTTAATATAAATATGATGCAATTATTTGTACATCTTTTTTTACCTTTGCAGGATTTTCTTACTAATATTTTCAAAATTATGTTCATCGTTTGAAGCCTTTCCATTATGTTTTGTAATGGCTGCCAAACAACTGCTGTTTGTTAAAAGGACAGTTCACCCAAAAATGAACATTCTTTCCTCATTTATTCCAATCTGGTATGACTTCCTTTCTTTTGCAGAACACAAAAGAAGACATTTTAAAGAATGGTGATAACCGAACAAATTTGAACCCCAGTTGACTTCCATTGTATGAACACAAAACCACCGAGACATTTCTCAAAATATCTTCTTTTGTGTTCCACACAAGAAAGAGTCATATACAGGTTTTAAATGACATAAGGGTAAATAAACAATGACGGAATTCGTTTTTTTAACAGTGTTGACGTCCATGTCCGTGATGTCATCCATCTAATCTCGGTTTTGTATTTGTCAGGATGAAGAAGACAGCCCTTCTGTTTGGTTTATGGAGTCTTCTCTGCCTCTCACATGCTCAGATGGTGCAGTAACGCCCAATCGAATTCCCAGCTGTTATCTTTACTCTGACATTACGCGGGCTTTAACGTTCCCCTCTCTCTCTATAGACAGATACAGAGGCTGAGGGTGATGAGGAGGTGGTTGATCTTTTCACCACACCACGCACCAAGCTGGCTGCTGCGACCTCTGATTTTGGCTACAACCTGTTCCGTCAGCTGGCAGCACGTGACCCCAAGGTCAGCGCCTTCCTGTCCCCCATGAGTATCTCAGCAGCCTTCACACAGCTCTCAATGGGTGAGGTTTGCTCTCGTCCAACCACACACCCGAGTATTACTAGCCTGATCTTACCTTGAGATTTTCTTTTTCATCTGTCGTAGGGGTGTCTGAGCGAGCTGAGAAGCAGATTTACAGGGCTCTCCGTTACCACACCTTGCAAGACGGTCAACTCCATAACACACTGAAAGAGCTTCTCTCTCTTAAGGGCACCGGCCAAGGGCTTTAGCTCCGCAGAACGCATCCTGCTGGCCAGGAGTGAGTGTATGATTGTATCTAGATGTGCCTATGTGAGAAAAGATGCAGATTAATAAAAAAGCGGTACATATTTTATTCATCTGTTCTTTTCAGAGCTTCGACTAAAGCTGGAATACCTCAACAGTGTGGAGACTCAATACGGGGTACGCCCTCAAACTCTTATGGGTGGAGCTCGGGACCTCAAGGCTGTTAATGATTGGTTTAAACAGAAGACCGGCGGAAAAGTGGCCCAAATTCTTCCTTCAGCTCTCCCGCGCAACACCGCTGTGCTGCCTGTGGGGGCAGCGTACTTCAAGGGTAAATGAGCTTCTCTTTTCTGGACTTGGAAACTGGCAACATTTGTCATTTAGAAATGACTGACACAGTGTTTTACATAAAATCTGTTCAATCATTCTCAGTTCTTACTACAGCAGTTCTTAAATTGCTCTTTTTTCACAGGTAAATGGGTAACTAGGTTCAGCAAGGCTAACAAGATGGACAACTTCCAGGTGGATGGACAAGCGCCAGTTCTCATTCCCATGATGGAGCAGGAAAATTACCCGGTGAAGATGGGCAATGACCCTGACATTGGCTGCACGGTACCAGAACCTATTTTTGATGAATGATTAGAAGTGCATCCCAAATCACATAATTATGCAATGTCCATTTTGTAGTATAAATAGTGTAAGTAGTACTGTATGTTCACTTTCAAAATTCCAAGAAGAAGTGCACTTTAAGTATTGAAATGATGCATTCATTCAACTGAAAATGTGAAGTGTGGAACGCTAAACATGCACTAAGTGGTCTCAGGTTTGCTTACGCAGCGGAAGAGAGGCTGGCACTGCCGAGCAAAGTTCACCCGCGGAGACGATTACAGATCAGTCTGACAGTGACTGAGGTCCTGTTGGGCAAAACAAGTGACATTAAAAGTACAATAAACAAACGGGTTTTCATTGACTTGCATTGTGTTTAGTACTCTTGCTTAGTAGAAACCCCTTAAAGGAACAGTTATAATGGAAATTCTTTTTTGTTCTGATGAACACAAAACAAGATATTTTGAAGAATGTTTGTAACCAAATAGATCTTGGCCGCCATTGACTAACATATTAGGGAAATTAGCTTTTTAAATGTCTTTGTTCTGTTAAACACAAAATAATATATTTTTAAGAATGTAGGAAAGCATTGTCATTTTTTTCTAATGCGAAGAAAAAAAAACAGAATTTTACGTAAAACCGTCAAATTACAGGAAGAGACTGTAAAACGGTATAAACATGTAATTTTACAGGAAAAAACTTTATTTTTACAGTATATTTCTGGCGCCCCTGGAAAATAGCATTTTCTTTCAAGAATATGAATATAGAAATGAAACATTTTTTTTACGGTATACTATAGTAGTCAATGGTGGTGAAGAACTGTTTGGTTACACGCATTCTTCCAAATATATTTTTCTGTGTTCACCAGAACAAAGAAATGTATATAGATTTGGAACAACTCAAGTGTGAGTAAATGAAGACAGAATTTTAATTGTTCGGGTAACTGGCACTTTAAGTGTTCAATTTGAGATGACTCTACACTTTTTAAATAAAATAAAATAAGTATATACTCGATGGTATAGATAGTTTAAGTGCATAGTATATAGTACAGTATGTAATTTGGGACACAACTTTGGATACAATGTGTTTGTATATTGTAAGTTGTTTATTTTATTATTTAATTGGACAACTCCCTAATAAATGATGATAAATTGTGTCATCAAACACAGAATTGTATTTGTAGAGAGAATGTAATTTGAAGTAAAAGGATGATTCCTTTGTTAAACATCTCTGTCTTCTCTTGTTTTCTTTTGTCCAGATTGCTCAGGTTCCTATGCAGGATGGAGTAAGCATGTATTTTTTCTTGCCCGATGAGGTGACTCAGAACCTGACGATGATAGAGGATGCACTTACTGCTGAATTTGTCCAGGACCTCTCTAACACCCTCCACGCGGTACAGGTCCACCTCACTCTGCCCGTTATGAAAGTCAGCTACAGCACAGACCTGCTGTCCTCCCTCTCTGACCTGGGTGAGACACGACCACTGTTTCACATTACTTTTATCGTCCAATCGTGACACTGGTAACATTGCTTATGTCATTTATCACTCGATTATGTTCTTCTTCGTCCAGGTCTATCTGAATGGTTGGCAGAGACAGATCTTATCAAAATAACCAGTCAGCCGGTGAAGTTAAATGCTGTCCGTCATAAGGTTGTCATTGAGACAGCTCCAGAAGGCACAGAGTATGCCAGCACCACCCCTAGCGGCAGAGGCCAATCACTGACTCTGGCATACAATGTGGACCGCCCCTTCCTCTTTCTAGTCAGAGATGAGCCATCAGGGGCACTTCTTATGATTGGAAAAGTGTTGAGTCCTCGTGACCTGGAAAGGGTATGAGACACACATGTGCACACACACACAAATACAAACAAATGAGAAAACTTCATGAGAACTTTCAACGTTAAGCCCAAGTCTTTTATTTTTTACAAAATGTATTTGAAATTACATATTTGTACTCACATGGCCTTTAGAAGTAGACTTTCACCACAGCTGCCCTTCCCATTAACATTTTTAGCATGCTTAGGCATTCCCTTATAAGCAAGCATTGCTATATGCGCTTACCCATAGTCAAGCTGTACATTTATCATAAATATGGACATTTTTATGGATATTTTATGGATACTCAATTTCGTTCCAGCTGGATCTTAGCCATACAATCTGTTTTGAGGCATAATAACTGATGACGCTCATAAATCTTTTTGCATGATAGTAAAATTCCCTCAAGTATAAGCAGCTGTATAATGACTTGGAAATGGTTGGGGAACATCTCAACATGTCGCAATAGCCATTTCTATTTTAAAATGCTCAGTTCTTTCATGTTTCATAATATAAATTTTTTTTTATTTGACTTCATTCATTATGTACATTTACTACCTGCAAGAAAATTCAGAATGTATATATTATGTATGTAAAATTGAAGAAAAAAGAATAAAAAAAAACGTATTTCAAACATAATGTTTCCGACCCTTGGATTTTGTTTGAGCAATTAATTGTATGTATGTATTAAAGGTATTAATCCGATCTTTCATGTGTGTTATGAGAGTAAGATTGAGTCTTAAACTGAATATTGATTTTGATTTGACAGAAACTATTTGGAAAAACTTTAAATACTACTTCTTAGTACAGTAGCTGTTTGGTTTTCTTGTTTTTAAACGAGCAGGTTTAAGTTCAGCCTTTTTCATTGTGTGGGTGTACCCTATGATAGGTCAATAAACTTTAGTGCAGACGTAAAATCCTACTGTTTCACTGCCGGCGATACAACATTTATAATAGATAACATGCATGTTTCTCTGCATTTACTCACATTAGAGCCTGTGAACTGAGCAAAAAGAATGGTTACCACAATATCTAACTAAGGCCTTAATAACACAAATCTGGATGGCAGTTATTTGTAAAAAAAAATGTTTTAATTGCAAATGCCAAAAATGTATATTCATGATATTTTCTTATGTAAATTCAGATATATTAGATATATATAAGATATATATTTGGTCATTTGATGGTAATCTTTTTCGAGACAGTATTGAGGATTAGAGTATGCTTTCATAAAATGGAGCCGATCTGTAAAGCATACCGTTTTTTAAAGCACAAAAACATTCCTGGAAATATAAATAATTTGTTTAAATATAATTAATTCAATTAAAAAAATGTAATCAAACTTAAGCCAACAGAATTGATGTTTCAATATTGTATAATTGTTTGCCTTTTTATTAAAATTCAAAGAGATGGGTTTTTGCAGTATGAATTTTCTTAATTGGTGAATTATTTTAATGTGTTTAGTATTCATCTAAACAGCCAACTTGCGATTCCTTCATCTGGGCATTTAAAAGAGGTAGACAAATAAAGCTAAGATAAGCATTAGGCCTGTGTCTGTGCTCTCTACAGCCACTAGATGGCGTCATAAGCTAGATAATTTTACAGACAAATATATTTAAATTAAATAAAGCTTCAAAATGTAATATGATTTATTAGTGTATTTACAAAAAAATGTAAAGCATTATTTGACATAATTTGGGACAGTACACTCTTGACACCCAATGTTTGTTAAGGCTCAGAAAAAATGGGTAAAGAAAACATCGAGATTTTTTTTATTATTTCCTTTTACAGGAAACATAGAGTCCTCGTGAACTCTTTCACAACAAAATTTAAGAAGGAAACAGTATGGATGTTTCTGTCTGAGTGATTTAAAACAGATGGCTTCAAATCACTGCATGTTCACACTTCTTTTCAATTCACTTTCATTTTGAGTTTTTGTTTTTATTTACAATCTACTGTTTTATTATTAGTCTTTAAGAATATAGTTTACTCTAAATATGTTTAACTATATTAGTGTTAACTTCCTGTCTGTGTTTGGTTATAATATAACAATTTATTTATAACATTTATATTAATATTTTATTGTGTGTTATAAATGAAAACTACTCAACAGTTATTCTTTCTTTGAGGGGATTGTATAGTTGCAGCAAGTATTCCAGCAGGGATTAACTGGGTCATCCAACCCATCTTTGACCTTTTAAGATAGCTGACATGTGCAAACAGAGCAATGTTGTGAAACCACCAGAGTATTTAGGTTTTTTCAATAAATAAACATATACATAAATGGCGTATGGTTGTTCCTCCATATTACACGGAAAGAGGAAAAATGACTTTTAATTTAAAAATTGACACGCATCACTTAAAATGTTGAAGTAGGAGTGTTTAGGCAGACAGATAAAAATACTCATTGCAGTGTAATCTGGATTCTCAGAACACATTGGAGGATATTGTGCATATTGTCCCTGCAGTCTTCCGTTCGCTTTGATACTTTATTCACAAACGTATAACCGGTATCCGTAAACTGCTAAAGGTGGCAAGATACATTAAACAAAGAAGAGGATGAGATTACATAAATAATCAATGCTGGAATGAGAACAGGAAGCTGTTGTTCACACCCGGCATCCTGCTTAGGCATTTAAGGTCAACGGTTGTTAGGATCCACAACCCCTTTATCAATGCTGTATATCAATGTTGCTCAATCGTCATACAATGATTTTAAACAAATTTGTGAGGTCATTTCTAACAAATCACCATAACCATTCGCCCCATAGTAACAACACATTTCACTACCCATTACAATAATCCAACACTTTAACATCATTAGCCAGCAAAATACTAATAATAACAATAATAACAAGAGCTGCAAGCAGCACCACCGGGGCCAAGCCCACGCTTTGCGCCACTTTTTACATGGTTTATAAAACACTTCAAGTTGTACGACATACATCGCACTTTATTTTATTTTATTTCATCAACATTTTGTTTGTTTACATGCACTACAAACCAGCGACCTCTTGCACTTGAGGCTTGCAATTTATGAGGTGTGCCATTCAGTTGGCTCACTTCACCCAGCAGAGTTCATAGGTAATAAAAAAATACGAACACAGGTATTGATGACACATGTCAGAAGTGACAACGAAAGACAGAATGTCATTTTGTACTTAGCTTGTTTCTGTTTGTATGTATTGTTTTAACTGCTTTAAGTTGCACTACGTACATTGCACTTAATTTTATTTCATTACAAAAACAACATTACATTTCGTTTGTTGACATACTTGCACTATTTGCGCACATTGAAATGTACGAATGTGCAACACGAGGTTAGAACAAGCTACCTCTTGCTCCCAAGACTTGCAAATTTATGAGGTGTGCCACTCGGTTGGCTTGATTCAGCCAGCAGAGTTCAAGGGTAATAAAAATCTATAATAATATGAGTAATATTTCACGAACACAGGTATTGATGACAGATGTCAGAAGTGAAAATTAATTAATAATTTTGTACTTACCTTGTTTCTGTTTGTATATATTTACATGGTTTATAAACCACTTTAAGTTGCACTACATACGTCGCACTTTATTTAATTGCTTAAATGTCATTACATTTAGTTTGTTTACATACTTACACTATTTGTGCACATACTGGCAAATTGAAATGTGCGATACGAGGTTCGAATCAGCAACCTTTCGTACCCAGGACTTGTATTTTATCAGGTGTGCCACTCAGTTTGCATTCTTGACACAGCAGCGTTCAAAGATAATAAAAAATATATAAAAAGCAATATCTCACGAATGCTAGGTGGCGCTGTCTTGAAACTTCCAGGGTACGTTTGGGATTTGGTGGCGATTTATCACACGGTTGAAAATATATCACGGTTTATCACAGATTTCAAAATGGTGGACAAGCAGATCGCTCAATCGCAAAACAATCATACTCACCCGATTCGGCACGATTCGAGGAATCCGTAGACACCGAGATCACGGTTTTCTGACTAACACTTCAAAAGTTAGAGGCAAAAATAATCATTTTCCAAATCTCGAGAATCATAGGTGGCGCTGTTCCCCATTTTGGCAAGGACCCCCATTCCGAGGTGTAGTTGACACGTACAAAGTGTCGTATCGATGAATCGAACATTGGCCGAGTTACATCCTCCAATACATTTTTGGGTCAACTCTGAAAAGTTTGCAGCAACGTACCTTTTGAGCAACAGCGAAAATCACAATTCCAGAGCTTCTTTCTATTCGGCTCAGTCCAAAGATCGTCTCAGCCGATTTTCGTGACAATCTGTCACAATTTCTAGGACTAGTAGCGAAAAAACGCAATACTGTACTTTTCAAGATTGCCGTTACTGTAATGGGCGGAGTCTTAGTGTAAGGCCTGGAATGCCATGAGCGTGACGAGTGCATGACGTGTGCCAAGTAGAGTTTTTGTACATCAATGGGTTCAAAAGTTACAGCCGTTTGAAAAGTGCATTTTTGAACTGTTGGTGGCGCTATAGAGTGAGTGCTAGAGACCCCATAGTTGGTCTCTACGAGTGTGCCAATTTTCACCATTTTCCTACTTACGGTTCATAGGGCTGCCATAGACACCCATGGTTAAGAAGAAGAATACTGACAAGAACAATAGTGGCCTATGGCCCTTCGGGCCTTGGTCCCTAATAATATTATATGACATTTAATATAACATTATGAAACTTCTTCCACACAAGAATATATCAATTTATTATGATTTTAAACCAGTATAGCAATTTTTTGAGCTAAGAAACTTGCTTAGTGAGTAAATGTTAGGGGCAAACAACATTCAAGTAAAACTTGAAACTGCAACCTCAGAGACTTAACTCAACATTCCAGTGGCTTAATTTCCTCCAACACACACAATTTTTTGCCCATCTGTTTTATTTTAAACAAAAGCCCAATTCAGTAAAATTACATAATGTTGAATTGCAACAGTAATCTGACAGAAAAGATTGAAAGTATATTATTAAAATTACCAAAATATAATTGTCACTTTACATTTGATTATTCGGCTTGTATATGTGTGTTTAATAAACGTCTTACTCTTCAAAACAACACATGAATGATTAACGAAATCTGAGATTTGTATTTTCGTTAAAGCTTTAGTTGGATATTGCGTATAAAACTCATACTTGAAAAAAACACATAACCGTACAATCATGAAACAGTACATCACATGTAATCATGTGATTTGTTAACGGTACAAACATATGTACATATTAAACATATGAAAATATAACAATATGAATACCTGTTGTTTACACTGAAACATTTGAAGTGATGTAATATATTTCAAATGCAATGAAACCAAAGAAGAATGCCTCTATTAGCGTGCATTTAGGTTATAATAAAAAAGCAAAAACAGCTTTATCATGAAAACATCACAGTTATGTACTTGATAAAATAGGGCACCAAAAATAAAACTCCCTACAGAATATACTTTCCTTGTCTACTTGTCTAAACTCAATCGAGAGTTTAAACGTTTCACATTATCAGCATCATTCTTAAGTGTCATTTAACACCCCCAACACACCGCGCTCACGGACAACATCTATAAAGACGTGTTATACAAACACGTTAACATGATTGAAATTGATGGCTTTTATCTTTGGTAGAAGAACAGTGATTCCCTGCTTTCTCACGTTTCACAGAAAACAGCTGTTCACAGAAATGAGCATGTTCACAGGCTGGCAACAACTTGGCCTGTTTCAGCTTGAAGAGCTGCATGCAGTTAAGATTATAGAGGAGAGCTGAGAGATCTCAAGATCTGTCTCTTATTGCTTCTCTCCATTCAGCCCCTTAAAGAGATTCCTATCCTTCTGTTTCCTGCTGTTTTACTCTCTAAACGCTCCGTTGTGTACTGCAGTGTCTGTTTGAAAAGCTCAACAGCTGCTTGGCATCTTTCATTTCTCTGTCTTCATGTTTGCTCTCGTCATTATTTTGGTCATTCTGCTGTTGAGTCGAGTTAAGCTTTCGAAGCACCAGAAACGTCAGAAGGAAAGAGACGAAGCCACCACATATAAAGAAAATCTGGAGTCCCAGGAACCTGGAATGCAAACAAATGTTTGAACAAATGCATGTGCACATGCCGGAAAGAAAGCTTTAAAAAAAGCTGGGTTATTTTCAACCCAGCACTTAAAAGTGAGTAGAGCCCTGCATTTCAGCCCGAGCCTGCCGGGACCCGACTTTATTATGCCCCTAGGGCTGGGCTTCGGGCCAATTTTCATGTGGCCTCGGGTCTGTTTTAGAAAAATTTGTTTTATACGTAAAATACATTTTATGACCTTTCACAGCACCCATAACGACATTCACTTCACGTGCAATGGAGAACATAAAGAGAAAACTGCTAATGTTCAGAGATGGTGATAATAAACTTTTAATCTAACATTGTGATATAGGCTGTTGTGTGCTGTGGATTTTATTGTAGACTAGACAAGTGTTGATAGGATATTATATATAGGATAAATTGATCAGCTTGTGGTCGATGTCGCCACTTAAAAAACAACAACATTTAACAAACAAAAAACACTCCAAACATTTTTCTAAATTAACTTTATAAACAAAATAAAACGTAATATAATCACTTTTCCGTTAACTACAAAATCTGTAACAGCAGTATAAGCTGTGTTGGTGGAGCGAAAAAAAGACGGGCTTCGGGTCTGACTCGGGCCAAACATTTTGATAAGCTGCCGGACAAAAAAGGCCGGGCTACAACCCATGGTTCTCGGGCCAGGGAAAGGCTAGGGCCTAGATTTGAGGCCCGTGCAGGGCTCTAAAAGGGATGAACCCTTTGGGTTGAAAATTTTGCCATGCCAGGTTGTTGTAACCCATTCATTATTGTGTCGTTCTCTGGGTTCATTTAACCCAAAGGTCCCTTTTTGATCCAATGCTGGTGGTGGGGTGTTTTTGTGGTGTTTAGTTTTGTAAGTAATAATTTTGAACAGCAGGGTATTATTTCATCTTGCATATTATAAATGACTTCATTGCATTTAAATTTGAAATGTAAACTTTACCTGTGTCTGAAGAGGTCTAAATTGTAGTAGATACACGATGTTTTCCTGTGACATTTTTCACCCCACATACTGCAGGTGGTATCAATGGCATGCCCATACAGTATGGGTGCTGGGAGGAATGCTGTCAGGAAAAAGAGTTTTTATTTTAATAAAAACATTACTTTTACTAAATGTAAAATGTTTCCCACACATACGGTTATGTGAACACATTACAGACATAAAAGAACCATGAGACTTGCAACAACAGCAATTCTGTCTAAATATTCTCTGAACACACCTCCCCGTTATGATATGATGTCTGTTATGACGTGGTTTGAAAGGCATCCTTTTGAAAGCTTGAACAGGTATTGTGAAATGGTGAACATATCACCTCCGTAACTTTCACAATACTTGCACATCTTGTTACTCAATACTCAACTAAACAGGACAAACCAGAAGTATTGTGAAAATTATTTGAAAAGGTTGAAACGTCTATAGATCACTTTGCAAGATGTAAACATTGGTCCAGAAGCACTTCTGGTTTATTTTATTTTTAAGCCATACATGTATAATTCAATCTTAAAAATATTCGTTTAACATTTCGATTTGGTTCTAAATGTTCTGTTGGTTGTATTTTGTTCAAATGTTTGTGTAGTGTTAAAGAATTATAACAGGAAGTTCTTCTGGATCAGCGTTGGATACGTGTTGCTTAGGTTTTCCGAAGTGGTCTTTAAAATATTTTTATTTCTTACTTTTAAAGTTAAAGATTACTTTTAAATGTGGCTTTTGCTACCGTCTAAAAGTTTAGGGACACCTGCTCAGTCTTTGTTTATATCCCCCCACATTTTTCAATAATAATAAACTCATTAAAACTATTGAATATCACAAATGTAACCTCCAAAAGTTGGATTATTACCCAGAATGTTAACATTTTCACTTATTTACTTAGCATTTTATCAAGCAGCTTCTTGAGGTATCATGCATTTTAGACCGTATTAAAAGAGTTCCCAATGTTGGGCTTCTTTTGCATGCTTTTCTTTATTATTTAAAAAAAATTGAAATCTTAATTTTTTTTTCTTGTTTAAAAAAGGTTTTATAATCATAAAAGCATCTCAGTCAAGTCAAGTGACCCTAAGCTTTTGATCGGTACTGTACCTAAACAAACAATATCGATAAGACACTACACGGGAGAGTGAAGAGCAATGAAAGTGAACACATTCAGATTCCAACCGCACAAGATTTAACACATCAAGTGTACACAATCTGCAATTGATCACACGCAGCTGCTATTTCGAAATATAGTAATGGTATTGTTAAGAGATCACTGTGTCCTCGTGACGTGGTTTGGCAGTTTAATGCTTTTTTTTAAATAATGCTAAAAGTCTGTTCTGCATTAACAATTTATTTCGCTTACCAAGGACTCTAAAGAGCATGAACTGGATTCCCAAAGCAAAGGACTTATCCTGCGGGGTCACAGTCCTGGAAAGATAACAGAAATATACATATCATAAAACAAAGCATTTTGTTTGTGAATACAACATTTCTCATAAAGCATTTTCTCTGCACAAAACATGCATCTCCTGGGGCTTTTCTGAAAGTATAAGGGCCGTTTAAAACCTGTCGTTTGCTACCCTCATCGCGGTTTCTCCTGACATTGTGCCAGGACCTGCACAGACAGGTCTACATACATAAAGCAGGTAGAATGATACTTTCACACAGTCTTGCCAAACTGTGTAACAGTTTGTTATTTGACCTATCTGAGGACAAATAACAAGTCAATTGGAGAAGCGACATAAGTGCTTTGAGAGAACAAATGTAATTGTCAAACTGGATCTGGAACTTGATTAAAAATGTGGTTTCCTGCATAAAAACATGATTCTTATTTGATGTATAATTAAGATTTCGCAAAGAGAAAAAAGCCAAAAGTGTTCTTATTTGACACTTATGTAGCGCACTGCTTTAAAACTCAAAAAAGTACTATTCCTTTGGGAAAATTTTACAATGCAAGTGTTAGTCTGAAACACGTGGCAACCTGCTAAGCAAGTTCATCCATGTTCTTCATGACCTCAAAGCATGTGACAGACCTATGAATGTGATTCGTTTAACATTGTGTTTATTTTTTACATAATCCCACAAAATCATACTTCAGCACCTTTTCACGATGAAAAATCCTCTCGGCCTTCTTAAATAAACAACTATTTAACACAAAAGCTTAGACGAAACTGTAGCACCAAATCATCTACTAAACTATACTGTTATACCATTATACAGTAGGCTACTTAGTAAATAGAAGGAATGCTGAAAGATAATCATAAATGTATTATACCAATAAAATAGACTAAAACATCACCCTAAATGTATTATACCATCATATTTAAATAAGCCTAAAATAGATGAAATACCTGAGGATCATCATAAACGATGGGGTGTGAGAAAGAGAAGCCACAAAGCATGTGATGGAAGAAAGGATCATGAAGGGAATGAGACGGTTGGCGCAGCCATTTCCACATGGTCCTGGGGTGGCGTAGCTCAGAGACGTTCCCGGGGCCACACATGAACAGTCTGTGTAGTTCTAAAGAAACACTTACGGTTACACATTGACAGCTTAAAAAAAACAATCAGTTCTAATTGAAGAAGAACTTTGATATTTAGCACCAGTGCAACCACTGTTGTTGGCAAAAAGTATAAACAATTGCTCTTCCATTTCTCAAACTGTAACAATTACAGTATTGTTTTTCATGTCTGTTGTATGAAATCACAAAGAAAAATCGCACTGAGGTTAAAGATAATGATGTACAATGTTTACCAAGCGGGTGGACAGGATGCTCTCAGTCAAAGTATTGTTTGTTTTCTTTTGCTTGGAGAGCAATGAGAAGGAAATGGAGGAAATGCTCATGGTTATTTTAAGATAACACTGTGCAAAAATAAAGTTTCGAAGACATGTAAAATAACAAAAAGTATTTTTGGAATAAAAAAGTTGTAGTATCAGAAAAGATTCAACAGCTTTCCTGTAAAAACAGAGCTCATGTAAACTATCTATGTTTAGTTATTTTTATTTTAAAAGCAGCTGCTTTCTCAGTGTACAGCAGAGCATTATTACTCTCGTGTGGTTTTAATTCGGAGCCATAAAGGCCAAACAGGAATCTGTTGTATAAACTTTAACTGCCAGAACTTTAGTGTAACGACTAAAAAATCTGAAAAATCAGAAAGATTTGTTATCCAAAAACCGTTATGGGCAATTCCAGTGTTATGGATGTAACATTTTCAGGCAAACTTTAAATTCTGAAAGAGAATCAGCAATATATATTCAATCATCTGTTCATATTTGACTAAACCCCTGATGATAGGGTCCAGACATAGGGTCAAACTGAGCGCTACCGCGAGACGTAATCTTCCAGTGGATTCAGTATCGGACATACTAAGAAGCTTCTACTGACGGTCATCACGGATGGTGGCGTTCACCTCTAGTTGCGAGGTCCCTTCCGGAGCCATACTGGGAAAAACACTACTCTCCTCTTGAAGAGTGTGTTACGGAGACCACATCCTGCCACTTGGGGAGGTGAAAAGTGGAGGTATTCAGCATGGTCTTCCCGCAGGGAGAGCGCATGCGGGAATGTGTCAACCCATGTTAGGGAGACAGAAACCAGGTTGGAGTACCACCAGAGGGGAGGTCACAGATTCATCCTCGGGGGAATCATGAGCGAAGGAAATCAACATACGGGACTACCCTGCAGGGGCCAATGCTTAGTGATGGATGGAATGCCTATACTTCACCCTAAGGGGGAAAAACCTCACGAAGGGACTGGGCGTAGCCCAACCCGCAGCACTGCATATGTCTGCCAGAGTGGCGCCTTGGGCCAATGCCCACGAGGAGGCCACGCTCCGTGTGGAGTGGGATCTCACTGCTAGTGGACAAGGTTGACCCTGGTATTGGTATGCCAAGAAATGGCGTCCACAATCCAGTGCGCTAGCCTCTGTTTCGAGACAGCCCTCCCCTGGTGCTGTCTTCGGAAACAGACAAAGAGCTGCTCAGAGCTCTAAGGGTCTTGTGTCAAAAACAGACGCGGAAAGCGCGTTGGACACAGCAAGGAAGCGGAAGTACTGTAAACTGGCTTACCCGCACAGGTTTTTTTTTTACAGTAATTTGTTCTCATACAGTTATTTAATTGTTTGACTGGTGTGTAGTCATTAAATCAAGGCATTCATAATTTTTCTTGGCTTCAGGAGATTTGTCCTGAAATAGCCTTAAACTAGTTTATTTTCCCAGTACCTGATATGTTTATGTAGTTATTTTCACTTTCCCCCCACTGGAAGTCACACACGTGTCTGCCAGCTCTACAAACACATACAATTAGGTAAATTGCGTACTATAAACGAGTAATCATGCTTGTTTTGGTTGTTTAAACATTTCCAGCTGTGGAAGTTAAACCAGTATGAGGATTTATGTGTAAATGTGTATAATATATCATGGCTAAATGCTGCTGTTTTATCTCATTTTGTTTGTTGCTTTTTTAAACGCAGGAATAATTGTGGTTAAATTTTGATTGCATATTGTGGTCCAGTTTCAGTTTACAGTACACTGTAACAAAACAGTAATTTTACCGAATTTTAATACAGATTTTCCACGTAAAACAAAAATGGAATTTCTTCTTTATTACGGTCTTTTATTGTAATTTTACGGTATTTAAAAATTACATAAAATAAAAATACGGTTAAAGACCGCAAATTTACAACAGGGGGCGGTGTAATTTTACTGTTATTTTACAGTTTATTTCTGGAGCCACAGCTTTTTTAAATATGGTCAAAAAATATAAAATTACATAAAAAGACAACACATTTACAAGAAAAATGGGGAAAACTATTTAATATACATCCTTATATCCTATAATTACAGGGAAAAAAAAAAGGTTATGGTATATTTCTGTTTTTCCAGTTTACAGAAAAATTTGATTTGGAAGATTTGGAAAGGTGCTTTTGGAAACTTTAGCTTTCTAGCACTGAAATTATAATCCCACCCTCTGTGTGATTTGTCGTCCAAAACCATGCGAATTAAAAACTAAATCCATTCAATTCTTCTTGAAGCATGTACATACCTGTCCAACACAGAGAGAGCAACCATGGTATCGTCTTTCAGACCCTTTGCCTGCTGGAGCTGTCTCTTTCTTATAAAAGCTGAACCCAAGTTCATTCGAGTTTTTCTTGGAATTGAACTCTGTATGACCCAACCCTAACACATTTCAACATTTGATTCTAAACACATCCTCTTCAACCATCACCTCGGTTTTGTCAATCGAAATAATACACTCTAAAACAAATAACCGGAAATACCAAGATGGGTTACAATTTAACCCCCAAAAAGTTTGTATTTGACCCAACCATATGTTGAAACAACCCAGCAGGCCCAAAATAATCCATCATAGGTTAATTTGGGACCCAACAGCATTTTTTTAAGATTGTATGTGGTTGTTCGGCCCGGTTCAAGCATTTATTTTCTGCTCCACATCACTTTCCTACTCAACCACTACAGGTATTTAAAAATACGGTCAGCACTTTATTTTACAGTAATGTTACACACGTATCTACTATGGTATGTATAAACTGTGTTACTGTGTTACTGTGCAGGTACCAGCCTTGAATATTAGTCTATCGTATGTATTGTATTGCCTAGTAAAAAAAAAGACGCACCTATCTTAAGCTTGCCAAGAACTGAAGAATTACATTTTGGTTCACATATTAAGCATATGATCAAAAAACTAAAGATGAAGTTAGGGTTTGATTAAAAAAAAAAATTGTGTTTTCCATTTAAGGTGAGAAAGAAAGGCGATGAAGTTACAAAATGTATCTTATAATTGTTTTAAGTCCTTACTATGTAATTTAGTGTGATTATTTTTAACTGTTGTTTTGTTTTTTGTAACATATGTTGTATTTGTTGTCTATTTCTATTATGCAAACTCGGCTGATTATCTTGGCCAGGACAATCCTGGAAAAGAGATTTTTAATCTCAGTGAGTCCTTTCCTGGTTAAATAAAGTTATTAAAGTCACTAAACTCTCAGAATCAGCACTTTCTTCTTTGTTTTATCAAGAAATGAACCATCAGTTCCAGGAAAGCAAGTAAATAAGAGCTTAACAATACCTTAATTTCATTAGTTTCTGATTTTATTTCTATCCTGCATCCTGCATGGCAGGGGGAGCGAAACTCCACTCCGTCTGAGCTACACACAGGGTTGAAAACGTCAGAAGAGCAGGAACATGAGGAGCAAGGTTGGGACGGTCCTCTGGAAAATATCAACACAATAAAAGAAAGTAATGAACATAATGTTTTTATCTACATTAAGCATTTGCATTATTGACGAGCATGTTAACATTTGTGACCGTGTGAAAACCCAGGCTTAAGTCTCATAATCTAATTATTTATTAGATAACAAGCATCAAATATGAATTTCTAGCACTAATTTCACTAATATTTCAATCATTGAAATGGCATTATTCAGTCAATATTGAAGATATTGTTGTTATATTTTCACAGAATATTCTGTAGGATGATTTTATGTAGAAAACAGTTAAAAGACACATTTTATAATGAAGAACGTTCTGATATTATTTATACAGTAGATTTGGTATGGTAAGTAAATTTGTTTTCTGTTAAGGATGAGAGCATTTTTACATAACATTTGCTGTTTGTATGTTGTCAGTAATTTTTAAATTTACCAATATTAATTATTAGACTTCTATTAAGAGGACATTCCCCTAAGAGCCTACAATACACAATACATACATACTGTACATATATACTGTGGATATCAAAATATAAAATAAATGGCCTGATAAAAGACAATACCATTTATATATATATATATCTAACTGGGTTAAATATTTATTTATTTTCAAAAAACATATTATCCGGACATCTGTTTGGAAGAAAATATAAAGACCTCATGGAACTTTAGTTGAATACCCCTGACATAAACTGTTTATTTAAAAGGAAACTGAAACTAGAATCAATGGATAACAGCTTTAGGAATTTAACACTGCAGATGTGGATACTGATAGCATTTCTGGGCCAAACGTGACTCACCCAAAACGGTCGATGTCAAAAATTCTCTGTGTGGGGCAGCCAAGGAAGAGAAGTGGAATGGCTGAGAAAATACTGAAGAGAACCACTGTCGTGCACATTAAAGCTGAGGATCTAACGGAAAGACTCAGTCTGCGCAGGATAACTCCTCCAATCATAATGCCTAACATGGCTGAGGGAATATTCAAACCCCCTGCAAACACACAGTATAGAGGATGAGACAGTATGTTTACGTAAGTCACACGCACCCACTCACATAAATGGATTTGGAACACAAAAAATTTATCACAGACGAGATTCCTTTAATATATAAATTATTTATACTAGACATAAGAGAGATTTCTGGAAAGCAAATGTAAAGTTCGATCAATGTAAAGGCCGATCGTTTCGCAAGATAAGATCTTTATTCATCGTCTGGTATCGTGTAAAGCCCTTTAAAGCTGCACTGAAACTGTAATTTTGACCTTCAACTGTTTGGAGTCCATTGAAGTCCACTATATGGAAAAAAATCCTGGAATGTTTTCAACAAAAACCTTCATTTCTTTTCGACTACTGAAAAATAACATAAACATCTTTGATGAGATGGGGGAGAGTAAATTATCATGAAAATGTATTTTGAAAGTGAACTACTCCTTTAAGTCTCCTGTGTTTCAGAAATTGCTCCGGAGAAAAGGACACAGACATCTCAAAAATATATCTATTGGAGTTTCAGAAGAGATCTCAACAATGTCACAAACTGAGCTCAGATTTGCCAAGTCGGCAATCAAAATCCAATATTATTGAAGATCTCAATATGAACTCAAACATTTCTTATTGAACTTGGCAGGGGCGTTGCTAGACCCCGTTCACTGGGGCACGTGCCCCAGTATAAATTTCTAATTTGTCAGTATAATCATTTACATTGATAACAGCGGCAAAAAACTGATCTATGTGCAACATAGTAACCTACGCTTGTAAAAGCGACGCAGTCACGCGACTGAGAAACCTTTGTCAAGTCTGTTAAATTGCATTGTTGCTTAGAAAAACATTTATTTATCTTGAGATAACTGAGATGTGCTATTATAGACAGTAAAGTTTAATGCAGTACAGTTGTTTAAAAAAATTAGCCAACTTTGTTTGGAATATTGTTTAAAAAAATATATGTAATATATTTTAAAAGATAAAATATGCTCTTGAAACATTGTAGGCTAATTGTAAATTCTTGAAAATATATCATTATTGATTGTTATCATTGTGTAATGAATAATAAACGCAGACATGCAAGAAAAAGTTCTCTCTGCTTTCATTATTTCCATACTGTGGGTGTAAACCATGTTAATACAATTTATGTAAAGTATGTTTAACATACTTAAATATTTTAAATAAATGATGTTTACCATCCCCAGTATTGTTGCACTGTAGGAATAGTGGTTTAAGCAAGGGAAGTTTGTGTAATGCATTGTGTTGCATACTTATTGCACACACAGCAGGTTTTTAAGAAAAAAGTGAGAGGAAAAGTCATGGGGGCCTGTGCCCAAGTAGAGCTTTAGGTCTATTATTTGATCCGCATTCTCTTCTTACAGCAGATATGGACAAGTATTTTCAATCTTGAGTTAATTTCCAAGTATCTGTATTGTGTTATTTATCTGTTATAGTGATTTACTTAAAAAAAATACTTTACCACATTTTAAAGCATATATCACCAGTGTTGGGTGTAACTAGTTACTAAGTAGTTAGTTACTGTAATTTAATGACTTTTCCCTTGAAAAATGATAGTAAGAGATAACTAAAATTTTTTCTGTAATTTAATTACAGTTACTTCTGATGTAAATAAATGAAAAACTTTGTGTAATATCTGTGTGTGCAAAAGTGGAATTGACATCGAAATACAAAGTCTAACGTTAAAATCTGTGCTTTAATGTATAATTCTCACATTTGTAATATACTTTGGTCAGGTAATAATACTGCTTTGTGTAGTTTTATATTATTTATTTGCATGAATTAAATGACCCGTTTCATGTCTATCCTTGAATAACTGATGGAGGTTGATGTAGGATATAGAAAGTAATTAGTAATGAGTAATTAAATACTTTCGGAGAGATTCATTTGTACAGTAATCTAATTACACTATTGAATATGTAAGATCTTAGAGTCACTTACCCAACACTGTGTGTCACACTTTTTACTCCACTACATTTTATAAATACATGCAATTGTTATAAGCTTAATACTTAAGTACATTAAAAATCTAGCGCTTTCTTATTTTTACTCAAGAATTTTACCCGAGTTAAGAAAGTTTGAGTAAAAAGAAGTAAGAGGTATATTAAAACAAAACGAAATGTAGTGGGAAACTATAATAACGTATGTAAAATATTTTCAAAGTGTAAACACTCTGATAAAGTGCAGATACTTGAAAAATGCACTTGAGTCTTTCTATAGTCATTGTACACCTCCATACTCTTAATGCTTTTTGGAAAAAATGTGAATCGTTTTATTTCTCATGAGCATTTCGAGATATGATAATAAACTGACAACTCAAACCTCCTGAGCTAGAAATTAGAAACCTCTGATAAATCACGTTCTTCTAATTTGAGTGAACACCCAAACAAATCCGTGTGTTCTTCATCATCTTACCTATCATCATTGCAGAATCAGAGGCCGTCTGTGTGAACTGCTTCTCTATGAATTTGGCCATAAAAGTGGCCAGTCCCGCTACCATGGCAGCCAGGTTCACCTGAGCCAGCACGACCAACAGGTAAATTGGGTTCCTTAAAGTTCTCATTAAAATTTTGGGGAAGCCTGAGGTAAAACAGAGACAGAAAACAATTGGAAACCATCTGTAAGTTGCAGCTGAGCACACAAATAAACAGTAACGTGATCTACAGATCGAAATAAAACCGCATCCAAAGAAGCACTGCTAAGTCTGTGGTTTTCAACATGTTCTGCTTCAAGACCCATTCATTGCAATTCAAATGGTTGTTCAAAATCATTATTTGTCTTAAAATCCCAATCAAACATGGGCTTTGTGTAAAGCTCATTATCTGGATTACTCCCAGAATACAAAACTGAATGAAGAAGTTCTTGTGAAAGGAAGCGACTGGATCTAAAATCTGATGACACACATCTTACATCTCCTCGTGAGTTCCCAGAACCCCACATGATAGACAGCTAGTAAATGCAGTTGTCAGTCCGGTTCATGCCGAACTGGGTGTAAATGTAACCATATTTAGAACTTAAACAGGTGTGACTAAATTCTGCTCCCATATGTACAAATCTATTGTTTTACTGCTACTGACATTTCTGCATCTGTTTGTGTTTTAGAAGTCACATGAAGCAACATTTTTTTTCTTTGTTTAACTTGACACATGCACTAGCATTAAGAGCACAAGAGAGATTTGTCTGACAGTTTCATTTCGTATTTATCGTGGGAGGGAGAGTCCCTGGACTACATTTTCTGGAATGAATATGGTTGGTTGTCAGCCATCAACGCGCTAAAACAGGTCAGCTTCTTGCTGACCTCCACAGATAAAAAAAGGTTCATGTTTGTCAGCTGAACTTGCACAACTTTTTGATTGACATCGTAAAACATACTTTTTAGATACTCGGTGAGCGACATGTCTTCCGTTGTATCACTTTTAGGTCTCTTGTCCTCTATCACTTTCTCAGATGATGGTTCTGCAGAGACCTCTTTGGTTTCCTGTGGATAATAAATGTGACATTTATTTGTGAAGAGATGACAGCGCAAGTGTCTGGTTATTTAGGCTTACAGGTTTTCCTTTAGTGTCATCAACCATCAGTCATATTTCTGTCATCAGAGACAGTATTTATACAGTCTTAAAGTCAATATCAAATAACAGTTGCCCACTTAAAAAGAGGGTTCTTTAAAATCTAAAGAACTGTTTTCCATATCAAAGAGCCTTTTGTGAAACAGGTTCTTTATGGAACCATTCAGCCCAAAATTACTTTTTTTTATCAATGTGTATATTAATAAAGAGAATTTGCAGTAACTATTTTGCATCTTTTATTATCCACCAGAAATAAAACTTGATGAATAGAATGTGAATGTGTATTTTGAGTCTGTTTTTGCAACTAACTCCAATGTGTGATGTTTTAAAACTGTAAGCACTTAAAGGTTTAGTTCACCCAAAAATGACGACCAATAAACGTTTTCTCTGGATTTTTCTAATGTAATTTTTAAGATCACATTATTTGCTAATGTGATTCTTATATTCTATAATCAAAAATACCACAGGTGAGATTTGTGATGTACCTCTTTGGTCATATTCCTTGGGAAAAACATGTATGGCACAGATGTTAGGAAAAGTATCGTCCCAGCCACCAGGAATCCCAGCCACCAGGCTCCCACCCATTTGGCATCTTTATTATTAAATTTGATTTCATCTGAAAAGCAGGTAACATGTTACACATCCCCTACATTGAAATGGCAACAAGTCAAACATACTGCGTGTGCTTCAAGGGTACTAAAAAACACCCTGTATCGAGTTGATGTGCAGATTAATGGAGCAGAAAAACATTGCTTAACATGCTGAATCTTGAGGTCACTTCTTCTATTTAATATTTCTTCTGCTTGTTGAATCGCACCTGTCCAAACATGTTGAGCACAATTGCGAAAGTATTTTTTTTTGCTGTATAATGGCATCTCAGTTTTGACAGTTTAAATCTGAAGTAAAGGTTGGTACTTAATGATAGACGGTATTGAGTCTTGTATTGACTTTACATGTGTGAGCCTTTTACAAAGGTGTGGACATGTGGAATGTAAGACTCACTCATCCTGTGAATGTCAACAAAGAAACGAAGCATGAATGACGCCATGATGTAGCCGAAGGCTGGCCCTATTACAGTCACAGCGAACAGTATTCCTGCAGAAGATTTTAAGAAGTTGCAGAATTATGGAAACTAAAAATGAACCAAAGCCAAATGCCGAGTGTTTATGACTGTTCCAACCTAGGTAAAATGGAGAATTCCTCTTTTTGGAATAATCATCTATGTAGGAAATCCCAAACGGTTGGATGGGGACTCCGCCAATACCCAACAGTAACTGGCCAATTAGAAAGATTGGATACACTCCTATGTGATCGTTGTCCTTTTCTTGATCACACGTCTGATTGGACGCTTCATTTGGACGAATTTTTTCTGACTGGCAAAGTGAGCTGTTGTTTACGCCATCTGTAGAACAAAAATACATACTGTAGATTCAGTGGTATACATTCAGTTGCTAATGCTACTAGATTTTCTTTTTAACTTAAATGTTGAATTGTCGTATAAACAGAATTTGAAACTCACTGCGTCCAGAACCTCCATAATCATAGTCTCCACTGATAAAATGGGGCAGAGCTATAAGAAACACTCCCAGACTTGCGAACAAAGCTCCAATTCCTATACATCTCGGCCGATGAACCCTGCTCCCAAAGAAACTCACAAACACGATAAGAACCGTGTTCCCCACCTTTATTAAACAAGAAAAGATTAATACAGCTCAGACATAGTCCTCACAACGGTTTATCCATTTATATTTTAAAGGGGCTATAAGCTGTTTTATAAGTTTTTTTGGGGGGGGGGTTGTCCTTAAATATTATCTCTGTTACAGACAATACAAATAAATGTGGGTCGTGCACTTAATTCAGGTCATTTTGCATGCTTACAAAGCAACCCATAAATGACTGTCAAGAAACAAAAATTTTGTTGTGCAAAGCTGTGTCCGATATTGCTTTTTTATGCTAATGCTGCAATTGAAATGACTGTAATTTCTCCCACCATGCCACTTAAATATTTAACAAATATTTCACAGCTCAGAAATTATGTAATCGGACTTCATTCCCCCCAAAAAACAGAATAAAAGCACAGACAATGTTTATAATATTGTTTATAAGATTACATATCAAGCAAAAATACATAGATCTGTATATAATAATTTACAGTAACTGTTGAGTTGTTGAATGATCCAGCAAAACAAGTCAAAAACTTTTAATCACAGTAATTGACATGATGGCAATACAATTATAATTGAGTGTTGTCATGTCGGATTATTGTGACAGTATTTATGACAGGACGCCCAATTTAAAGTCGCACTCGTGGCAAACCAGGAAAGCGCCGCGTTGTGTGTCAGGTATATATGGCAGAAGGAAACAACTTTAAATAATAAAAAATTATAGTTGTGAATGCTGACAGTGCAGTGTTTTAGAACATTCTAGACTTAATGCGGATCTGCGCAAATCTATCGGCATATGACATTAAAATACCGTGAGGGTGATTCAAAAGCATATGGAGCAGTCTGCACTTTAATCTCTCTCACTGTCCTTTAATGTCATATGCCGATAGATTTGCGCAGATCCGCATTAAGTTGAACAGGTCTGTTTCTAAAGACTTTGATTAGCTTGTTCAGGTGTGTTTTATCTGGGATGGGGTTGAACCTGGCAGGAAATGGATCTCGTGAGCCAGAGTTGAGAACCCCTTTTCTAGACGATACTTAAGCGAGTCTTACGCGGCATGTCATTTTTCAACTTGGAGGACGTGTCAAAGAGAAAACATGACAATAGCTATATGTAATGTCTGGGGTTGACAGTATTTTTTCAAACTGGGGCTTAAAATCTTACAGTATTTGTCAAGCTGTAACGAAATAAATAATATGTAATTGCCATTTTTTGTATTCCCGATCAAAACCACTTGAACACAAATCATGTCGTAATAAGAACTTCCGTGTCCTCGAATACACTGCAGTGAGTTCCATAAACGCATAAAAAAACGTAATGCCTCAACTTGTCGCTATAATAAAACTTGATCATTGCTTACTAGGTGTCACAGTTATGTTATGTTCTGTTAGGTTTTTTACTCCCCTGGTTTGTTTCTTTATTAGTTAATTAGTTTTCACTTGTGTCTCATTGTTAATTAGTCCCACACCTGATTCTGTTTTCCCTGAGTGTCTTCCTTTTGTATTTAAGCCCTGTGTGTTCCTTAGTTCTTTGTCGGTTATTATTTATGTCAATGTGTGTATTCTCCCGTGAGGTTATTAAAGTTATGGTTTTGTTTATAATTCGAGTTTTTGTTTCAGTTTAGTATACCAACCGTGACAGAATAACCGACCTAACAAAAGGCATGGATTACTTGAGGCTCAACATCTCTCCAGAGGACAATTTGAGATACCATCTCAGCCAGGATGGTCGTCCTCTGGAGAGATACGTGGAGGACTTCCTGGAGCTCAGCCAGCAGGTGAGTTGGGACGATTGCTCCCTGAACGCGTGCTTTGTGATGGGGTTGGATGATGACTCCCATCGGTGTCTGGCTCCTGAGTTTAGGGACAGACCCGTTTGGGAGTTTATCAACCTCATCCAGTGGATAATGGAATCTCGCCCCAGTGTGGGCGAGACCATCCTGGATGAGGTTGATCATCCAAGCCCATCCAAGCACGCGTTGAGCAGCCCAACTCACCTCACTCCGGAGTCCTCCACCGGAGATAGAGCCTCAGGTAATCCTGCCCCCCTCCAGCCGGTCCCGTCCGGCCTTCCCGAGCCTCTCCAGCCGTTCCCGTACGGCCTTCCCGAGCCTCTCCAGCCGTTCCCGTACGGCCTTCCCGAGCCTCTCCCGGGCCTCCCGAGCCTCTCCAGCCGTTCCCGTACGGCCTTCCCGAACCCTTCTCGGAGCCAGTCCCGTTTGGCCTCCCAGAGCCTCTCCAGCCATTCCCGTATGGCCTTCCAGAGCCCGGCCCCGCCCCGCCCAGCCGCCAGAGCCCGGCCCAGCCGCCCCGCGGCCCAGCCGCCAGAGCCCGCGGCCCAGCCGCCAGAGCCCGCGGCCCAGCCGCCAGAGCCCGCGGCCCAGCCGCCAGAGCCCGCTGCCCAGCCGGTCCAGGCCAACCCCCATATGAGCTCCCGGACTAAGCCCAAATATTTTTTTTGGGGGGAGCCATATGGGAGGGATGGCCTCCAGGCCTCCCGAGCGGCCGGCGCCCTCCAGGCCTCCCGAGCGGCCGGCGCCCTCCAGAGTCCCCGAGCTGGACGTATCGTCCTGGAGGTTTCCCACCCCGTTATGTTCAGTGTTCCCTGCACCAGCCTCCAGGACGCCCACCCCCCCTTCCCCCAATGGTACTGTTTTGGCGCGAGGACGCGCCTTTTGGAGGGGGGGGTAATGTCACAGTTATGTTATGTTCTGTTAGGTTTTTTACTCCCCTGGTTTGTTTCTTTATTAGTTAATTAGTTTTCACTTGTGTCTCATTGTTAATTAGTCCCACACCTGATTCTGTTTTCCCTGAGTGTCTTCCTTTTGTATTTAAGCCCTGTGTGTTCCTTAGTTCTTTGTCGGTTATTATTTATGTCAATGTGTGTATTCTCCCGTGAGGTTATTAAAGTTATGTTTTTGTTTATAATTCGAGTTTTTGTTTCAGTTTAGTATACCAACCGTGACACTAGGAGCTTTAACCAGTGCCAAATACAAACAAACAAATAATTTCCTTCTGGCCATTTATTCCCAATAATATTATGGAATACTCTTCTACCTTATTTTTCAGTAAATTCAACAATAAAAAAGCAATTCTGGATATCTTGGGAGAGGGATTCTTTTTTATGTTTGTACCAAACAGTTTATTTTACCTCGTTGAAAGCAGCCAGCAGTCCTGATTTCTGACTGGAAAATCCATATCTTTTCTCGATGGTGGTTATGGAGCCCTTCAGATAGCCAGACACCATGAGCTGAGCCAGCTGGAGCATTCCATGACATAGTACAAAAAACTGAAACACACAATGTACAACTTCAGTAAATACACCCTGTTGTAATTAAATAGGCTTGACAACCTTATCAGAGCTTAGGTATTAACCACCTGTGATGAACAGATACTGTAGTACAATGTTGGCATATATGTTGGCAAAAACAAAAGAAAACATAAACTTATAAACATAAGATGGAAACAACAGAGACATGCTTGTTAAACTCCATTCTGGATGAAGAAACTAAAGCAGAGAAGATCTTCGTATGCATTGCTATGCATATAAAACATGTGATACACACATTTGCTTATTATTAACAACCTAATTTAAACTTAGAATTAAAGAAGTATTAAAGAAGATACAATTCACCAACAATCTTTCCTGATTAGTTTTTTTTTACGGTTGTCGTCACTTAATGTAGTGTATATTGTAGCATTTGGCTGAAAAATACAAACATGCCTGTACTTTTATGAGAATTTAACCAAGGTGCAGGTTAAGATTTATAGTTTAAAGTGATTGTTTTATTGGTTAATGGGCCAATTCTGAATGCATTCTGCTCATTGGCCAGCCGGCTAGCAAATGGATGTGTCGCTAGAGCCAATCAGTGATCTGTGTTAAGATCCTGCAAACCCTTTAGAGATGGGTTATTATAAGATTGCCTTTTACACATTCAGTAGAAAAAGTTTCTTGCATTTGCTACCCAATCAAAACCACTTTGAACAATACTGCCATACAAAGGCAAAGTGCAGTAACTACACAAACACTGAAACTGAGAAAAATGCCTTCGAAGTTTCACAGCAGCCAGTTATTGCAGCCAGTCACTGCAATTTTGACACTCTTGTTTCTCTGAAACGGGACAAAATTGAACCAGGAGACTGGTCAAAAGTCCTTATCTTAATTTTGACCAAATGTGTAGTTACTGCACTTTGCCTTTGTAGGGCAGAATACTCTGTGCATTTCATTACAAAATATTCTGATAGGATCAGTTATTCTTTAAGAACAAATTGATTTATGAATCACAGAGTATGGATTGGAAAGTTAAACAGTTGGCAGTATTAGATTTGTTTTGTTAAATGTATAGGGTGCAGAACCAGATGCATTTATCACTGTATAAGATATTCGGCTTAACAGCAACAGAGCATTATGTAATGAGATTCAGCAATGGAAAAATGAACAATATAAGGATGTGCAATGAATACAAGGAAATCATCAGGCCAAATCTTTAGAGAGTCGAAAGGAAGACAAACTGTTCATATCTCTTGGAAATGATTCAGATTTACGTACATAGAATGGTGTGTTAAATAAAAGATCATAATGATTTAGTTAATCTAAAAAGACGTTTCCTCAGTGAATGATTTCGCAATATTGGAAGCCCAGAATCACTGCGGAGGAATTCTGTATCGTAAAAAAACCCTTTAAAAACAGAAATTTTCTGGCAGCTGGGGCGGCTGAAAAAGACTTAAAAATAACATTTTCCACATAAATGTACGTTTTTCGTGTTTTTTTGATGATTTGCAATCTTTTCCTGTAATTTGACAGGTTTTACAGTACTTCAAAATATGTGAAAAATATGTTGAAAACAGTACAATTCTATAAAATGTGTTTTTTACAGTATACTGTAACAATACTTCTGCCTTTATTATCATTTTTTTTTAAATCAGACGTATTTTACAATTTATTAGTGTAAGTTATATGCTTAATTTTATTGTTGACATCTTACCTTGATATTGTTAAAAAGACCCATTGATCTACGAGGCTTCACTGTCTGTGTGTTTCCCAGGAGTTCAAAAGCTGTCCTTGCTTACTTTCATAAGATGCCCACACATTCTGTAGAAATAAGCACATGTTGGTCTTATCTCAGTAAAGCGCAGTAGGACTTCCTCTCTACCTCCTTTTCAGAGAACAACAGATTTTTTTTTAATTGGATTGCAAAAGTTTAGAAACTGGTGCGTTTCAGGAGTGATCTGTCACTTTGGACAAGAAAAAGTCCAGAGTCTTGGCAGTTAATTCTTTTTTCAGTCACTTTTAAATACGTTTTTGCATTCAAAGCTGAAAAAGTTAAAGCATGCTTCAAAAGCATATATGCTTCTATATGGAGGGGAATGTGCCCAAATACATTTAACTGTATTTTTAAGAACACATTTTCTTTAAAGACAAAAGCTTGTACACAAAATCAGTATGTAATTAAAATCTTTCTATGCATTTCTGTTAGTCTAACCATTAGTTACTCCTCATGTGTTTTATTTACAACAGTACATTGCCATTTTCATGCCGAAGCAGTTTGTGAAGGAGCTCGATTGTGTGAGTTCATAGAAGTCTACTTACTACTTGCTGTGTCTGAAGAGTTGGAGAAAGTTTGTCCTACTTTCACTATGAGGAAGCTAAAGACAACTCAACCAGATGTCTGAATGAGCGGGCGGGCTTTCCAGACTGCGCAATCTCTGCTTGGAAGTGAGAGACAGCTTGGAGTCAAGAAAGAAAGAAAGAACTTAATAATATATTTTACACAAAGTACAATTCTGATGATTTAAAAAATAAATGTTCATATGTATTGCATATCTAATGAATGTATATATACATGTGTCCGGATTTTTTTTTTTACAAAATAAAATGTGTTTATTCCACAATGACATGCTAATACAACAAAGCACTACTGAACAGCTACTGTATAGCTTAGATGGGCCAGAGATGCTGGAGGCTGTTTTTTTGCTAACGTTATGACTCACATGGACACAAGCAGTGAACTAGCAGAGTCAAGTGACTAATAACAAAATAATTAATTGGATTAAATTGGATTGAATCGCAATTTAAAAGCAAGATAATACATTAACCTTACGCCTGTACTGTGTGAAAACTTTGACTCAGACCATTATAAAAACTCATAATTCTCATGTCATGCAGCAATCTAACAAGCCTGTTTCTCTACATTCTGTGTTTAGGTGTATAGATAAATACATTTTAAATCAGGCATAAACTATGAAACAAATACTTTTGGCATTGTTATACAGCAGATTTGCTGTTCCATTGCTGGCATGCAGTAGACTTTATACAGAGAACTAGGGGAGGTTTTGAAGCACACACAAGAATTTCCAAATACAACCAGAAGGCAGAGACAAAGTACAGTTTAAAAACCTCAATCTCACTCCATGACATCATCTCTAGTAATTTCAAGGGGGGATGGAGTTCCATGGACATTGCAGAAATTAAAACTCATGCTTATATTGGTGTTAGTTTTGGAAATAGTCAGGAAATGAAGAGCCGTGTAGTGGATTTCCATACTGGCTTCTTTATCATTTGGAGGAAAGAGGAAGATGATTTGTTTATTTGAGTGTAATGATGATTGGCATTACATCAGTTAACATTCAAAGGGAAAGCATTTTGATAATCAGAAATTAAAAGTACAGGGATTCACACTTCCTGGTGACAACCAGTGGGCAATTTACTAGGAATCCAGCGAAAAGAGTTCTACTTAAAGGTAGCCTATAGTTCACCCAAAACTAAAAATGTCATTATTTTTTAACCTTTATGTCATTCCAAACTACGATGACTTTTTTCTTCTGCAGAACACAAAGATATTTTGAGTTGGGGTTAGTTTTGGAAATAGTCAGGAAATGTAGTGCATTTCTCCTTTTACATTTTCATACTGCGCAGGGATCCGGGACCACCCATAAGGCGTTAGGGAGCCCCCATAAGAAGTAAAAAATAGACTTAAGTTTTTTTTTTAGAGATTTAATATACAGATATTTATATTTGAGTGAAAATGATAATGACAAATGTGATAAAATTCATGCAATGGATATGATATGGTAAATTTCGTGAATTAAATATTTACAATAATTTATTTTAAGTTTGTTTATGGGCTAGTTGTCATGCCCCTTTAAATTTTAAACGCCCCGCCCCACGTCTAAGGACCGCTAAGCGCAGGACATGATTGGCGTCGCTCCAGTAAAGCTAACTTCAGCTACAAAATGGAGAATAATAAACCTCCACTAGCAGTCGGGAAGAGGAAGCTTCTACTTTTTTGAGGGGTAATTTTCTCTCTCTCTATATCTTTCCACTATATTTATCCATGTTGGGGCTTTTGTATTCCTTGCGTAAATTATTATTAGGCATGGTTCTTGGGCGCTAGAGATCTAGATGAAGATGAGTGAAAGCTTTTTAGTAATTATGAAGGGAGTGCTCGGTGTGTGGTTTCTGTGCTCTATATATAACCCATTCAGAATTGTATAAAACTTGTTCCCCTTCAGTCGGTCTCTCGACGTTGTGTTGAGAGACAGACTGGGGTTTGATCTTGAGAACCTCTCATCTTCGAGAGGAATCTCTAAACGGCAATGAGATTGGCGAATGGCACGCCCACGCCAGTCTCCGCCCCGTGCATACGGGTATAAAAGGAAGATGGCGGCGGTCATTCACCTTTTGTTTTTCAGAACCTGCGCGAGTTATGTTGCATTTCTTCTTTCGAGAGCGTTTCTCTTCACCTGCCGGCGAAACGATGCGGAAGCATCGGATCCCTTGCTGTGAAGACGGCCTTCCCCTCGACACCTCGGCAGAGTACCACAGAGCCTTCTCTAAAAGAGCATATTTCTACAACTGTGTGCTACAACTCATCCCCGAGTCAGACGACCATGAAACCTGCATCACATGTTTGGGCGTCAAGCATGCTGAAGCCGGTTTCGTTGATACGACATGTTCTGTCTGCGCCAACCCGCTCGCTTCTCAGGCGAGTTCGGCTGCCGCTTCGGCTTAATGTGGTACAGCCCGTACTTCATCGTACCCAAAAAAGGAGGAGGGTTGCACCCTATTCTGGATCTACGCGTCCTGAACAGGTACTTGCACAAGCTACCGTTCAGGATGTTGACTCAGAAGCTCATCTTGGAGTCGATCCGTCACCAAGATTGGTTCGTGGCAATCGACCTGAAGGACGCGTACTATCACGTCTTTATTCTTCCTCGACACCGGCCGTTTCTACGGTCTGCGTTCGAGGGGAGGGCGTATCAGTACAGAGTCCTGCCCTTCAGTCTGGCCCTGTCTCCGCGAGTTTTGTAAAGCTCCCCTCAGGGAACAAGGCGTGCGGATACTCAACTATCTCGACGACTGGCTTATTTTGGCACACTCGTAAGATGTGTTGTGTACGCAAAGGGACCTTGTACTCAGGCACCTAGACCGCTTGTGCCTTCAGGTCAACTGAGAAAAGAGCAAGCTCTCCCCAGCGCAGAGCACCTCTTATCTCGGTATGGAACTAGACTCTGTCTGCATGTCGGCGCAGCTCACTACCGAGCACGCACAGTCGGTGCTACACTGCCTGACACTTGTAAGGCAGGCTACAGCGGTCCCACTGAAACTATTTCAGAGGCTCCTGGGGCACATGGCGTCCTCGGCTGGGGTAATCCCGCTCGGGTTGATGCACATGCGACCGCTACAGCACTGGCTTCAGAGTCGGGTTCCGAGGACGGCGTGGCACCCCGGCACAAGGCGGATTACGGTCACGCCTCAGTGCTGGCGTACCCTCATCCCATGGGCTAGTCTGTCCTTTTTACGAGCGGGAGTCCCACTCGGGCAGGTGTCGAGGCGCGCTGTGGTTATGACAGATGCCTCCCTGCGGGGATGGGGGCAGTGTGCGATGGGCACGCAGTAGCGGGGCAGTGGACGGGCTCCCGACTGCGATGGCACATAAATTGCCTAGAGTTGCTGGCAGTCCTTCTAGCACTAAGGAGGTTACGGCCCATAGTGCAGGACAGACACGTGTTAGTCCGGTCGGACAGCATGTCTGCCGTGGCATTCATCAATCACAAGGGCAGCATACGCTCACGGCAGATGTCGCAACTAGCCCGACGCCTCCTCCAATGGAGTCAGCAGGTGACCAAGTCCCTGCGGGCCACGTTCATCCCAGGGAACCTGAACCAGACAGTCGATGCGCTCTCTTGTCAGAGGACTCCCCGCGGAGAATGGCGACTCCATCCCCGCGCAGTCCAGCTCTTATGGGAGGGGTTCGGGCAGGCTCAGGTGGACCTGTTTGCCTCCCCGGACTCCACCCATTGCCCGCTTTGGTTCTCCCTGACCGAGGGTCCCCTCGGCATGGACGCCTTAGCACACAGCTGGCCGCGGGACAAGAGGAAGTATGCCTTCCCCCCAGTGAGCCTCCTTGCACAGACCCTGTGCAAGGTCAGGGAGGAGGAGAATCAAGTCCTGGTAGTTGCGCCGTTTTGGCCCAACCAGACTTGGTTTCCAGACCTAATACCTCTGATGACAGCCCCCCCTGGCCGATTCCCCTGACGAAGGACCTTCTTTCGCAGGGGAAGGGCACGGTTTGGCACCCCAATCCAGGCCTCTGGAACCTCCACGCCTGGTCCCTGGACAGGACGAGGAGGGTTTAAGTGTCTTGCCGCCAGCAGTCCAGGAGACTGTCCTGCAGGCTAGAGCCCCCGCCACGCAGCGTTTATGTGGCGGTTAGAGAGTAACCTCTCCCCATCCACATTGAAAGTGTATGTAGCCGCTATAGCCGCTCATCACGATCTTGTGGAGGGTAAGTCTCTCGGTCAACATGACCTGGTCATTAGGTTCCTCAAGGGCGCGAGAAGGGTGAGTCCACCTCGACCGCGCTCTATACCCTCTTGGGACCTTAATGTGGTCCTACAGGGCCTGGGTATGGCCCCGTTCGAGCCCCTCGGAGATGCCTCTCTTACTCACTTAACGATGAAGACTGCGCTTCTGACGGCGCTCGCGTCTATCAAGAGGGTCGGGGACCTCCAAGGCTTTTCCGTGTCCCCGGGATGCCTAGAATTTGGACCTGGTAACTCTCACGTGATCCTGAGGCCCAGGCCAGGTTACGTGCCCAAGGTTCCCACCACTCCCTTCCGGGATCAGGTGGTGAACCTGCAGGTGCTCTCCTCCGGGGAGGAAGACCCAACCTCAGATGTATTGTGTCCAGTACGCGCATTGCGCCTCTACGTAGACCGCACACAGAACTTTAGGAGTTCTGAGCAGCTCTTTGTCTGTTTTGGGAGACAGCACCCAGGGGAGAGCTGTCTCCAAACAGAGGCTGGCCCACTGGATTGTGGATGCCATTTCCTTGGCGTACCAATCCACGGGCCAACCATGCCCACTTGCAGTGAGAGCCCACTCCACACGGAGTGTGGCCTCCTCGTGGGCATTGGCCCAGGGCGCCACTCTGGCAGACATATGAAGTGCTGCGGGTTGGGCTACGGCCAGTACCTTCGTGAGGTTTTACGACCTCCGAGTGGAACAGGTGTCAGCCCACGTCCTGCAAGGGATAGGGGCCGGCATCTGGCCTGGACGTATGCCTGCGAAAGCGCCATCTCCCCTCTTCAGGTGAGTATAGTGCGCTATCAGCCTCCCTACTATTCCCCCCTTAGGGTGAAGTATAGGCATTCCATCCATCACTAAGCATGGCATTTGGTAATAGATCGGGCGGAGCGATCTGTTAGAACCAGGTCCAGTACTGGTAGAGTCGCCCCTATTCAGGTGGACCCCTATACTTGGACTAATGCCCCATACGTAGTGACTCCCCTGCAGGGTAGTCCTGTATGTAGGTTTCCTTCACTCATGATTCCCCTGAAGGCGAATCTGTGATCTCCCCTCCTCTTCCACCTGGTATACTGTCTCCTGAGTCGGGTTGACACATTCCTGCATGCGATCTCCCTAAGGGAAGACCATGCTTAATACCTCCACATGTACCTCCCCAAGTGGCAGGATGTGGGTTTCGCAACACACTATTCAAAGAGGAGAGTAGTGTTTTTTCTCAGTGCGGCCCGGAAGGGACCTCGTTACAGGGGTAAACGCCACCTTCCGTGATGACCGTCAGTAGAAGCTTCTTAGTATGTCTGATACTGAATCCACTGGAAGATTACATCTCGCGATAGCGTTCAGTCTTGACTCGCAAGGCCAGTTACTGTCGCTCCGCTTGAGGTCGTAATGCGGCGTAGTTTGGATTTGGATTTGGATTCAATTTATTGTCATTACACATATAACAAGTACAGTGTAACGAAATGGATTTAAGAAGAAAAATACAGCAAAACATGAGGTAAGTGGGGAGACAAAAAACACAGATACAATAATACACCATAGACAAGACTTGCAAAAGGGTAAGATAATCCAGCTCCGATAAGCAGCCGTCCGGTCCAGTGCCATTATAGCGCCGCTCAACGAACCTGCTTTCCAGGCTGGCGGTTCAAAGCATGCGGAGGAGTGGGAGTGATAAGTCTGTATGTGTGTGTGTGTGTGATAGTTCTAAGTCTTTGGTTGGGGAGGAACGCAAGAGCGTCTCGCTGCAGTGCTCCCACAGGGTTAAATTTTCCAGCTGCCTTGTCCAAGGCCGTTTCTGGATCCGGGGAGTCGAAAGATAAGATTGTGATTTGTTTAGTCGGGAAACCGTATTCCAATATGTCACGGCAACCCTCATAGTCCAAGTGGTTCAATGGTGATTCTGACCTCCGATATTATCAATTTTCCTTCCCAGAGCTGTTAGGGTTTCCCTGATGGCAACCATATTTCGGTTAATAGTCTCAGTCTCAATGCTGACCGCTCTTCCAACAGCTTCAATCAAAACGGGCAGCCTTATGACAGCTGTTCCCGTTTTATGAATTTTTCGATAACCCAGGGCAAAGCCTAATCCAATCAGCACAAGACCTGTTATCATGGTTCCAAATAGGTAAATATCCTCGATATCCTCGACTGAAAGAGCCGCCAGACACACGATCCGCCATCTCTCCCAGCCGTCCATCGTGTAGCCAGCTGCGTACGTTCCGTCAGGACACGCGGGTTCCCCCGAACCCAATTTTCTCATCGAGAAAATGGTGTCAATTGCGTTGAGAGACCAGTTGATCACTTCCATAATTTTCCAAGTTTGGAGAGCAGTGCAGAGAGAGTCTCTCAGTAGATGAGACGAGACAAGACAGGAGACAAAGTGGGGAAAATATGGGCAAAGACGGGGAGTGAGAAAATGCGACCGCCTCCGCTGAGAGCCAAACGAGAAAACGTAGTGCCGTGGCGTGTAGAGATACGTCCCCAGTCTGTCTCTCAACACAACGTCGAGAGACCGACTGAAGGGGAACGTCTCTGTTACATATGTAACCTCCGTTCCCTGATGGAGGGAACGAGACGTTGTGTCTTCGTGCCACAACACTGCGCCGATCCGCTGCAGCGACCGGGAGATATCTCGCAGGTTCCTCAGCCCAAAGGTGAGTGAATGACCGCCAGCATCTTCCTTTTATACCCGTATGCACGGGGCGGAGACTGGTGTGGGCGTGCCATTCGCCAATCTCATTGGCATTTAGAGATTCCTCTCGGAGATGATAGGTTCTCAAGATCAAACCCCAGTCTGTCTCTCAACACAACATCTTGTTCCCTCCATCAGGGAACGGAGGTTACATACGTAACCGAGACGTTTTTCATGCTGCTCAGACCAACGGCCACATACACGCTGCAAAGTTTCGGGAATTACATCGCCATATAAATGCGGGATTCACTCTTGAAATAGCTATGATTGACATATTGATAGCCATAGTTAGATTCTGAATAAAGCAGACTTTTGGACTGAAACGGTTGAATAGTCTGCTGCCTGACAGACTTACTCATCATAGTCCCTTGCCGCCACCTACTGGATGTAACTATGTAACTGCACTGAAATCTTTGAAAAATCCTCATAACACAAAGACTGACAGCCGGTCTTGTCACAATTTATATCTAATAATCTAGTCTTTTGGAATTGGAACAAACATTACTATCACAAAGTGACAATCATCCAGTTGTTTTTAGGGAAAATGGTAAATACTACATTGGTAAATAATGCTAGAATTATTCTGTTCAAAAGTAATAGAGCATTAATAGAGGAGTGCTATTTGGATGTAGCAATAATCATCAGTGATATCATCATCTCCGTTTGGATATGTTTCCTTGGGACTTAAAATTTGGATTTAATGGAACTGTGCTTGGATGCTTGGGCGAAGCATCCAAAACTTTGGAATAAATAGCGACATAATCATATCGGAACATTTGGAACTGTTATACTGCTGATTTTCGACATTGACATCTTTGGGACTGCCTTCCACATTTGTGTTCAGCGTCTCACTTTTTGAAATCCCTGCAAACCCTCTGCCGGTTTGCTTTACCACTCTGCACTCACAGTGAGTAAGTTTCCTCTTTCTCATCGAGCAGTGTCACGGTCGGTAGAAGAAGAACCCACTGGACTGCCGGCTGAAGCACCGGCTGTAGCTCCGGCTGGACGATGGAGGACTTGGAACAGCCGGAACAGAGACCACCGGAACTGGGACCACCGGCTTGAGACGTGCCCCCCTCGACGTGCCCCCCACGACTAGCTCCGTGCTGGAGGAGTCGGACGGGGAGTCCCACGACTAGTTGGTGGTGGAGAGGCTGCAGGAGGTAAGGAGGAGGACGGTGTGGAATCCCCCAAGGTGAACACGCCCAGGGAACACCCCTCCGGGATCGCAGCCAAGGAAGGCGGAGGGTTGCCTGGAGGTGAGGTCCTGGACTCGTCCCGGTTGACCAGGAACCTCACCATATCGCCGAAGCCCAGGGGCTTCAGCAACCGGGTCTCACTGGCGGTGAGGGGTTCAATGAGCTTAAGCTCTGCCTCATTGAACTCTGTCCCCAGTGCCTCTGTCAGAAAGTCCCGAGCAGAAACCCGCACATCCAGGTCCCTCTGTCGGATGCTGAATAAAAGGTGGGCTTGACGCGATCGCAGCGGGGACTGTTCGCCATCCATGGCTGCCTGCTGGGTTCAGTACTGGCTAGTTCGTTCTGTCACGGTCGGTAGAAGAAGAACCCAAGTGCAGGCAGGCGATGAAGAGTTAACAAAGATCTTTAATAAATAAAACACAAACAGGAACAAAACAAAAGCCCACGATGGGGGAAGACTGATTACACAAGATAAACTCAAACAAAAGACTTCCCACGAGGGGGCAAAAAATTATCAAAACAAACCGACACAACGTCACAAAACAGCAGGCAAGGAAATTTATCCACAGGTAATACTTGGATAGGCAAGACACGACGACACGACACGACTCGGTACGATACAAAACGCACTAGCACAGGACAGCAAACACAAGGGCATTAAATAGGGAGACAGACAAAAGATAATTAACAAGGATCAGGTGATGTGGATTAAACCCTAATGGGAAGGTAACAAGGAAACAAGATGGCGGGAAACACAGACGAGACACGAGAAAGCACATGACCCACCGATATATAAAGAAAGCCATGTCTTTCTCACACAAAACCTAAGGCTATGTCATGGCTCCGCCCCAAGACCAAGAATAGACATGACATGATGGCGGAACCACGACAGAGCAGTGTTTATTTGTGGTCTTGCATAGCCGGGCTTGGCTAACGTGTTGATACACATAGCCGGGTTTGGCTTACGTGGGGAAGTGTGGCAACACTTCACCGTTTTCTGAGAGCCCTCTGCCCTTACCTATTTATATCCGTTGGTCCCGTACCGCTTGATGCCTCCGGTAAAAAGTTTAGCGAGTTGTGTCTTGTACGGTCTTGTGGATCATATCTAACTGGGCTTGGCTAACGTGGTTTTGTCTGGAGTGGCTGTACAATTTTCTGTGAGTGCTGTCTTAAACTGTGGAAAGAGATGTATTTCACTATTAATAACTTTTTGGCTCTGAGACAGTGGGCTCTAGTCGTAGCCGGCCTTGAGTTGGTTCACATTAATAGCATTGATAGCATGGATCTTTGTTATACCTTATCGGAGCTGCATAACCTTAACTGTCCCTCCCATCTGGATACATCTACATATGAATGGTGTAAAACCCTCGGAATTACTCGTCGTCCACATTACATCCATCGGTCTGAAAAACGTTGGTGGAATAATGACTGTAACTCTCTTTCTTCAATACCTGTGATCTGGTCGCACAGATCTAAGCGTTCCCCTAGTGATGATGTGACTCTCCATCATGTTCCTACTCTCAAACCCTTAACCTTAAATATTTACCATTCACCATGGTGTGCAACGCATGTGCTCCGCAGACACAACTGTGGCCTTTTGAATACTCGTTCCTTGAATGGCAAGGGTACACTGCTGAGTGACATCATGATTAAGAGAAATCTGGATTTACTATTTTTAACTGAAACCTGTCAAATGCCTAATGACTTCCTTAAACTTAATCTATTAACCCCTCCTGGATATATTTATCTGACAAAACCTTGTCTTTCTGGCAGAGGTGGTGGTTTGGCTGTGGTATTTACAAACAATTATAAAATGACCAAATATGATGTTCTTAATGGTTCAAGTTTTGAATGTCTTTCCTTTAAACTGCCCCACTTCTGATTCTGTTGATTTATAGACCCCCTTAACATAACTCGAGTTTCCTCTCTTGAGTTGACCGAACTTCTAACTCTCGCCTGTGCCCAGCATGACTTTAATATACATGTTGATTCTGATTGTAATACTGCTAAAGATTTTTTGTCTGTTTTGGATTATTTGGATGCATCACAGCATATTGTTTCTCCTACGCATTTACATTCTCATACTCTTGATTTGCCTTGCACTGTTGGTATTGACAGTGTTGGTGCTCAGGGTCATGAAATGGGCATCTCTGATCATAAACTTATTGTCTTTGGTTTTTCTCTCCCCCTTGTGAAACTAAAAACTAAAAACTACTATTTCTTACTGTAACCTGAAATCTGTAACCACTGACAATTTTCTGTTGCCATTGCTGCCCCCCCTCTCTCATCCACACTCAATCTTCTGAGCCCTGATGAGATACTCTCAACCTGTAATGAAACTATTTGTAATGTTTTGGATGATCTTGCGCCACTAAAAACTAGAACTGTCCCTTCTGCTCACTCCTCTCCTTGGTTCACCCCTGAACTTAGAGTAATGAAAGCTGAATGTAGGCAATATGGACGACTTCATAAATCCTCCCTTGTAGTGCATGCTATTGTCACAGGTCGGAGCGGACCACAGGTGTCGTGAGTCACGCCCCTTCCTTGTTTCCACCTCGAGGAGGTCCCAAGAACACCCCAATGACCAGACACACAAGAAAACCAGTAATTAAATATTAAAACCACTTTATTAAATTACAAAAAAAAGGTTATTGTGGAAGGGAAGCTCAAATCCAATTCTCCGATTGGGGAGTAACAGTCTCGGGTCTCTTAAGCTCCGTCACGGGAGATCTCAGGTGAGCCCTTCACTCCTTTTTCCTTTGGGCTATATCAACAATCAGCTTATTCACCAGTATCCCTTGTTCTGGTTTACAGGGCGACTGTCCAGGGCCCCCTCCTTTCCTGGACGTGACAAACACAAGTGGTAAATATTTGATATTTGAATGCACAGTGTGGATACCTGCTGCTACTCGCGGCCTCTCCGAGTCGGCCCAGTGGATTTGGACTCCCGGTCGTCCCGATGAAAGTGGAGCGTACAATGGCTGACAGGATCCGACTGACACCGTACTGGGAAGCGTACGGGGAAGCTCCGCGGTTCCTGTATCCGGAGTGGCGGGTCAACGTGTGAGTAGGTGCTTCAAAGGGCCCCACTAGTTCTGCACAAGAACATACAGGTAGATATAACAGGACTTGGGCACAGACTGTGGACAGAGGGGCCGCTGGTACTTTACTCAGGACACAGGTAAGTCTATAGACCAGACAACTGGGGCTTCTCTTGGCATATAGGCGAGTGTACAACACAATATGCTGGCTTTAACTTTGAGCATAAGGTAAGTACATCAAAGGTAACTGGGACTTCACTTGGGCATACAGGCGGGTGTACAACACAATATGCTGGCTTTAGCTTCGGGCATAAGGTAGGTACATCAAAGGTAACTGGGACTTCACTTGGGCATACAGGCGGGTGTACAACACAATATGCTGGCTTTAGCTTCGGGCATAAGCTTACGGTGAATCTGCAGGGAAACGGGAAGAGAATGTAACTCACAGACACTTGAGGAAAAGACATCAGGCGTTCCTTTTCTGAGGATTTAACCAACTGCTGATAGGAATGTGAATAGGCAGCTGCTGCTGCGCCGGGCCGAACACGGCCTCCGCTGGTATCACACACACAGGCAAGTCGTTTCCTCCGGGGCGTGTTACACTGGGGAGTCGAACGCTTTCCTCCTCTTTCTCCCAACCAACAGGGCAAAAGGTCTAAACAGGGGCTACCTTTAAAGAACTCCACAGCAGAATATACACACACACACACAGCTGATTTCCTCCTACAGCAACCAACTCCTCAACGATAGTACTTCCACTACATCCACACTGTTTTTACTTGAAATTGTTTCTCACCGCTGCCACATAGAGAAGAAAGATAAGGTGTCGTCGACGGCATATAATTTGAGATGGTTTCTTCGCCCGCCTCAGCACTCTCTTCTTTTACAGGGTTTCGTCAGGCCTGAAAGGTGGTTGTTGACGACACAAATACAGCACCACACTGCAATTTTCCAGTGTATACACTCACAGCAACGGACAGAGACTCACCCACTGCACTCCACACACTCTTGGTGAATTTAGGGTCACAACCCCATCTGACTCAAGACTCGTCCTGGAAATCGTAGAGGACTGATGCAACGAATATTCCTTTAAAGCGTCACCGCCACGACTCCCCAAATTTTTGCTCTCGCTCACTGGTCCCGGCTCACCCACAATCCTCCTCCACAGTGGGGCCGCACAATTACTATGCCACAAACTCACAAGAAGGCTCACAAATAGTTCACTCTAAAGGATATTGTTGCTGTACGATGGTTTAGGGTACTCACACCGTTATTAACACGAGGCCTCTTTTCCCCTCTGCTTCCCAGCTCTTAGATACTCCTCCAGCTGTTACATAACCCGTCGAAAGGGCCTCCTTCGGCGGTACTTCCAGTGAGTCTTCCTGTTTCCAACCACTCAAAGTTTGTTACACATGTCCATAAAGTATTTCACAGTCAAGTAGACATCCCAATATACTCAGCCCAGTTTCTGTTTCTGCCGAATCCTTGTCTCCGTCTTCGCCCAGTCAACAATATCCTCCGCCTTCTTCCTGCTGCACTCGCCCAAACACTCCAACTCACTCGCCGAAACGGCTGGAATAAAAGACCCTCCTCTCTGCAGTTTCTAAGGCCCTCTTTATCCTCCTCCTGCTCTTCATACTGCCCAATCCGCGATCGCGCCGCTCATCTAACCACCTGCGAGCGATAAACCCCTGATTTCTTTTCCCGGATTTCCCGGAAGTATCCGGTGTTTGAGGATTACGGTCCGGGCGGAACAATCTCCGTCGTTTTTTCGTTCCGCCCTTACAAAGTCACCCCGTGACATCATTGCCTTTTCAGATTCAGTAGTGAAGTATAAAGAAGCACTTAACACTGCACGCTCTACCGATCTCTCTACGGTCATCAATAAAGCTAAGTGTAAACCTAAAGCCCTTTTCTCTGAGATCAACAAACTTGTTAAACCATCTACTGCAGCCACTAATGACTCTGTTGATCTCTGTGAAAGCTTTCAGTCTTTTTCTTACGTAAAATTGATAACATTTACCAAGACTTTTCCCCATCTGTCTCTCCCCACATTTCTCCATGTCTGATAGGTCAGCCACTTAACACTTTATTAATAACAAATATATCTGCGGTTAAACAGCTGGTTATCAAATCAAACTCTGCCTCCTGCACAGTTCACAGTTCAGCGAAGCTCAGTATGCCCACCCCCTCCCATTGTTTTCTGTCTTCAAGAACTTAAAACCTGGATTCCAGACAACTTTCTACAACTAAATGCAGACAAAACCGAAATCCTGCTGGTTGGCCCTAAATCACAGAGCTCCTCCCAGCATGACTTCATAGATATCGATGGTGTCCAGATTAGGCCCTCAAAAACTGTGTGAAATTTGGGAGTGTTGTTTGTCTCTGCGTTATGCTTTGATTCACACATTGGTCAGGTGGTTAAATCATGCTTTTATCAACTGCGAAATATTGTTTGTATATGTCCCCAACTTAATTTTGCAGATGCTGAAACTATTATCCATGCTTTTATAACCTCGAGATTGGACTACTGTAACTCCTTATATAGCGGTTTACCTGCCAAAGTTATTAATCGTCTCCAAATGGTGCAAAACTCTGCTGCTCGAGTTCTTACATTTAATAAAAAATCTGCGCATATCACTCCCATCCTTCACCAACTTCATTGGCTTCCTGTGCCCAAACGTATTCAGTTCAAACTCTTAGTTTTAGTTTATAAGGCCCATTATTGCTTGTATATACAAGGCCACAGTTCGGACATCACTTTATATTATTAAGATATTATGTGTCCATACAAATGTAAGATTAAACTATGAAATAATGGGAACTATTAGAATCATTGTAGTCTATTAACAGTCAGAAATACGCAGAAAGGAAGAGGAACTACAAACAGCTGGATCCTCTAAATGGATTTGTGTCTAAATATGTTAAAATGTGAAGCCTTGCATTTACATCTACACAAATAGATACATTCTGCTTAAACAAATAATGCATGAACCCTGATAGGTTTTTATTTCTGTACTGAACACATCCTGTCACAGTACAGAGAGGAAAAAACATGTTAGCATAGGATTATAATTTCTCCAGAAGAGAGCAGAACAGTGTGAGAGTATCAACTTATCAACCAAGCAAAAGGTCCACGCTTTGATATTGTGTATTTTAATAAAAGTAACGTCTTTTAAAAACATATTTTGGGTATTTGAAATGTGGTAAAATACAAAGACCTACACTGGCAGCAGTGGAAAACTACTAGGACATCATCAGCAACATGATGCAACACTTGAGGATGATTGTGTATCACCTGACAGCTCCTGCCAAGACAACAGTTGTCTAGGACATGTGTAACGTAAACAAGCTATGAAGTCCTGACAACCAGAATGTGAAAAAATAACCGTAACAAGACAAAAAGATCAGTGCAAACATTCAACATTTAATGTGAATGTAAAGTATAAAACATGATATATAAATAAAACAAAACTAATAAAAACCTATATGTGAGTGGTGGTAGCTGAGCAGAATTATATATCATTGTTACTGTAGTTCTGGTCAATACGCAATCATCACTTCATTCATAAACACAACAGGACAAGTTTAGAAGATTATTCTTCACATCTTATATAAATTAAATACAGTAGTACATCATAGCAGGCCTCAGGTCCAAATTCACTGAGTTAAAGCAGCTTTTAACAAATATATATATTCAAATGTTTGTGTTCATAATCGTAATATGTTTATATGCATATAAATATACATATAAAAGTTGCCAAACACTGAAACTTTGCATTGTGTTGAGAAATAAAGGTTAAAAAATGCTAAACATGATGGATGTATAGTACTATGATACGTAACTGCATAAAGATCAAGTAAAAGTGACTTAAAGGGACAGTTCACCCTAAAATGACAATTCTTTCATCATTTATTCCTCCTCATGTCATTAGAAACCTGTATGACTTTCTTCTGCAGAACACAGAAGATATTTTGAAGAACGTTGGTGCCTCAACAACATAGGACCCCATTGACTTCCAATGTACGGACACAAAACACTTGACCTTTCTCAAAATATCTCCACTAAAGAAAGAGCAATATACAGGTTTTGAATGATAAGAGGATGAAGAAATGATGACAAAATTGTCCATTTTAAGTGAACTATTCCTTTTATATGAATGGATTTAATGTGACTGCACACGATGTGTGTTGCTATAAGGGCTCTGTTGTTCTCATTCAGCCCAATGTTGTGCTTGCCTTGGCAGGAAACTCAGCAGAAGCACACAGAATTGTAATGATGGGCATCAATGCTGTATCGCTTCACTTCACAGGCCTGCCTCAAAATAAAGCTTGCATTCATAGAAATGAAGGCCTAAGGTTTACACCACTGTGCACTTGTGTAGTGCCATCATGTGGCATTTGCTGTAATATCATGTGACTGAGACGCATTTAAACATTTAGAGGAAAGAGGAAGAGGAGGAGGATGCATTCATTTACATTAGTAGATCTAATGTAAATTAACCACTTCCTTTAGGCGACACAAAATACTTCTTTGTTTCAAACCAAAGTTGTGTACATTTGGACACAGCCAACAGTTAAGTTTAAATGGACATATGCTGGTTTGCTTTAAGACACGATGTTTGGTTGTTTTCAAACTATGGTTGGCTCAAATATGGACAGTTCCCAGGTTATTTTAAACCAGCGACTGAGTTTGTCTATACTTAACACAGCATTTCTTAGTTGAGACATTGTCTATTTATTGTTTTATTTAGTTAAGTGTAATGATTGGCATTACATTAGTAACATAAAAAAAACATTCTGGGAATCAGAGATGAAATGTAAAAAGTACAGAGATTCACACTTCCTTGAAATTAGGCGGAGAACTTTCTAGGAATAAAGCAGACAGGGGTTCTACTTAAAGTGACAGCTCACCCAAAAATGAAAATTCTTTCATCATTGATTCACCCATTCCAAACTTGTATGACTTTATTTCTTCTGCAGAAGATATTTTAAACAATGTTGGTAACCAAACAACATTGACTCCCATTGACTTTCATTGTATGGACACAAAACCACTGAGAATTTCTCAAAATATCTTCTTTTGTGTTCCACATAAGTGTAAATATAGGTTTTAAATGATATGAATGTGAGTAAAAGATACAGGACTTTTATTTTTGGGTGAACTTATTGTACATATATGCAACTAAAGATTTAGTTGTGCTCATGAACTATTCAGATGATTCATTGAGAAGATTTGAGTCAAACGAATCTGTGAGTCTATATTAAAATACTTTTAACTTGTAACCTAAAAACCTTGTACAGTGTGGATAACCAAAGTGATTCATGTGTGAAAGGCCATAAATTCAACATTGCAACTTTGATCTAGACACCCATGGGCTGAAAATTCCCATTATTGTTATTAACTCAAATGAACCACTTCCTTTAGGCGACAGCATAGTTCAAACTCCTTTGGTGATACGATCTGACAGGTGTCCTCCCCACAGACTATTAGATGTTTGCCGTTCCAAGCGTCACTTCATGTTGTAAACAATGTTGATGCAATGTATCCAGAACACCTTCAGGACTGTTACATCCCAAACCAATTGCTGTTGTGCAAATAACACAACACATTGCCGGCGATAATAATGTGTAATTAGTCACTTGTGTTAATACTGTCTCAATGGGACAGGGAAACTGTTGCATTGTCATTAATGAATGCTAAAACAGGTTGTTTATTGGGACACTCGAATGTGTCAAATAATAATTAATCCTATGGGAGCTAATTGACACACTATTAAATGTTTATCTGATACATCTGCTAATGAGGAGAGCTGATAATGAAGTCCTGGGACGCTTTAGTCCCCTCAAGGCTCTAATTCATAATGGGATCATTTATTATTCTTTATTGTTCAAAACAGCTCAATGCAACACTTACAGGCCTCTCAATGTTATGTAGTATTAAAGTCTGCCATATCAATAGCAATATCATTTTCAGTATGTAAATTATACCTACATTAGAGAAACAGACATACACAAACATACACAAACAACCTAACATCTAAATACTACTATAAAAACTGTTTTAAATGAGTATTTAATAAGATCGAATCAACACAAGACGACAGTATGTTACCAACAAAAGACGTTTAAAGGTGTCATTAGAAATACAGCACATTTTCACTTTTAACTGTGAAGAATTCTGTCTCCTTGGACAATAATAGAAGTCAAACAGTAATTGAATTATGGCATGGTCATTGGTGTTGTGAGTAATACACAGAGGTCATTAGAAATGCCCCAGTGTTACTCTAATAACTGCTCATTTGGGTTTGACCACAACAACAGCAGTCACTGAGAATGGTTTTTGAAATATCCTTACCTGAAGGCATTACCAGTAATCACATAAACAAAAGTTCCTATTTTTTTGCTATAAACGCACAGCAGAGAGATTCTGCAAGGTGAAAATAGAGCAATTGATGTTTTTGGTATAGTGCACCGCATGTGCAGCGCAAATGTGGTGCAAATGGGTTCAATAACCAGAGAACACACACTGATAAATGCACTGTACATCAGACAAATTGGTCACTATTTTGGTTTAGGGTCACTTGCTTTGGAAATTTTTTTTTGACAAATGCATAAAATGTTGCAATGATTTTAAATCTGAAAGTGTATGCTTAAATGTTTAGTTTTTATAAACCACACTGGTCAAAAGAGCTTCCTGTTTCAGTTTTTGACACTACACAAAAGTTTGAACACAATATACAACCAACGGAACATTTATAATCACATCAAAATGTTAAGCGAATGTCTTTAGGATTTCATCATATATAGAGTAAAAAATATTCAAAATACAAAATAAATAAAGACTGAAAACGACGGAAGTGCTTCTGAACCAATGTTTACATCTTGTAAAGTGGTCTATTATACGAAAACGTATTAGATTAAAAAACTAAGAACTAAGAAAAGAAAACTTACTAAATAAAAAATTATCTCACTCATTTATTTATTTTTAGGAAATTTGATTAGATATTTCAATATAGTTTTTTTCAATAAAAAAACGTACATTTTGTAAAAAAAAATATATATATATACATGACTGAAAATTGATGACGACGTTGGGCACTGTGACGCAACATTTAATTGTTTCGTCCCGTATAGTCTGTCCTATACGTCAACTGTCAAGACTATCCTCCAAAAAATGTTTTTACAAGCACGTTATTATGACCAACAGGTGTGTCTTAAGAATGAGTGCCCTCTAGTGCCACAGCCTATTACGACCTACGGTTACGTATATTGACGTGCAGGGTTTTCCATTGCTTTAAGTTGTTCACTTTATGCATTTTATCCTTCACATTTGTTATAGTATCAATTATTACATGTATATTAATGGTTTTAACGATATTTTGGAGTCCTAACCCCACCCTAAACCTAACCACTTCTAAACGATACAAAACACAAAACATGAGTGAAAGTACAGTTACAGTTACTTATTGCATAAATTGACCAAAAAACAGTACATACAAAACAACTTGCGCTACAAACCTTCTGAATTAAAGCAATAAGAGAACTTTATACGAATATATCGTGAATGAAATGTACGCAGTCAGATCTCGTTGAAACGTTGAAACGTTCAGACATCATGACGCAATTGGTCAAAAGAGTTAATGACACTTCACATTCAAAGCTCACGTAATGATGCAATCGGTCACAAGATACACGAAAGCCAATGCTATTTCACAATCACTACTGACGTATCACTTTGTCTGGCGGTGATTTTAAAGCGGCCCTGACACACAGGGTTTCTGCCAATCTCATATTAATCTATATATTAATATTAATCTAATATCTAAGTATCTATAGAGTATATTGCATACTTCGTATCTTCGAAGAGTATTTAGTTTGATCACATTTATAAAAGATAGACACAGCTTTACGATTGTTTCCGAAAACATATGGCGCGTGCGGGGGGGAGGGGTAGGCTGAACCAAAGCACGTGGGCACCCATTGTCATCAAAACACAGAAATCGGTTTAACTGCCGTTCATGTCCGGCATATTTAGCGCTGAGACGGCTCCATATATCAGTTTCAAACGATCTCCAAATCCAGAGTTATACCCACAGTTTATATAACATTCATCACCCAAATGTAGTGAACAAACAAACACCTGAACTTTACGAACGTATGCTCTCTCTCTTTCCTGCTTACAAGTTAAAGTGATGTCTGCGCATGTTCCTTCTCCTGCTCTCCTTGCTGCCGCTTGCTTTTCCGGGAGAATTGTCCAATAAGAGACTACGAAAAAATTGTTACGAAACAGTTTAATATGTTCAAAAAAACGTACATGTACATGTTTTTCCGTGTCTTTGGTGTGTTATAAGTTGCCCATGCATGTATTAGACACGTACAATTGCAAAAATGTAAGTGTCGGAACAGAAGATGCATTCTATCTAAAAGCAAATGCTCACCCAGACCTGCCTGAAATGCCTTGTGTAACCACACCCCCACAAATCAACGTCAGTTTGTAGTATGATTTGACTAAGACCACCCAAATGTAAACGCAAGTAAGGTGGGCGTACCTGTCAGTACAATTGCTTTGGAATCTGATGTTCCAAATATGGTAAGAGGCTGTAATACGGTTCAATAAAAGGAAGTAGGGAGGCGGGAACCGGCGAACATTTAAACAAACTTTAATCAAAATAAACAAACAATAACACAGAAGTAAAAGGGCCGGCAGCCACCTCACGGTCGACTGACGGCCACAAGAACATAAACACAAACTTTAACATGTCCGGGCCCGGTCCTCTCTTGTCAGCAGTCCTGTCGCTCGTCCTCTTATGCTCCCAATCTCCTCCACGAGATATGCGGGACCAGCTGATTTCAACTATCACTCACGCCACCGGCCCCGTCTCACGGCTCTCGTCCCATCTTCCTCACCACACAGGCGTTACATTTCCATCACATGCTTGCAGTAACATTTCCATCACATGCTTGCAGTAACTGGCCAATCATAGCACATTAAATATTTAGAAATCTACGTCACACATAACCTTTCCAAAGCAATTGCGTATTACGGAAGTCGTTGACCTGCATCGCGGAGGCAGTGCAAGCCATATATTTATTTTCAAAAAGTACATTTTAAAAGTTTTTTTGGAGTTTTCTTGAAAATGTATAATTGTTTCGCAAGACAACGCCCTTATTCGTCGACTGGTGTCATGTAGAGCCGTTTTAAGCTTGACCTTAACCAACAGCCCCCCGTTCAAGACCATTGTATGGTTAAGAACCCTGGAAAGCTTTCCTCACAAGCTTCAATTTGTTCTTGACAGAAGAAAAAAACACAGTGAGTGAATTGTCATGAAATTTTTATTTTATAGTGAACTACTCCTTTAAATTAAAAATCCCAATGTTTTCATTGCAAAATTATAGCACAATATATATATTTATAATAATGGTAGACAAAAGCTTCTCCTGCTGCCGGTACAGGTGCTAATTCAGTGAACGGTCCAACGCATCGTATTTGAGGAAAGGAAAAAACAACTTTTCTTGTTGTATGTCCACTTGGAGGAAAGTTTGCAACCGACGCAGCATTCACAACGTTGTGACAGAAGGACTAGCATGTTTGATTTTCCCCAGCCCGCCGTTTAAGACAGGTCCGGTCACTCATGCACAACAAGACGGAGTGACTATTGTAATAGACAAACAAATCGTGTAATCTTAACTGGGCATAAGAAGCTTTAACATGCTTTTTTGATCATTCTAGGCAAAGTGAATTTGCAAGTTCAATTTCCATAGTAATGTTTGTGTTATCGCCATTTTTTAATGACATTGTTTAAAACATATAAAAAAAATATTAGTAACCAAGGAGTAAAAATCTGTTCTATCTTTTTTTTTTTGTCTGACGTAGGTAGGTGTAACATATTCTGTAGTTTGGCACTCTGTTAAATAGAGCACATCTGCATTCCAACTATCACACATTAGATTGTTTATCCACATTTGTATCTTGTTCAAATGCATGCAAGATAAAAGCTGCGCTGTTGGGTTTATCCTTTTTTCCATTTGCTGTTTTCCGAAGGACTGTGAATGTGCTACATTTAGGAGACCTGCTCTGGAGAAACATTTCAGGACTGTCCTCACCATCTTATCAGTCCTCTCAGAAGGGAGTGCTCTTCAACTGTCCAACTGTTCAAAGCTTTACAATGGAGAACCTGACGCACAACAGCGCCATTTTGCGATTAGAAGGACTGAAGGTGTCTGAGCCGTTTGTGTACCCTGTTTTTGTATTGTTACTTATTTTCTATGTGATACTTATTGTGATGAACTGTGGAATAATCATGGTAATAGCAGCACATCGAAACCTTCACGAACCCATGTATCTGCTCTTCTGTAACTTGACGTTTAATGACATTTTTGCTAATACTATCACGGTCCCCAGACTCTTGTTGGACATTTTAAGAGAGCCGTCTAAACGCACCATCAGTTATCCGGAGTGTGGCATTCAAGCGTTCTGCGTGCAAATGTTTGGCGCGACCTCCCATACCATACTGATGACGATGGCTTTTGACAGATACGTGGCCATATGCAATCCACTTCGCTACACGACTATAATGAGCAATAAATCGGTGATCACGCTATCAGCTTCGGCCTGGGCGGTGCCGCTTTTTTTCGTTTTTATTTTGTTGGGACTCACTTACAGGCTCAACCGCTGCAGAACTTTCATAGCAAATCCTTACTGTGATAATGCGTCTTTGTTCAAGTTATCTTGCGATGATGTGACAATCAATAATGTGTATGGGTTAACATATACAGTACTGCTGTTAGTCTCCTCCTTAGGAAGCATCACAATCACATACATTAAGATAACGGTCGTCTGCTTGACATCCAAAAGCAAAGCACTGAACAGCCGGGCACTGAAAACCTGCAGCACTCACTTGATTGTATATTTGGTAATGTTTTTATCCGGCAACGTTGTTATACTCCTACATCGCTTTCCTGCTTATTCAGATTACAGGAAACTGGTTTCTTTATTGTTTCATATTGTTCCAAGCATCTTAAACCCTGTCATATATGGTCTGCAATGCACCGAGCTCAGACATGCTCTCACACAGGTACTGCTCTTGAAGAAAACAGGGCAGGGAAAGATATTCTCACATTGAATTCTGTAAAGAAGAGCTTGCTTAAGAAAAGTGTACGTCGTGATATTTAGAAAATGTAATATTTGCTCTTTTACTGTCGTCTGATAAAAACAACACATTACTGGTAGTGTATTATCTGCTAAGGTGTCAGCGGCGTTTCTGGTCAGTTGTATGTTATACTTTAACTGACCTATACTGTGAATGTAACACTTTACAATGAGGTTGTATTTGTCAACATTAGTAAATGGATTAGCTACTTTAACATAAACTACAGTAACAATGATTATATATTAATTGCAGCATTTACACGTGCATTTCACTATACTGTGATATTGTTTTAGCTGATATTATTTCAAGACCAATATGTCCTAATCCTCCACAGAAATTCACGTTGTTATGACACATGCCTATTCATTATTGTGGAAAGCAACGGAATGTGTTGAATTGTTCCAAACCTGTACAAACTTCTTTGTTCTGCTAAACACAAAGAGAGATATTTGGAAGAATGTGTCAGTAACCAAACATATCTCACCCCCCATTTATTGCCATAGTAGGGAAAATAACTACTAGAGATGCACTGAAATGAAAATTGGTCTGAAACCGATACCGAAAACTTAGGATGCACTCAGCTGAAAACCGATACCGAAAATTACTGTACAAGTAAAATTACAAACCACTAAATTAAGGAGAACATATTTTAAAACGATACAGAATATATTATTTTTTCTTGGTCATTGCAACACAAACAAATATAACTTTTTTTAATCACCAATTGTAGTTTTAGAATTATTCTGGAATTATTATATGCAAAACAGTAGTCAAGTGTTTTTCCTGCATAGAAAAATTGGAGGCGGTCACCTCTGTCAAATTTACAACATTATGTCGGGTATTCTGTCAACAGACTGTCATTCGTAACTGCAGTTGCGGCATTGCGCCGCAAGAGAGGCGCTGTTTCGTTATCAGCCCAGTGAGGCGCTGAAGAGTTGCAGTACAAGAGATAATAGGAGCTGTATGAGCTGTGTTTCACGGTTTTGGTGAATATTTTTGCTTTTAAACTGTTGAACGCAACGTTCAAGTTCCTGCCAATATCCAACAACTTCGCACAGCCATTGAAGAGGAGTGGACCAACATTCCACAGGCCACAATCAACAACCTGATCAACTCTATGCGAAGGAGATGTGTTGCACTGCGTGAGGCAAATGGTGGTCACACCAGATACTGACTGGTTTTCGCACCCCCTAGGATCCCCCCAATACAGTAAAACTGCTCATTTTAGAGTGGCCTTTTATTTTGGCCAGCCTAAGTCACACCTGTGCAATAATCATGTTGTATAATCAGCATCTTGATATGCCACACCTGTGAGGTGGATGGACCATCTCGGCAAATGAGAAGTGCTCACTAACACAGATTTACACAGATTTGTGAACAATATTTTGAGAGAAATATGATCGTTCTTGTCTGCCACTATTCTTTCTAGGCAACAAGGTTAGTATCTAATGGTGGAATTTTAACCTTTACTTGGTTTTTAAAAATAACTTGCTCTATAAAGTATCATAAGTTTGACATATGAGGCCATCAAAGTTTGCTGTATCTAGGTTAGGCCTCTGAAACATCACTGGATTTTGCATTTTCTATACTTTTATTTTGCTATTTATGTAACCAACCATTGCGTAAGTAACATTAAATCATTAAACCATCTTCAAATATTCATCTGTGGACACTCATCTTTGGTTTAGTGTGATTTTAGATTATTCTACTAACACATCTATGTTATAAACCTTCCTATGAATACTTCTTATAACTGGGGTGAATAACAGAGCCCAATATTACACAAGTTACGCTCAAAATTATACACAATATTGGTCACCAGGAACAAGTTTAAAAGGACTGCTCTATAGTGTAGTTTGTGAATACCGTAGTTGTTCAGATATGACTTAGGATTTATTGATTTGAATGTACATGTAGACAATCTCAAAGATTTATTTCAACTTTTTGTCAACTTTTAGATATTTTTGGTAATTATTAAACTTTTTAGATAAGTTTTGCATTATGATTAGAGTCAAACATAAACATTTTGTGATAAAGGGAACACATGACAAGCCTTTTTATTTGATAATAAGATATCTTTACAACTAAACAAGGAAAGGATCGTGATAAATCAAACAATTTATACAAACATTTTGCAAATAATTGTTATTTCATTCAGTTTACCGGGCCTCTTCATTTAGGGGGCACACTTGGCTCCTTTAACCTTTTTCAAAATATTTCTTACTTTGCATTTTGAGAGAATTTTATGGACTAATTAATATTTATGCTACAATTATTATCAATTTTTCTCCCCATTGAAAACAATAATATTTTTACATTTTTTTTTTTACAATTTTGTCAAATATTTTTTCAAAATCATTTTTCAATTAATGCATTATTTCAGGTTAAAACAGATACCAGGCCGTTAAAATCTAATCTTTTAAATGTCGGTCATTTTTGACTGCGAAGGAGCAAAGTCTTTTTTGTGACCCTTTAACATATACGAATCATATCCATAATTTGTTTATATGATCACAGAGCTAATATGACAAAACTATTCAATTGTCATCTCATTCTGATGAAGCTATGATTGTAAATGGTCAAAAATGTCCGAAGAGTCCCAGAGGGTTAAATATCCAGTGTATGACCCCTCCCCAAGCCCTAACAAGTCCTATGAATGAATAAAGTAACAGCGGAACACACAATCACATAAAGACTCATGGGGTATGATGACAAGATTTCAGTGATTATGAGAACATAAAACATAAGCGCCCTGCCCACTGAACTCAAACTGTGTCCGTGAGTGTTCACTAATACAGAGTAGAAGGGGATGCAACAGTGAGGAACTAGTCCTACATATTAGGTGAAGTCAATAGTCTCTCTTTCTGTGCCTATTAATCATCATTATGTTCGGTAAGTATTCCAGTAGTAATTACTATATACTTTAAATATAATATTAAATAATAATAAATAAACTGTTGTCTATTTGATTTTTTTATCAATTTTGAGAGAATAGAAAATTTAAGTTCAGTAAAGCAAAAACCACACATAAACGTTTACAATAAAAAGGCAGGAAAAAGATGATCAAACAGAGAGATGTGTTTAATAACCTGTTATATCATCTGTAAAATGTGAATAGAAATAGATAAAGTTTTGCTACTTTCAAACTAATCGCTTAGAAGTATTCATGCAATACTTTTTAAATAATGCCACTGCTTTTTGTCCATGTATGTGCATGATAGTGTTGTGACTCTCTATGTCTGTGTGTTTTCTTTAGGGTCACAGATGGACAACGCTACATTCAGATACAACGTACTCTTAGTGGAGGGAATGAAGATTCCACATCAGTCAAACCATCTTGCATTTATCTTTCTTTTGATCGCTTACATATTTATAATGATATTTAACATTGGGATTTTGATTGAGATCACAACAGAAAAAAGTTTACATGAGCCCATGTATATTCTGTTTTGCCAGTTACCAATTAATGATATGATGGGGGCAAGTACTGTAATACCACGCATACTAAAGGATATTTTAACTGATCCCTCTGGACGCTACATCGCCTATGTGGACTGTATTACCCAAGCTTTTTTCACACATTTGTATGGAACCAATGCCCACACTATTCTCATGATCATGGCCTTTGACAGATACGTGGCCATATGCAATCCATTACGATACACATCAATAATGACCAACAGAATGGTTGTTAAATTATCTGCAGGAGCCTGGAGTGTTTCTTTTGTGATGGTGGGGATTCTGATCGCTCTGACTGCACGTCTGTCTCACTGCAGATCAGTGATACAAAACCACATTTGTGACAATCCCTCACTGTTTAAACTGTCCTGTGAAAGCGTGATGATCAATAATGTGTATGGATTAACTTTTACTGTTGTTTTACTCACCTCTTCAATGGGGAGTGTGTTCGTGACATACGTCAGGATTGCAATGATATGCATCAAAAGCAAAAACAAGGCAACAAACAGCAAAGCCATAAAAACCTGCAGCACTCATTTGACTGTTTATTTAATTATGCTGATATGTGGATTTTTGCCAATTATCCTCCATCGTTTCCCAGAAAACCTGGAAGGAAGACAAATATCAACTTTACTTTTCTATATTGTACCTTGTAGCTTAAATCCCATAATATATGGCTTACAATCCAAGGAAATAAGACAAAAGATATTTAAACGTTTTACTAAAATTAATTCTATTTGATTTATGTTCATGAACTGTGTTATATAATTCATTTTGTGAATAATGTCTTAAAAAGAAGAATCCCTGTGCATATTTTTGCTGTTTAAATTATGTATAATAAAATATGTGAAAAATAAAATTTGTACATCAATATGTACTGAGTATATTTTATATATAGGGCAAATGACATGTATTTCAAGTTGATGCAGATTCAAGAAACGTAATGCAGATAGTGACTGTGTCAACCTGTGTTAAAAATTGTCACATTAAACATTTATATTTTCCTTTCAATGTGGACCAAACCTAAATCCCAATTGGGACAAAACACACTAACAACCCTAATTATTGGACACACAATGTATTGAATAGGGTCCATGTTTACCAAAGCAAACAGTAATTGAAGGGGGACTTCAGAAAAACCTTTTATTATCAACAATACTATGTTACTATGTAGCACAAACGCTTTGTCGATTTGGCGAAAACACCCTACAAAGGTCATTGGCAACATTCCCTCAACAAAGTCATCTTCCACCCAGTCGCTGTGTTCTGCTCACAGCGAAGAGGAAATGTTCTATTATGCATGCTAAGCTTATGAGCAATGTCAAGGTCAGGCCATGTAACAATGCAAGCCACAGGAACCATAAAAGAAACCTGCATTAAACATCATCAGATATATTTCCTAAACAAGACTTGCAGGCATGAATAAAGCATGGCAACAACAAGCAGCACCATGTTCCCTTTTCAGGGAATCAGGATACATGGGTAACCGGAAACATTCTATTTCGAAAGACCTTCACAGCCATCGATGCACAGTAGAAAAAAACAGACAGTACTTGTGCAAATCTGTTAATATTGTAAAATTGCTATCCAAACTAGGCCTGCCTTTCCGCAGACACTGTGAAGATGCTGTTGCATAAACAAAGGGGAATTATTTGAGCATATGCAATTTCTTCTCAAAATACGACCCTGATTTAAAATCCATGCAGTCCAAATATTTTAACAGCACAAGCCGAGATTTTCAGAATTAAATTATTGCATTGTGTTCAGAGCTCGTTTGTGAAGAAATATCCAAGAAAGTACACGAGACAGACTTTTCTCATGGAGAAGCTCCGGAAGCATAAAAGGAGATGCTGAAGAGGTCTGGCAGCGCGGAAGAGTGAAGAGTGAGGCAAGTGGATTGTATCACCACATGACAAGTCTCTGAATTCATTACTTCTTGAGGAAGTTCTTAGAGTTGTACATGTAACACATAAAAGACTGCAAGGTGCAAGTACAACCATGGCCGATGCAGCCTCTGCAGTAACCAGCCTGAGAACACATCTCCAGCGTTGCAGAGAGGAGATGGGGATTGAACCCGTGACCTTAGCTTTGCTAGAGCTATGCTCTAACCAGAGCCGGACAGTAACGGAGTACATTTACTCGAGTACAGTACTTAAGTAGGCTACAATTTTGAGGGATCTGTACTCTACTTGAGTATCATTTTTGGGGAGTACTCATGACTTTACTCAAGTACATTTGAGAGGCAAATATTGTACTCTTTACTCCGCTACATTTCTATCCATAACCGTAAGTACCCGTTACTTCTAAAAAGGAAAAATCTCGGAAACCATCAATTTGTTTTTTCCCTCTCAAACGTGATTGGATTGTGCAGGCGCCACTTATTGCGACAGCCTTTCAGCAACCAATCACCCAGACCTCAGAGCTCTATCATTTGCTGTACAGCTGTCAATCATCTCACGTAGTCATACGTGACCTCGTCTGCATGACACGTCCTGTGTACACTTCCTCATTCCGGACATCCGCGATAAAGCAAAAGTGACCTTTCTTCACCAAAACAAGAAGCTAATAAATGCACGATTGAAGAATATGTGTTTTGTGTGTTATTTTCATGCGATTTGAGGTTTTTATATAAATAAAGAATAAAGGTAAGGGTAAGGATAGCCAATAGCGTCATATAAAATGCTAAATATAACTTTTTTTTACTTGAAAACATTGCGACCGGTCAGCTGATTTTCTTTAATCATTATTATTTTCTCTTCTTTGCTCTATGCTGCGTGTATAACACAGTCAGGTTCAGAGGTGTGTCAGAACATTGCTATATTGCCTTCTTTGCTGGTTTAGGTTTATTGATTTCAGGGGCGGCGTTTGCGTATGGCGGAGTACGGCAGTTGCCATACCGTAGCGTTCAGAAAAAATAGTTGAAACAAAGTGTGCATAATGAGACTCATTAAAGATAATTAAACTACTTTACACTGATGTGTACATGTAGCATAGGCGTCGGAAGCATGTGTATTTGAGAATGTATAAACACCGTTAAGTCACCAGTAGCTTCATTGACGTAGTCGGTAAGATCGATGATATGTAGTTCCCTTTCTGTCGGTCTCTCGACGTTGTGTCGAAGACGACAGATGGGGTTCGCTCTTGGGAACCTATCAGCTCTGACTACTTTAGAAAAGGCCAATGAAAATTGGCGAATGAAATTTGCATGCCGGGCTCCGCCCCCGGATGTCCGGTATAAAAGGAAGCCGGCGTGCTTCATTCATTCACCGTTTGTTCTTCAGAGCCATCGCTCATGAGTACAAGCAGCGTTTACTCGCAGTTAATTGCCGGTTTCTACGACGTGTGCAGCGGATCGTCCCTTCGTCCTGCAGCGACCTTCCCCTGGGCGTCTCGGCGGTTCCAGTGGTGTCCGAGAGTTTTTCCAAAGGCCCTTTTCAGGGCTGGGCTAATTTCTCCAGCGGCATGTCCCGCTGTTCTCTTGGGTGCGGCGCCCTCATCGAGGAGGGGGACGGACATGAGAGCTGCGTTAGGTGTCTGGGCGTCCAGCATGCCGAAGCAGCCTTCATTGACTCATCTTGCTCGCACTGCGAGCGGATGGTCATTCAGACGTTGCGGTCACGGGTGGCTGTCTTCCTACGGGAAACAGCCACCACTTCGCTTGCTACCCAACTTGCGACGACGGGGGCCAAGGCCCTGCTGTCCGCGAAGGTTAGCAGCGTTGGTGATGTGGGGACTTCAGCAGGCGTAAACCCGTCAGCTAAACGCTCACGGGCCGCCTGCTCCCGTTTCGCTCGTCTGGCCGTTCCCCATCCGGCGGTGGCATACCGTCCGGATCCTCATTCACGTGTTCGGAAACGGCGCGTGATGACGATGAGATGTCGCTTGCAGCATCGGAGGGAGATTTGCTGGCATCAGACACTGAGGAATCCGAGCAGCTCCCTCCCACGGGGGGTCGAGCGCAGGAGGAAGCAGATGTCGAGATGTCAGCCATGCTTACCCGGGCGGCCACGAGCATTGGGCTGCAGTGTACACCACTGCCTCCACCCCAGCGCTCGCGGCTAGACACTTGGTACCTGGGGTCGGAGCGCGGTGCAAAACCGCGCCCACCCCCGGTGCCATTTTCCCGGAGGTGCATGAGGAGCTGTGTCGGACTTGGAGCGCCCCGCTTACGGCTCGTTCCAGTCAGACCAGCTCCAACTCCCTCACTTCCCTCGATGGTGGGGCGGCCAAAGGTTACGTCGATATCCCCCAGGTGGAGCGTGCTGTCGCGGTGCATCTGTGCCCGCAGACAGCTGCCACCTGGAGGAATCGGCCGCGCCTTCCGTCCAAAGCATGTAGGTCTTCGGCATCCCTGGTGTCGAAGGCTTACGTTGCTGCGGGCCAGGCCGCCTCCTCCCTCCACGCCATGGCCATCCTGCAGGTCCACCAGGCCAAGGCGTTGAAGGAGATCCACGAGGGTAAGGCCGACCCGGGGGTTATGCAGGAACTCCGCGCCGCCACTGACCTCGCTCTAAGGGCGACCAAGGTGACGGCGCGGGCCCTGGGTCGGACGATGTCCACGCTTGTGGTCCAGGAGAGACACCTCTGGCTCAACCTTGCGCAGATGAGTGAAGCCGAGAAAGTTCGCTTTCTCGACGCACCCATCTCGCAGGGCGGGCTGTTTGGTGACACCGTCGAGGACTTCGCTCAGCAGTTCTCGACGGTAAAGAAGCAGACAGAGGCGATTAGCCACATCCTTCCTCGCCGCGACTCGGCCGCCCGCAGGCCTCCGAGTTCTCGTGCGACGTCTGCTTCCCAGCAGCCCAGGCCCCCTTCGACATCCGCTCCGGTTTCCGTGCCCCCTACCCAGGCTACACCCCGGAAGAGGAGATCGAAGGGGAGACCTCCACCCCGTCAGCAGCCTTCCCGGAGGAAGTCAGCCTGACTTTTACAACATGCCTCGAGGACATCTCAAATTGGATGAAAGGGCATCAACTCCAGCTGAACCCCGCCAAGACAGAACTACTCGTGTTTCCGGCACACCCTACGGTGCAACACGATCTCAACATCCATCTTGGCAATACCACAATCCCTCCTTCCAAAACAGCCAGGAACCTCGGAGTCATATTTGATGAACAGCTGTCCTTCAATGATCTAATTGCAAAGACAACAATGCCGATACGCCTTATTTAACATTAGAAAGGTCAGACCCTATCTCACTGAGCATGCGGCACAACTCCTTGTCCAGGCCCTGGTAATCTCAAGGTTGGACTACTGCAATGCTCTCCTTGCTGGTCTTCCTGCAAAGCCTATCAAACCGCTCCAGCTGGTTCAGAACGCAGCAGCACGCCTCGTCTTCCAACAGCCAAAAAGGGCTAATGTGAATCCCCTTTTCATCTCTCTCCACTGGCTACCGGTTGAAGCCCGTATCAGATTCAAGTCACTAATGCTTGCCTACAGGACTATCACTGGATCTGCACCGGCTTACTTTCACACCCTCCTGCACTCCTACACCCCATCAAGATCCCTGCGTTCAGCAAACCAGCGGCGTCTTGTATTGCCTTCCCATAAGGGCAGTAAATCGCTCTAATGCTCATTCTCATTCACAACTCCTTCCTGGTGGAACATTCTTCCTAACTCTGTCCGGTCAACCACATCTCTCACAACATTAAAAAAAACTACTTAAAACCCATGTCTTCTGTGATTGGGCATAAATGATTATAGAATTTCATAGCATACTTACCTTTCCTTGCCATTATCAGAGAAACATCTCATGAGTTGTGTGTCCCAATTTCATCACATTATCCTGAGTTAAAGATGCCTTTTGGTGAGGTGCTGCTGAAAATGCCCCTTGTATGGTTCCCATCAATGCGACACATCGTCAGTTGTGCGTCTCAGCCTCATTGGGTGTTTCGGCCCTTTATCACAAGACACCCTCAGCCAAGGGAGGCCCACTGCAGGTTGATCAGACCTGGGTGTGTGTCGCATTGTTAAAAGGTCATTTGGCAGAAGCAGTTGGCAGCTACTGTTGCCCACTGCTTCTGTTGGCATACCGCAGATTCTTTCTTTCAAATGCTTCGTTAACGGCCTCTTCCCAAGGTAGAGTCAACTCAACTAGGACTGTCCTACTTGAGCTGGACCACAGAACCATGTCCGGCCACAGGTTGGTTGCTACGATTTCCAAGAGGAAAGTAAGTCTGTGGTTTAAATTAACTCGCATTTCCTAATCCCTGGCTATACTCAGCAGACCTGAATCTGGGGTTAAGGGCTTGGCCCACGGTTTCTGCCCCTCCCGCATAAAGGTTTGCTTTTTTAGCGAGTTAGTCTTGGCGTTTTGGGGAATGGCATTATCTGCAGGAGCCTGGGGTGTTTTTTTATTTAATTTACTGTGCTATATAATACATTTTGTGAATAATGTCTTACAAAAGAAGAATCCCTGTCCATATTTTTGCTGTTTAAATTATGTATAATAAAGTATGTGACAAATAAAATGTGTACGTCAAAACATAACAACCTTACTTCAATATGTACTAAGTATATTTTATGTATAGGGCAAATGACATGTATTACAAGTTAAAGCAGATTCAAGAAACGTAATGCAGATAGTGACTGTGTCAACCTGTGTTAAAAAAGTCACATTAAACATTTATATTTTCATTTCAATGTGGACCAAACCTGAATCCCAATTGGGACAAAACATACTAACAGCCCTAATTATTCGATTTTTTTTTGAGAAAACACAATGTATGACTGGGGTCAATGTTTACCAAAGCAAACCGTAATTTAAAGGAGGACTTCAGAAAAACCTTTTATTATCAACAATACTACATGTATCTATGTTACTATTTTACACACACGCTTTGTCGATTTGGTGAAAACAAAGGTCATACAAGGGTCATTGACAACATCACCTCAACAAAATCATCTTCCGCCCAGGGTGTCGCTGTGTTCTGCTCACAGCCAAGGGCAAATGTTCTATTAAGGGCTGTGTCCAACAAAACGTTTCTGCCGGCGTATGGCTTGTTTTTTCAATTGTTTCCATTGGAAACAAATCGAAGCTGCGGGTTTTTTTCGTGCTCACCGCCGGAGTTCGACCGGGCGCCCACAGTTGAAAAATGCTCATTTTGGGGAAGAAGGCTGCGCCTGCAGTGGGTGTTTTCAGCCGAGTTCCTGGCAAAAGCGCCTCAGTGGATACAGCACCGTATGCATACTAAACTTATGAGCAATGTCAAGGTCAGGCCATCTAGCAATGCAAGCCACAGGAACCATAAATCTGCATTAAACATCATCAGATATATTTCCTAAACGAGACTTGCAGGCATGAATAAAGCATGGCAACAACATGCAGCACCATGTTCCCTTTTCAGGGATACATGCGTAACCAGAAACATTCTATTTCGAAGGACCTTCTAGGGAGCACTATTAAGGAAAAAACAGCCTCAACCATGTCTGAACCATGGCATCCAGGCCCAACAGAGCTGGAGGAGTAAGGGCAAACCAGAGGAGAAAGTATGTTGACTACTCAAAGGTGAACAAGTCTACTTCCACTCTGCTATACCGCTGCCCTGTACTTCACCACTTATGGACTCTCAAAGGCCACAAGCTTGATGCTCATCCTGATCTTCACAAAGTGCATGCACCCTGATCTTCACAAAGTGCATGCACGCAGCTCTGGCTTCTTTGAGAGTCCAGGGCACCTGTGTAATTTTTGTGTAATGCATTACATTGTATAATTACAGACTCGAACCAGCAGTCGGTCAAGCATGGGAATCATGCCTCCATTCTAACAAGGAGGCTAAAGCCCATGGCTCTAACATCAGAGATCGGGAGATGAGGTTTATTGCACTGCTTTTGCCTCTGTTAAACAAATTTGAATAAATATATTACCTTACCCCAATTATAGAGATTAATGTTACATTTCGACAAGAAAATGTTTACTGAAATGTTATCATAGACACAAAGACTCATGGGGTTTGATGACAAGACCTGATGCGATTGTAAGACAAATATAAAATGGTCATGTCCACTAAACTCAGGTGTGATCTTGAATATAATGTAAGTAACACAGACTAGGAGGGGATGCAACAGTTAGGCACTTGAACTACATATTAAGTGAAGTCACTTCTGTGTGTGTATCTTCATTGGTAAGTAAAACATATTTCAGGATTAATACTCATACTGAAAAATACACTTTGTATAATAAAATAATTTATATAAATTATATAGACCATTTAGCAAGACAAACGAAACTGACTGAGAAGCACAGCCAATGTGCAATAAAACAAAAATCACATATTACCACAAATATATTTCAGAGTGGTGTGTTTAGTACATAAACTGTATTTGCAGGTTAGTGCTATGACGCTTTCTGTATGTTTTCTTTAGGTCACAGATGGACAACGCCACATTCAGATACAGTCTACTCTTGGTAGAGGGACTGAAGATTCCACCCCAGTCAATCCATCTGTCCTTTATCATCCTTTTGATCACTTACATATTTATAACAATTTTCAACATTGGGATTGTGATACAGATCTTAGTTGAAAAAAGTTTACACGAGCCCATGTATATTCTGTTCTGCCAACTACCCATAAATGATGTGATCGGGGCGTCTCTTGTTATACCACGCATGCTGAAAGATATTTTAACAGATCCCTCTTTGCGCTACATCACTTATGTGGAGTGTGTTTTTCAAGCGTTTTTTAACCATTTGTATGGAACAACATCTCACACTATACTCATAATTATGACCTTTGACAGATATGTAGCCATATGTAATCCATTGAGATATCCATCAATAATGAATAACAGAATGCTTGTGAAATTATCTCTAGGAGCCTGGGGTGTTGCATTACTGCTGGTGGGAATTCTGATCGGTCTGTCTGTACGTCTGTCTCATTGCAAATCAGTGATTTACAATCACATCTGTGACAATGCTTCGCTGTTTAAACTGTCCTGTGAAAGCGTGGTGATCAATAATGTGTATGGATTAACTTTTACTGTTGTATTACTCACCTCTTCAATGGGAAGTGTGTTTGTGACATATTTCAGAATAGCAATGATATGCATCAAAAGCAAAAACAAGGCAACAAACAGCAAAGCCATAAAAACCTGCAGCACTCATTTGACTGTTTATTTAATCATGCTTATATCTGGACTCATACCAATTGTTCTACATCGTCTCCCAGAAAACCCTGAAGGTAGAAAAGTTGCTAGTATACTTTTCCATGTTATACCTCCATGCATGAATCCCGTAATATATGGTTTGCAGGCCAAAGTAATAAGACAAAAGGTTTTTAAACTTTTTACTAATAATAAGTAGATTTTATTCATTAGCATATTTATTTGTAGTAGGAATCAATCACTCTCATGACAATTTTGTTTGAATGACTTTTAAATGAGAAATATACCTTTATATAAGTGTTTGTCTATGTCTATATGATGTACAGTCAAATATGTGAGAAGCACTGATCACGGAACGACTCGAAAGAGGGGACAGCCCACAATCTGAGCCCACAAAAAGTTTCTTTTAACTTAATTATTGGTTATACAGATATTAATGTACACAAATGGTGAAAAAATACAGAGCATCACAAAAAGCAAAAGTGGTTACCTTTGTGATTTATTCTTTATTATCATTTTTAGGGGCAGACTTGTTTTCAGCTTTCAAACTCCTGGCCAATTTGTGCTTCAAACTAAAAATGTAAACATTGTTTACAGTATGATTTTTTATTAAAGCTGCAAATGTAATTGAGTCCAGATCAGTGAGTTATTCTCTCTTTTTTGTTTGTTTTATTCATATAAAGAGCACCAGGAATATCAGGCTGCTGTCACTTTTAGACCTAATACATGGATCCAATAATGTATTTCCTAACTATTTACATTGTGTTCACTTAATGACACTTACAGTAACAGCCACGTTTATGAGAAACGGGCATTTGACATATCTTTTATTAAGTATTTCAAAGTAAAAATAAGCAGGTCTTTCAGACTGCAATGGTGCTTAAAATGCCTTGATATCTCGATTGCCACTAAGTTCATGGTTCCATTTGGTGTGCGCCTGTGTGTTGTGTGTAAAGTGATATTCATAGATGGACAACATATTCAGATACGGCGTAACTGAAAACAGAACCTCAGCGCAACCATCTATCCTTTAGATGTTTTTGATAAATTATACATTTATAAAAAAAATAACGTTTGGACTTTGATTTCCATAGAGATGTTTACATGGCAACTTCCAGTGTCAGGCAAAATCCAATCTGATTTCTGTCCTCTAAAGAGACACACTTCTGAAGCATTTTGGACATACAAACTGGGGACCGCACATGATGTATGTGACCGTTAATGGCCAGTTCAGGGATTTAGACCAGTTCAGTTCAGAGACTCAGCAAAACCACAGAAAGTCCCAGTCGTAACTTATTTGACAGTTGCCCTGTAGGCTTCCATTAGACCAGTGGTTCTCAAACTTTTTTGGCTTAAGTACCCATTTTTATGATTTTTTCAAGCCAAGTACCCCTACCCAGACAACAACATTTTACCATAAAATTCTGTGAAATGAGAGTCAAATAGTTATTATATCTAAATGTATTAATTTATTTTTTATGCATCTTTGTGTAGTCCTAATTTCATATAAAATACAATTATCATAATTTATTGATTTTCATTATTTAATCCTAAATGTCAGTTCCTCTCATGTACCCCCTACAGTACGCGTACCCCCATTTGAGAACCACTGGCCTATAGGACTTACCAGCGCTTCTCTTTTAACACTATCATCATCTAACAAACTTTACACTTAAATATTAAAATCTAAATTCACTCAGAAGCGTCTTGGACAAGGCAGGGAACCCAGAAGTGTCCATCTTGGACCAGGCAGAAGATCCTGCAGGTTCGGAAGCAGCCACCACAGACGAGCAGCGCACAGTCCAGACACAAAGCAGAGCAGCCACAACTGGCAGAGCTGATTCCAAGGACAACTCCTCAGGAACGGACACCACCGGAATTGGGACAACTTGACCTGCGGCTGTGACGGATGGAGACGGTCCCAGGTCCAGTTGTTCCAATTCCAGTGGCGTCCGTTCCTGAGGAGTTGTCCTTGGGTCCTGGGTATGATTCTCAAGGGAGCGGGATCCCTGGCGGGGGATAAGGAGGCGCATCGCCAGGTGCCAAAACAACGCTGAATCCATAGTGGTCTTTCGTTCTGTCACAATGAGTAATCCAGGCAGGAAGCGGATCCAAATGCAGTAAGATATTTTATGAATATAAACAAAGTAACCAAGTAACCAAGTAACCAAGTAACCAAGTAACCAAGTAACCAAGTAACCAAGTAACCAAGTAACCAAGTAACAAAGTAACAAAGTAACAAAGTAACAAAGTAACAAAGTAACAAAGTAACAAAGTAAACACATGAAAACCAACGCAAGAAACACAAGACCAAATCTCCAACAACGACACACACCAAACAAAGGAAACACAAGGGCTTAAATACACAGGGTTAAGAGAGGGATAACAAGACACACCTGAAACAGATCATGATCAAAACCAATGAACAAGAAAACTACAAAAAACTACAACACTACACAGGAAACAGGAACTAAGGCATACAAACTAAAATCCACAATACAAAGCGCAAAACACAGACTGGATCGTGACATTTAGATATATAACATACTCTGTATTTTATTAATACAAAATACAGCCACTGCTTAATAAATCTGTTCTCTTCACTCACGTCTTTGTTTTTGTTGGCAGACTACAACAATATGAAATGGTGAGCCTATGCAACCACTCAACGCTTTACGTTAACCAGCAGTCACTTCAACAGAACCTCTAAAATCCATTCGGGTAACACTGTGCCTATTCATAGACAAGCCGCGTTCATGTCTATCCATCAGTGATGCGCGAATGGCGGTCACATCAGCGGGCGCAGCGGATGATCCGCTGGTCGGGTAAAAAAAATACATTCTGATTGATTGCGGGTGGATGAGATCAGTCATTAATGATACAAATATTAACTACATTTCTCTAAAATTCATTTTTCATCAGGCCGACACTATAATTTGCACTCATTTAAAAGAAATACGCGTGAGGCGACGGTAGAAATTAGGAGTCCATTTCTTAAAGCAGAAATGGAGGTGAAACAGATTCGAGAGAAAATTAAAAGGAAAGAAAGAAAAAAGTGCCGTATGGGAGCGTTTAAGCAAAGTGGTTAACGAGAATGAATCAAGTGGTGGGTATGTAATATGCAACGACTGTGAGGGCTAGAAAATGTACCGTTATCCATTCGTGTGTGTGTTTGTGTGTTGCAGAGACAGAGACAGCGATATTCAAAGTCTGAAGGGAGTAAAGCCTGTGTTTATTTTATTAAGAAAATGTAGACTAATCTACATTAATCTACTGAGCGAGTTTGACAAAACCTGCATCGCGATAGTGTCAAAACTACCATTCACGACTCTTACTTACTACACCATTGAAGCTGCTGGAAAAATACTATGAAGGTAAATAAGTAGCAAAACTTGAAAGCATGTAAATGTCAATTTGTGAACTTGCAAAGTAAGTATTTGTACGAGTACACTAAAATGTACACTCACAGCCCCAATGTGAAAACGTGTAAAATTGAATATTAAGATTTGCACTCTTGGACAAAACTGACAGATCTGTCTTCTGAATTTGAAGTTGCAGAAAAATAGTCACAAATGTGTAAACTGGCATTTACAGAATACATTGACAGATACAATATTGCACCTTACACGTTTTCCTGGATTCAGATTTGAATTGCAACCACAAATAGGCATCTACCACCTCTCAAACCTGTCACTGCAGTTTCAAATCTTCCCGCCTTGACTTTTGCTTTTACTTTCGCGACAAAACTGTTGCAAAACTAAATTATCCACTTGAAAGCTCAGAGGTGAGAGAATGAGCGGCATTTGATGACGTCATGGGGCTGAGCCACACTGCCCCCTAACGACAGGAAAATCACAATGAAAGGAGTTTTTTAAATCACTAATACAGTATTTAATTTAAGGTGAAACTATAAATCAATAAATACATTTTCATTAATTAAAATACTACTTACTGCCACTTTTTTACTAAAAATGAACTTTTCTATTTTATTCTCTTTTATATATATTGTAGCATATCGTCGCTGTCGGACGGAATCCTTGCATCTCCAAAATCATACATTTTCAGGAAATTAAAAAAACTGCATTTTTTTTAGTTATTAAACATATCGTTAAAGTTGGTATTATACCTTATATTGCTATCATATACTGTTGTGTACCAACATTAACACAACATTTCCCCAAAACCATGCTTAATCGGCGATACAAGGTTTATGACTTGAGAGCAAGGAGATACGAGATTACTCAAATGTATCTAACCTAACTAATTTCACTCGTTATATTCTAAACAACAGACAGAGTTATCCAAAGATAGGCTTACTTGGCCAGTAGACAACCTTTTTTTCTCCCCTAAATAAAATCCTTGCTTCTATATTTTGTATTTTACATGCACAGTGCCAATAGAGGCATAGTATAGAAGTAGGCCAAACAGCTGAATTTAAAGTCAGTAAAATAATAATAAAAACAATAATTTAATGGTGGTATCCAAAACATTTGATTCAATTCAAGTATTATATTACATACATTTTAAAACTTCAATGCGCATGTATAATAAGACTAGTATTAAGTAGATATTTAAAATACATTAATAACTGATATGTGATGCTCGGCGAGGACTCATTGCGATTTTCTATCAGGAGACGTAATGCCGTGAGGCTCCCCCGGAGTGAAGAAGAGGTGGAGTTACGAGACTTCTCAGACAGTTGAAGTGTCCAATGGAGTTAAGAGATTTGCTCTCAAGCTATTTTCAACACTTGGTTGATGATTTGTAAAAATAACAGACCCACATGGGGACTGAACAATAGCATCGATTTGTGAACAAATATGAAATTGACCAAATTAGGACATATGAGGTTTCCGCCCGACAGCGACGCTATCTTTGTTCTTAGTTTGTCCTTTATTAAATATTTTATTGGTTTTCCACCCCATCTGCAAAATATAATTTCAGGTATAAACTGTATGACAATAAAGATATTGAATCTGATAAGGGTGATGTATAAATTGCAACCTAATTAAAAATCTAGTTTAGCTGAAGCAAGTTTGCTGAGGATAATGATCAATATTAAACAACAGAAAACGTACAGTCAGACTGTCATTGTGTAAGGCTCCTATATCTGCCTGATTAGAATCAGCTCTTGTATCACACAAAATGGGTTTATTCTGCGATAACAACTGACTGGATACATTATCCTGCGGCTAATCATTACCACATGAGTAAATAATTGTATATTAAATATTGATTAAATATTTTTAAGGTCATCTGTAAAAAATCCAAACCTTCCATGAGAAAAAAACTTCCAGTTAAACCCACAACCCCAATACTGTTTATGGTGGCATTGTAGTCAGCCTAGCATTTTATTTTAAAACAAACCATAGTACACAACGGAATATCAATAGTAGGCCAATACAGAGGGATATCATTAAAATACATTAAGAAATGTTATCTATACAAGATAGTATAATTCATGTAATAGGTATAGATGATAGTATACTGTACATACGTGTGATGGTTTCGCTTAAGTGGAAAACAGTATTGTTTAAAACATTTTTAAACTGTTATTTGCTAGATCCTTTCACTGTGATTTTCCTGTCGACGCATGACGTCATCAAATGCCGCTCATTCTCTCGCCTCTGAGCTTTCAAGTACATAAGTTAGTTTTGCAACAGGTTTATCGCGAAAGTAAAAGCAAAAGTCAAGGCGGGAAGATTAAACTGCAGTGACAGGTTTGAGAGGTGGTAGATGCCTGTTTGTGGTTGCAATTCAAATCTGAATCCAGGAAAACGTGTAAATATGTGCAATACATTTGTATCTGTCAATGTATTCTGTAAATGAAAGTTTACACATTTGTGACTATTTTTCTGCAACTTCAAATTCAGAAGACAGATCTGTCAGTTTTGTCCAAGAGTGCAAATCTTAATATTCAATTTTACACGTTTTCACATTGGGGCTGTGAGTGTACATTTTAGTGTACTGGTACAAATACTTACTTTGCAAGTTCACAAATTGACATTTACATGCTTTCAAGTTTTGCTACTGAATTACCTTCATAAAATAGTGTAATTTTACACTCTAAAATACATGCTTCTGATGCCCATGCCAAAAATATACAGCAGTCAAAAAATATTTTGATTATCTTTAATGAGCGTCAGTATGCACACTGTTTCGTCTGAATGCTAGTGTAGGGCAACTGGCATAATCTGCCATACGCAAACGCCGCCCCTGCCCTTAGACTCATTTAAATGTTACAGGTGTCTTGATCGAAAACAACTTTTTTTAAACTGCCCCTAGTGTATTAAAAAAAAAAGTCAACAGTTTTCCAGTCACAGAAAAGAGAGTTTACTTTTAGGAATATGATGACATAAGAAAGGTTATTGTGAGACATATAAAATGGCCAGGTCACAGTATCTAAACACTACACGGAGACAAACAGGATGAGCTCTTGAATATCAGGATTACTATTTTACCCACTTTGTGGAAATATATCGTCACATACTTAATTCCAAAATAATACACAATTGGACAGCGACCGCCGAATATTTCTTGGGTAACACGACAACTCTGTAATGTGTGTCAATAATTTTCCTCTGCAACATTTTAGAATTAGATTTTCAGCATATAAAAATAATATTATGATATATGTCCTTCTGTTAGATTCAGTAGAAAATATCAAAGGCTTAACAGTAGCAAGTAAACAGTTTTACACTGTTCTGTATCACGTTTGTATATCAGAAAAATGCAATGTACTTTTGACAAAATATTAATGCTGTAATCACCTTTTCTATATGTTTTCTTTAGGGTCACAGATGGACAACCTGACATTTAGATACAGCGTACTCTTAGTGGAAGGACTGAGTGTTACACCTCAGTCAAGCCAGCCTGCCTTTATCTTTCTTCTGATTGCTTATCTGTTTATAATGATATTTAACATTGGGATTGTGATTCAGATCTTGGCAGAAAAAAGTTTGCATGAGCCCATGTATATTCTATTCTGCCATTTACCACTGAATGATGTGATGGGGGCAACTGTTGTTTTACCACGCATGTTGAAGAATATTCTAACAGATCCCTCCGCGCGTTACATCACATACATGGAGTGTGTTTTTCAAGCTTTTTTTTCGCATTTGAATGGGACAACATCTCACACTATACTCATGATCATGGCCTTTGACAGATATGTGGCCATATGTAATCCATTACGATATTCATCTATAATGACTAACAAAATGATTGTGAAATTATCTGTAGGAGCCTGGGGTGTTGCAGTTGTGATGGTGGGGATTTTAATCGGCCTGACTGCACGTCTGTCTCACTGTAGATCAGTCATACAAAATCACTTCTGTGACAATGCTTCACTGTTTAAACTGTCCTGTGAAAATGTGGTGATCAATAATGTGTATGGATTAACTTTTACTGTCGTGTTATTTACCTTTTCAATTGGATGTACAGTAATGACATATCTCAGGATAGCGATCGTTTGCATGAAAAGCAAAAACAAATCAAGAAAACAGCAAAGCCATAAAAACCTGTGTCACTCATTTGGCGGTGTATTTAATCCTGCTGATCTCTGGATTAACCCTTATTGTTCTTCATCGTTTCCCTGATTACACTGAAACCCGAAAGTTATCAAGTGTAATGTTCCATGTTATACCACCAGGCTTGAATCCTATAATATATGGTTTACAAGCTAAAGAAATAAGACAAAGCATTTTTAAAATTTTTAGGAATAAAGTAAATATTAAATAATGAAAAAATATTTTTTCAATCATAAAATAAAGCAGTCAATGTAATGACGCGTAGAGATTTTCAAATGCAAACGTGCAAAATGGGAACATACCATTAGCATTCATTTTTTTAAATGCATATGTCTTATCAATATTTACATATAAATAAAATATGTGAACATATTCCATATGGATTAGGTATAAAAAGTCTTGATCAAGATTATATTATGTACACTCAAGAAATGAATTATGCGTTTGAATTTTGTCCAATTTACTTAAGGGAAAAATATTGTCAAAGCTAAACTCTATCATGTGACACCCACTTAAATGTGTTAAACTACATTACTTTCATTCAGTCATTGTGTTGGGACTACATGAATGTTGTAGAAACCTAAACTAATTGTGTGAAAAAGTTTTTTTTTTTTATTAAGTCTGTTGAAAAAATGACTGAACTGAACTTTATCATGAACTACTGCACATTAAACATTTAATCCCTGTTTGAAAACCTTAAAAGGAGCTTTTTATACAGGCCAGAGGTCACCAGGCACAAAGACCACAGGCATCCTAGAACCCCTGAAATCTTACATGTGCACATAAATATAATCAATTCAATAGTTGAATTAGACTTAATAAATGTATGATCTGTACATACTATATGATGTTTCTCCTGATGTCCTTATGTACTGTAGGCCTATTGTTTTCTTATTGTGCAAAATATTCTGGTAAGTAAAAAAGGTCATGGCTTCGATTGGAACAAGCACGATCAAATGTACAGCTTGAATGCAGTTAAGTCGCTTTGGATAAAAGAGTGTAAATACAGTTGGACATTGAACACAATTATTTATTGGGCAATATATCAGAAAGACAAAAGTAGAATTATTAAAAAACAATATAATGTTACTAAAAGATGATATTTTTTAGTATCTTTACGATGTAAGTGCAAATGAGCTTTGGTATTCTTGTCCCAAAATAGGGTGATAATTATAAATCTGTTACAGTAGTAAAACATTTGAATGATATGGTAAAATTATTAAAATCATTACTGATTCCCAGTATTTTAAACTGAACAAGCTGTGTTCTGATAATGTGTATTTCATCTAACTTAAATTATATCACATTAAACATCAAAGCGATGTGTACACAATTATTAAGCATTATTGAACCTAAATGAATGCTTGACAATCAGTACCGTATGACAATAAATCATGACCATCAATAACTGTAACTCATCAAACGTAACTCAGAATCGTACATTTTTCAATTTAAAGGGCCGCAATCCCAGATGTTTTCTGTAATGTAAAAATAGTAAGTGGTATCCCCAGAATGCGTCTTTCAAGTTTCAGCTCAAAATACACCACAGATCTTTCATTACAAGATGTTGAACATGACTAGGTTATCTGTGTAATTTGGAGGATCAATAATCTGGTAACCACAAACTGTCTTACACTTTATTACTTTATAGTGTGGGCAAGCACCTTTCCTACCTCGCTCTATAGAATTTTGGTTCTTCAGAAACGTTTTGTCAAATATCTCATCTGTATCTCTTTTTCAGAAACTCCAGATACTTACTGTTCATTACATCAATATCTCTCAAATATGTTTTTTCATTTATAAGATATTCAGATCATGAAAACTTTCCAGAGCACTTTAAGACTTATTTTACATTGAATTCTCAGGTTCACTCTTATCCAACGCGATAATCTTTAGATCTTTATCTCCCAAGATTTTTTACGTGCAGAGGTCAATTTACTATTAAATTTAGGGGTACCAAATTATGGAATACCTTTTCCCATGTGGCAAAAAACTGTGTGGCACGAGTTCAATGAACTTACAGTGCTCATGTGCGCTGTACTAAAATATTTCATTAATTTACATTAATGTTCATATAGCATGGTGAAGTATATTATTAAAACAAACAGCTTTGAAATAACTGATGACTGATTTGATGTCAGTCACTGAATGATTCTCCACAGATGTACACAACATACTGCATTTCTTGTCAGGGCCGAGACTCGAACCCAGGTCTCCGGTGATGAAGACAAACTCTTTACACCGTTGCCACTGAGGAATGGGGAAACCAAAGGGAGACAACAGGTCAAAACAATGACAACTAGTGGCCAAGCCAAGAAGCAACTGTCCCGAATCCTGACAGGACCCTCTCTCCTAGGAACTGCTCCTAAAGTTCATTCAAGCCCGACCAGATCTCAGGGCGTTAAAATCCCGAAGGAGGTCGGGATCCAGGATGTCCCTAGCAGGAACCCAGGAGCGCTCCTCGGGACCATAAGCCTCCCAGTCAACGTGGTACTGTATGGACCCCTGCACTCGACATGAGTCCAGGAAGCGGTGGACCATGTATGCCGGATGACCCCTTATAATGCGCGGAGGAGGTTTGTCTGGTGGGGAAAATGGAGAACACAAAACAGGTTTAAGGTGGGAGACATGAAAAATGGGATTGATTCGGAGGGACCTAGGTAAGTGTAACCGGTATGTGACAGAGTTTACTTTCCTAGCTAGGGCCCAATGAATCTTTAGGCAAACTTCCGGGACTCAAGTCTAGGGGGAAGGTTCTTGGTCGAGACCCACACTCTTTGTCCCGTACACAAACTGGGGCCAGGCTGGCGCCTGCGGTTTGCTTGCCTCTGGTATTGCTGCGCCACTTTGAGTAGCCCCTGACGAGCCCTTGACCACATCTGGCGATAGAGTCGAACGAAACGCTGGGCAGAAGGAACCCCAGCTTCGACCTCCTTGTCTGGAAACAGTGCGGGGAAGTAGCCAGTCACCGAGCTGCGCAGGATGTTATGGGCATATTCAGCCCACATGATGTACTGAGCCCAGGAGGAAGGATTCTTATTGGTCATGCACCTCAGCATCGTCTCAAGGTCTTGGTTTATCCTTTCCATCTGACTGTTGGAACCCTGATGAAAGGCTCACTGAAACTCCTAGGAGTTGGCAGAATGCTCGCCAGAAGCGAGAGGAGAACTGAGGCCCTCGGTCAGAAACAATGTACAGTGGGATGTCAAACACTCGGAAGACATGTGTGCTGACTAACTCAGCAGTCTCTCTGGCAGTGGGCAACTTTGGTAAAGTAATGAACCTAGCAGCTTTGGAAAACCAGTCGATGATCACCATAATGGTGGTATTGCCTTGGGACGGAGGGAGTCCAGTTACAAAGTCCATGGACAAGTGGGACCAAGGTCTCTTGGGAATGGGTAATGTGTGGAGCAGACCATGCGGCGCCTGGTTAGTAACCTTCCCCTGATTTCAAGTGGCACAGGCGCTAACATCCTGCTTGATAGTGGGCCACCAAAACCTCCTTTGGATGAACTCAAGGGTGCAGCCTGTGCCCGGGTGACAGGTCAGAGGAGAGGAGTGACCCCACTGGGGAACTTGAAATTTGACTCTCTTAGGCACAAACAAGTGATTGGCAGGCCTACTGCTGGGTCTGGTTCTCGAGTCTGGGCCTGTCTGACCAATCCCTCGATCTCCCACCGTAATGAAGCCACAATCTTGGAGCTCGGAATTATAGGTGTTGAAAAGAATGCACATGGGTGAAGTCTGTTGTGCTTGCCATTCTGGGAAAGTACGGCCTAGACCCCCACGTGTGAAGCGTCCACCTCCACTACGAAAGGATTGTCTGGGACCGGGAGTGTAAGAACAGGCACTGAGGTGAACCGATGCTTGAGTTCTTTTAAGGCTCCCTCAGCCTCAGAGCTCCAATGAAATCTAGAGTTTCCTCCCTTGGTAAGAGCATTCAATGGATCTACCACCGAGCTGAAGTTTAGGATAAACCGGCGATAAAAGTTTGCGAAGCCCAAAAACTGCTGCGTCTCCTTCACTGATGTGGGAGCGGGCCAATCCTTAACAGCTCTAACCTTCTGTGGATCCATTTGAATGTGCCCAGGCTTGATGATGTAACCCAGGAACTGAACTTGAATAATACGGACACGAACAGGTTAAGCATCTCCCTTAGGATGTCATTAATAAGGACCTGAAACACAGCCGGAGCGTTAGTAGGTCAGAACGGCATCACCCTGTAATTCATAATGCCCCGTAGGCGTAGTCTTCCATTCGTTACCCTGTTTAATCCGCACAAGATGGTACATTTACATTTAGTCATTTAGCAGACGCTTTTATACAAAGTGACTAACAAAGATTTTAGGGAGCAATAAGCGATATGTCATACAGGAGCTTTAATACATTGTATAAAGTGCCAATACAAAGTTACTGGTTTCAACAAAAGCTAGACCACTACCTGTTGAGAGAAACTGTTAGTGTTTTTGGTTTTTTTTCATTTGTCTGTCAAGAATTCACAGAATAGATGGGTTTTAAGTAGTTTTTTGAATGTTGCGAGAGATGTGGTTGACCGGACCGAGTTAGGAAGAACGTTCCACCAGGAAGGAGTTGTGAATGAGAGGGAGAGCGATTTACTGCTCTTATGGGAAGGCAATTCAAGATGCAGCTGGTTTGCTGGTTTGCTGAATGCAGGGATCTTGATAGGGTGTAGGAGTGCAGGAGGGTGTGAAAGTAAGCCGGTGCAGATCCAGTGATAGTCCTGTAGGCAAGCATTAGTGACTTGAATCTGATACGGGCTTCAACCGGTAGCCAGTGGAAGGAGATGAAAACGGGAGTCCATGAGCCCTTTTGGACTGTTGGAAGACGAGGCATGCTGCTGCGTTCTGAACCAGCTAGAGCGGTTTGATAGCCTTTGCAGGAAAACCAGCAAGGAGAGCATTGCAGTAGTCCAACCTTGAGATTACCAGGGCCTGGACAAGGAGTTGTGACGCATGCTCAGTGATATAGGGTCTAACCTTTCTAATGTTGAATAAGGCGTATCGGCATGACCGTGTTGTCTTTGCAATGTGATCATTGAAGGACAGCTGTTCATCAAATATGACTCCGAGGTTCCTGGCTGTTTTGGAAGGAGGGATTGTGGTATTGCCAAGATAGATGTTGAGATCGTGTTACACCGTAGGGTGTGCCGGAAAAACAAGTAGTTCTGTCTTGGCAGGGTTCAGCTGGAGGTGATGCCCTTTCATCCAAATTGAGATGTCCTCGAGGCAGGCTGTTATGTGAACTGCTACAGTGGTATCGTCTGGGTGAAAGGAGATGTAGATCTGGGTGTCGTCAGCATAACAGTGATACGAGAAACCATGTGCCTGTATGATGGGTCCCAATGATGTCGTGTAGATGGAAAAAATCAGCGGTCCAAGCATCGATCCCTGAGGGACCCCAGTGATCATGTGGTGAGCAGTTGACAACAAGCCCCTCCATGACACCCTGAAGGATCTATCGGAGAGGTAGGATTTGAACCAGCAGAGGGGAGAGCCTGAGATTCCTAGCAATGACAGGGTTGCTAGCAGAATCTGGTAATTGACAGTGTCAAACGCTGCAGATAAGTCTAGCAGAATCAGGACCGAGGATCTAGATTCCGCCTTGGCTAGCCGCAGTGCTTCTGTGACCGATAGCAGTGCAGTCTCAGTGGAGTGGTTTGTTTTGAAGCCAGACTGCTAGTCATCCAGTAGTTTGTTCTGGGATGGGTAGGAAGACACCTGGTTGAAAGCTGCCCTTTCAAGTGTTTTTGCAATAAATGGGAGGAGAGAGAAAGGTCTGTAACTGTTGGGAGTAGAGGGGTCTAATGTGGGTTTCTTCAGCAGGGGTGTGACCTGGGCCTGTTTGAATGTGGATGGAAAAGTGCAGATGAGCAGGGAGGTGTTAATGATGTGTGAGAGTGCAGGTGTGGGTGTGCTGGACATGGCCTGAAGGAGATCGGAGGGGATTGGGTCATGGGGACAGGTGGAGGGGTGGCTGGAGAGGAAGTCTGGTGACTTCAGTGTCCGTCAGTGGGGTGAAAGAGGAGAGTTCGATGGTTGAAGTGTGGGAGTTGTGTACCGAGGTCTGAGGTACCGAGAATTGTTTGCTGATGGATGATGTTTTCTCAGTGAAAAATACAGCGAAGTCTTCCGCAGTCATAGATGAAGTGGGCGGGGGAGGAGGGGGGCAAAGAAGAGAGTTATATGTCTTGAAAAGCTGTCGAGTGTTAGGTGCATTGTTCACCTTGGTGGTATAGAAAGACATTTTAGTTGTGGTAACACTAGCAGAGAAAGAGGAGCGTAGTGACTGGTAGTCCCCTAGGTCAGCAGGATTCTTGGTCTTGCGCCATTTCCTTTCAGCATCCCTGAGTGTACTCCGTTGTTCCATTTCCTTTCAGCAGCCCTGAGTTTACTCCATTGTTCACGGATGATGTCAGACAGCCAGGGGCAGGAGGGGGTGGCACGAGCTGGTCTGGAGGACAGAGGACAAAGGTTATCTAGACAGGATGTAAGTGTTGAGCATAAGGTAGGGGTGGCAGTGTCAGCATCTAGAGATGCAAAGTTGGAGGGAAGAGAGGATGTCACTTTAGCAGAGAGTGTGCTAGGGGAGAGAGAGCGAAGGTTCTGTCTAAAATAAACGGGTGGTGGTGTTGGTGTAGTGCATGTAGGAAGGAGCATGTTGAAAGTGCTGAAGAAGTGGTCCGAGATGTGAAGAGATGTGACTTGAATGTTATCTGTGGTGCAGGTCGAACGAGGCGGTGAGGTTGTGGAAGTCAGAAGCATATGGTTTCTCCAGGTGGATGTTGAAGTCCCCAAAGACTACAAGAGGGGATGATGCCATCCTCCGGGAATGATGAGAGCAGCACATCTAACTCTTCAATTAAGTTTTGAAGAGGACCTGGGGGGCGGTAAACTACAACAACGCTGAGCTGAGTGGGAAAAGTGATATCAACAGCATGGTATTCAAATTAATAGTTGTTGCATAGGGAAGATACTGTGCAATATTTCCAGTCATTGTTGATAAGCACACCTGTGCCTCCTCCAATTCCGGTTCGGCGGGGAGAGTGAGAGAAGGAGTAGTTTGTGGAGAGAGCAGCGGGTGTGGCTGAGTCATCAGGACGAATCCAAGTCTCAGTAAGACCAAGAATGTGAATGTCAGACTGGCTGGCAAACGCATGGATGAAGTCAGTCTTGTTCACAGCTGACTGGAGTACAGGAATAAACTTGAAACACATGTGGTTATTAGACAATTAAATGAAAGCAAAGGTATGTTAAATATACTGATGTGCCTTGCTGGATGAGATCAGTAAAAATTTGATCAGACGCTAATTTGCACTCATTTAAAAGAAATACGTGTGAGGCGACGGTAGAAAGGGGTCAATTTCTTAAAGCAGAAATGGATGCAAAACATATTCGAGAGAAAATTTACAAAACAAAACAAAAGTAAGGAAAGAAAGAAAGAAAGAAAAAAGTGCCGTATGGGAGCGTTTAAGCAAAGTGGTTAACGAAAATGAATCAAGTGGTGGGTATGTTACATGCAACGACTGTGAGGGCTAGAAAATGTACCGTTATCCATTCGTGTGTGTGTTTGTGTGTTGCAGAGACAGAAACAGCAATATTCAATGTCTGAAGGGAGTAAAGCCTGTGTTTATTTTATTAAGGAAATGTAGACTAATCTAAAGAGTGAGAATCCAACACTCGATTCGCGATAGTGTCAAAACTACTAGTCACGACTCTTACTTACTACACCATTGAAGCTGCTGGAAAAATAGTGTAATTGGCCAAAATGCCAAAAATGTACAGCAGTCAAAAATATTTTGATTATCTTTAATGAGCGTCAGTATGCACACTGTTTCGTCTGAATGCTAGTGTAGGGCAACTGGCATAATCTGCCATACGCAAACGCCGCCCCTGCCCTTAGACTCATTTAAATGTTACAGGTGTCTTGATCGAAAACAACTTTTTTAAAACTGCCCCTAGTGTATTAAAAAAAAAAGTCAACAGTTTTCCAGTCACAGAAAAGAGAGTTTACTTTTAGGAATATGATGACAACAGAAAGGTTGTTGTGAGACATATAAAATGGCCAGGTCACAGTATCTAAACACTACACGGAGACAAACAGGATGAGCTCTTGAATATCAGGATTACTATTTTACCCACTTTGAGGAAATATATCGTCACATACTTAATTCCAAAATAATACACAATTGGACAGCGACCGCCGAATATTTCTTGGGTAACACGACAACTCTGTAATGTGTCAATAATTTTCCTCGGTAATATTTTAGAATTCGATTTTCAGCATATAAAAATAATATTATGATATATGTCCTTCTGTTAGATTCAGTAGAAAATATCAAAGGCTTAACAGTAGCAAGTGAACAGTTTTACACTGTTCTGTATCATGTTTGTATATCAGAAAATATGATGCCTACTAATATTTAAAAATGCAATGTACTTTTGACAAAATATTAATGCTGTAATCACCTTTTCTATATGTTTTCTTTAGGGTCACAGATGGACAACCTGACATTTAGATACAGCGTACTCTTAGTGGAAGGACTGAGTGTTACACCTCAGTCAAGCCAGCCTGCCTTTATCTTTCTTCTGATTGCTTATGTGTTTATAATTATATTTAACATTGGGATTGTGATTCAGATCTTGGCAGAAAAAAGTTTGCATGAGCCCATGTATATTCTATTCTGCCATTTACCACTGAATGATGTGATGGGGGCAACTGTTCTTATACCACGCATGTTGAAGAATATTCTAACAGATCCCTCCGCGCGTTACATCACATACATGGAGTGTGTTTTTCAAGCTTTTTTTTCGCATTTGTATGGGACAACATCTCACACTATACTCATGATCATGGCCTTTGACAGATATGTGGCCATATGTAATCCATTACGATATTCATCTATAATGACTAACAAAATGATTGTGAAATTATCTGTAGGAGCCTGGGGTGTTGCAGTTGTGATGGTGGGGATTTTAATCGGCCTGACTGCACGTCTGTCTCACTGTAGATCAGTCATACAAAATCACTTCTGTGACAATGCTTCACTGTTTAAACTGTCCTGTGAAAATGTGGTGATCAATAATGTGTATGGATTAACTTTTACTGTCGTGTTATTTACCTTTTCAATTGGATGTACAGTAATGACATATCTCAGGATAGCGATCGTTTGCATGAAAAGCAAAAACAAATCAAGAAACAGCAAAGCCATAAAAACCTGTGTCACTCATTTGGCGGTGTATTTAATCCTGCTGATCTCTGGATTAACCCTTATTGTTCTTCATCGTTTCCCTGATTACACTGAAACCCGAAAGTTATCAAGTGTAATGTTCCATGTTATACCACCAGGCTTGAATCCTATAATATATGGTTTACAAGCTAAAGAAATAAGACAAAGCATTTTTAAAATTTTTAGGAATAAAGTAAATATTAAATAATGAAAAAATATTTTTTCAATCATAAAATAAAGCAGTCAATGTAATGACGCGTAGAGATTTTCAAATGCAAACGTGCAAAATGGGAACATACCATTAGCATTCATTTTTTTAAATGCATATGTCTTATCAATTTTACATATAAAAATAAAATATTTGAACATATTCCATATGGATTAGGTATAAAAAGTCTTGATCAAGATTATATTATGTACACTCAAGAAATGAATTATGCGTCAATTTACTTAAGGGAAAAATATTGTCAAAGCTAAACTCTATCATGTGACACCCACTTAAATGTGTTAAACTACATTACTTGAGTCATTGTGTTGGGACTACATGAATGTTGTAGAAACCTAAACTAATTGTGTGAAAAAGTTTTTTTTTTTAAATTAAATCTGTTGAAAAAATGACTGAACTGAACTTTATCATGAACTACTGCACATTAAACATTCAATCCCTGTTTGAAAACCTTAAAAGGAGCTTTTTATACAGGCCAGAGGTCACCAGGCACAAAGACCACAGGCATCCTAGAACCCCTGAAATCTTACATGTGCACATAAATATAATCAATTCAATAGTTGAATTAGACTTAATAAATGTATGATCTGTACATACTATATGATGTTTCTCCTGATGTCCTTATGTACTGCAGGCCTATTGTTTTCTTATTGTGCAAAAATATTCTGGTAAGTAAAAAAGGTCATGGCTTCGATTGGAACAAGCACGATCAAATGTACAGCTTGAATGCAGTTAAGTCGCTTTGGATAAAAAAGTGTAAATACAGTTGGACATTGAACACAATTATTTATTGGGCAATATATCAGAAAGACAAAAGTAGAATTATTAAAAAACAATATAATGTTACTAAAAGATGATATTTTTTAGTATCTTTACGATGTAAGTGCAAATGAGCTTTGGTATTCTTGTCCCAAAATAGGGTGATAATTATAAATCTGTTACAGTAGTAAAACATTTGAATGATATGGTAAAATTATTAAAATCATTACTGATTCCCAGTATTTTAAAGTGAACAAGCTGTGTTCTGATAATGTGTATTTCATCTAACTTAAATTATATCACATTAAACATCAAAGCGATGTGTACACAATTATTAAGCATTATTGAACCTAAATGAATGCTTGACAATCAGTACCGTATGACAATAAATCATGACCATCAATAACTGTAACTCATCAAACGTAACTCAGAATCGTACATTTTTCAATTTAAAGGGCTGCAATCCCAGATGTTTTCTGTAATGTAAAAATAGTAAGTGGTATCCCCAGAATGCGTCTTTCAAGTTTCAGCTCAAAATACACCACAGATCTTTCATTACAAGATGTTGAACATGACTAGGTTATCTGTGTAATTTGGAGGATCAATAATCTGGTAACCACAAACTGTCTTACACTTTATTACTTTATAGTGTGGGCAAGCACCTTTCCTACCTCGCTCTATAGAATTTTGGTTCTTCAGAAACGTTTTGTCAAATATCTCATCTGTATCTCTTTTTCAGAAACTCCAGATACTTACTGTTCATGACATCAATATCTCTCAAATATGGTTTTTCATTTATAAGATATTCAGATCATGATAACTTTCCAGAGCACTTTAAGACTTATTTTACATTTAATTCTCAGGTTCACTCTTATCCAACGCGATAATCTTTAGATCTTCATCTTCCAAGATTTTTTACGTGCAGAGGTCAATTTACTATTAAATTTAGGGGTACCAAATTATGGAATACCTTTTCCCATCTGGCATAAAACTCTATTATGTGGCACGAGTTCAATGAACTTACAGTGCTCATGTGCGCTGTCCTAAAATATTTCATTAATTTACCTACATTTTCATATAGTATGGTGAAGTATATTATTATAACAAACAGCTTTGAAATAACTGATGACTGATTTGATGTCAGTCATTGAATGTATCTCCACAGATGTACACAACATACTGCATCTCTTGTCAGGGCCGAGACTCGAACCCAGGTCTCCGGTGGTGGAGACAAACTCTTTACACTGTTGCCACTGAGGAATGGGGAAACCAAAGGGAGGTACACAGTGGCTTCAGTAGAAAAAAAATAATACTTTTAATATAATCCCAGAAAGCAAGGTAATCCACAAGGCAAAACCAGTATCAGAAAAAACTGAGTAACGTAAACAACTCCGAAGAGGCTGATCAAAAATAAAAGTTCTCTTAGAAATCCAAAACGTAATAAGAGACGTAGCACACATTAACTAAACGACTATAGACTAGAGACTAGAGACAACAAGGGTGACTGGCTACAACAACGTTAAAGACCAAGCATTTAGACAGGAACAGAGAACAATTTAAATACACAGGGGTAAATGAGGCACATGTGAAAACAATGACACTAACGAGAAACAACAGGTGAAAACAATGACAATTAGTGGCCAAGCCAAGAAGCAATAGTCCCGAATCCTGACAGGACCCCTTCTCCAAGGAACTGCTCCTGAAGTTCCTTCCAGCCCAACCAGATCTCAGGGCGTTAAAATCCAAGGATGTCCCTAGCAGGAACCCAGGAGCGCTCCTCGGGACCATAAGCCTCCCAGTCAACGAGGTACTGTACGGACCCCTGCACTCGACGTGAGTCCAGGAAGCGGTGGACCGTGTACGCCGGCTGGCCCCCAATAATGCTCGGAGGAGGTTTGTCTGGTGGGGAAAATGGAGAACACAAAACAGGTTTCAGGAGGGAGACATGAAAAGTAGGATTGATTCGGAGGGACCTAGGTAAGTGTAACCGGTATGTGACAGGGTTTACTTTCCTAGCTATTTTCAAAGGCCCAATGAATCTTTTGGCAAACTTCCGGGACTCGACTCTGAGGGGAAGGTTCTTGGTCGAGACCCACACTCGGTCCCGGACACAAACTGGGGGCAGGCCGGCGCCTGCGGTTTGCTTGCCTCTGGTATTGCTGCGCCACTTTGAGTAGCCCCTGACGAGCCCTTGACCACATCTGGTGACAATGTCGAACGAACCGCTGGGCAGAGGGAACCCCAGCATTGACCTTCTGGTCTGGAAACAATGCGGGGAAGTAGCCAAACTGGCACTCGAAAGGGGAAACGCCAGTCACCGAGCTGCGCAGGGTGTAATGGGCATATTCAGCCAACATGATGTAATGAGCCCAGGAGGAAGGATTCTTATTGGTCATGCACCTCAGCATCATCTCAATGTCTTGGTTTATCCTTTCCGTCTGACCATTGGACTCTGGGTGGAACCCTGATGAAAGGCTCACTGAAAGGCTCATTCTGCGTAGGCAGAATGCTCGCCATAAGCGAGAGGAGAACTGAGGCCCTCGGTCAAAAACAATGTACAGTGGGATGCCAAACACTCGGAAGACATGGGTGCTAACTAACTCAGCAGTCTCTCTGGCAGAGGGCAACTTGGGTAAAGGTTTTTTGGAAAACCAGTCGACGATCACCATAATGGTGGTATTGCCTTGGGACGGAGGGAGTCCAGTTACAAAGTCCATGGACAAGTGAGACCAAGGTCTCTTGGCAATGGGTAATGGGTGGAGCAGACCATGCGGCGCCTGGTGAGTAACCTTCCCCTGATTACAAGTGGCACAGGTGCTGACAAAGCCCTTGACATCTTGCTTGATAGTGGGCCACCAAAACCTCCTTTGGAGGAACTCGAGGGTGCAGCCTGTGCACCGTGTTCCTGGTTGTGTTCGAGTTTCCCTGGTCCTGTTCTTCGTCTCCTGGGGACTATTGTTCCTGACTATTGTGGACTATTGTTCCTGACTATTGTGGATTATTGTTCCAGTCTGCTCCGGGCTTTCTCTGGATTAAAATGGCTGCCCCTTGCTTCTCTGCACGAACAAAAGTGACTATTCATATAACCGAATACCTCGTCCGCATCTGGGTAAAAATCCTTTTGAGCTGTTTTAAGCCACCTAAGGCCCGATTCACATTTCGCCTCTAAACTGTGCAGAAAACGTGAGCCGCGTTTCACACTGCACCCGTTTGGCCCTGCAATGCGGGGTTAACCCCGCAAAAACGGTGCTAATCCTGCTTCGGAGCAGGTAAAATGTGGGGATTACCCTGCTTCAAAAATACAAGTGTGAAACGTCCTTTTACCGGGGATTAAAAGTGGGGTTTAGAAGATAACCAGGGGTCAAGCGCAGTGAAAAGAGAATGTGTGAAAAGCTCTAATGTGTGCTACACAGCTGTGTTGCGCAGTTGCGCGCCTGCATGTGTGGAGACACGGAACAAAGGCATCGGAACTCTCAACATTTCCAGGCCTGACCTGATATTTTCTATTTGTTTGACAGGGAAAGCTGTGCGCAAACAGAAACACACATGCGCGCACACACATATTTCCATTTATAAATAAAACTCCAGAGAAAAAAGGGAACTTTCTCTCAAGGAAGAAAAAGATCCAGGGCTCAAGCCCCCAAATCCCCCCCCCTCCACTTGCCTGATTTAAAGGTGTTGATGGCCAGAACTCTTATCAAACATGTAAAGTTTTGGGCAGATTGTACATTGTATGTTTGAGTTACATCAACTTCCTGTTTCACAGCTAAACATTGAACTTTGTGAGGCCGCCATGGACACACTGTTCAACAAAACTTAAAAACTTTTCGATTTAGCAAGCTAAGGTCTTTAGATTGCACCTACCAAACATGATGTTGATCTGACTCAGAAGAAAACTTACTTCCAACCATCAATGCTCGGGCCCTAAAAAATACAAAATATTGTGTAAACAACCAGTCAACACAGACAAAGGGGGAAAGTCAAGTATAACATAACCAGCCAATGTTTTTGCCTGCAACCTTTTTGCCCCTTGAGGCAAGACAAGATGTGAAATACATATAAACTGTTGAAAACAACATCTCCCAAGGTTGTGCTACTGTATCATATTAGTAGTAACACTAGGAGGGGAAACAACAGCTTTCAGCCGCAATTGAGTTAACCGTGTATCCATTAGCTATCTACTTTGGTGAGTATACACAAGCCAGAAATATAATTTAGCTCTATAGTATTGAACTCTTTTGTCACTATGTATGCTTTGTTTTAGTCACAGATGGACAACCTGACACTCAAATACAGCGTACTCTTAATGGAGGGACTGAAAGTTACACCTCAGTCAAGCCATCTCGTCTTTATACTTCTGTTGCTTGCTTATGTATTTATAATGATAACAAACACTGGAGTGTTTTTTCAGATCTTGATAGATAAAAGTTTACATGAGCCCATGCACATTGTTTATTGCAACTTACCACTGAACGATGTACTCGGTACAACTGTTATCATGCCACGCCTGCTGAAGGATATTTTAACAGATCCCCCTACACGCTACATTTCATATGGGGAGTGTGTGTTTCAAGCATATCTTGGACATTTGTATGCAACAACATCTCACACTATCCTCATGATCATGGGCTTTGATAGATACATAGCCATATGTAATCCATTACGATATCCATCGATAATGACCAACAGAATGATTGTGAAATTATCTGCAGGAGCCTGGGGTGTTGCATTATTGCTGGTGGGAATTCTGATCGCTTTGTCAGTGCGTCTGTCTCATTGCAGATCACTAATCCAGAATCCCTTTTGTGACAATGCTTCACTGTTTAAATTGTCCTGTGAAAGTGTGGTGATCAATAATGTGTATGGATTAACATTTACTGCAGTTTTACTCACCTCTTCAATGGGGAGTGTGTTAGTGACATACGTCAGGATTGCAATGATATGCATCAAAAGCAAAAACAAAGCAACAAACAGCAAAGCCATAAAAACCTGCAGCACCCATTTGGCGGTATATTTAATCATGCTGATCTCGGGATTCATCATAGTTATTCTTCATCGTTTCCCTGAATTTTCTGACAATAGGAAATTATCTAGTATAATGTTTCATGTTGTACCCCCATGCTTGAATCCCATAATATATGGTTTGCAAGCAAAGGAAATAAGACAAAGGATTTTAAAAGTCGTTTTTAGAAATAAAGTAAATTCAAATGGTTAAATGATTTGAATTTTAAAGGCTTCATTTGTTTATCCTAGACTGTTTCATCAGACAAACACGCTTGGCCCAAAGTCAACTTGCAGTCTGTGTTTGTTATTTCGGTCTGACATTTATATAGAATTTATATTGATATTTTATTGTATAACAATTCTACTAATTAAAATGAAAACAACTCAACAGTTATTGATTCTTTGCGGAGGTCTACCGGAAGTTACATTTGGCACACAAAACAATTGTAAATTTGCCTTTTTTTTTATTTTATACAAATTTCATTAAAGTTACGGACAATTAACTGTTAATTAATAACCCAAATATTATTTAAGACAATAATGACAAATTACATGTTTTTCTTGTATTTGTGGAGTAAAAATTCTGTAATATATTTACAGTATTTTTACTGCTCTCTCAAATAAACTTATGATAATTTTCTGTAATTGAATTTGTTGCTTATTATATAAAGGTTTATTTCCGAAAAAAATTTCACATTTTTTTTCTGCATTTGTGTGTCAGATCTTAGTTTTTTATTGGTGTATGCATATTTTTATGCAACTTTTAAGCAAACTGTTTAGTTAGGCTACATTATACAAAGTCAAAATTACAAAGCTGTACTACTGAACTTGAAAAGTGATATGATAGTCCTGTTGAAAAAAACAGCATATAATAATAATAATATGTTTATTTTTTATAGCGCCTTTCAAGAACCCAAGGTCACTTTACAAAGTAATACAAGCAATTGACAAACATAATACACCAAACAATCAGAGGGAACAATCATACAAACAAGTGTGGACAACAAGAAACTACAGTTAATTAACAACAAAAGGTCTCGCAATCATATGATTAAAGTTGATGAAAGGGGAAACATAGAGTTAGAAGAGTTATTTAGAGAACAAAGTGAATAGATGAGTTTTAAGTTGAGACTTAAAGATCTGGAGAGAGGAAGCGGCACGGACATTATGAGGCAGCTTGTTCCATAGCTTAGGGCCTGTAATACAGAAAGCTCTACCATCCACCGTAGAGAGTTTATACTTGGGCACAGCAAGCAAGTTATCATTGCTAGATCTAAGAGTCCGTGCAGGAACATATGGTTGCACTAACTCGACTAGATATTGAGGTGCGAGGCCATTATGGGCCTTATAAACTAAGACTAAGAGTTTGAACTGAGTACGTTTGGGCACAGGAAGTTGGTGAATGATGGGAGTGATATGCACAGATTTTTTATTAAAATGTAAGAACTCGAGCAACAGAGTTTTGCACCATTTGGAGACGATTAATAACTTTGGCAGGTAAGCCGCTATATAAGGAGTAAATACAGGATTGATGGCCATTCTCAGACAAATTTACGTGGGCCGTAAAGACAGCACCCTTCGTTCCAATCAGCATACTATCCGTCCTAATAGTATTTGAAAGTAGAATTAGTATGTCCAAAATCGTAGTATGTTGAAAATAGTATTCCAAAGATTCCCGGATGGTCTACTACATCCGGTAGAAATTCGAAGTGCAGAATGATGCACACTCTAACTAACGGCTGATATTACCCACAACTCACTGCGAGTAGGCAGAGTTTAGTTGCATTAATAAATTACATAACTGATTCATCCCTAAATTATTAAAAGTATCTATACCCTAAAAATTACATAAGAAATAATGAATGAATAAATACCTTAAAAAATTCCTAATGGGAAGAAGAGCTGTATTTTGATGTGTGTGACAGTTGGCGACAATATTGTCTAAACAATAACAGTCACTTCTGCTTCCTGTTCGTATGTCTTGTTGTGTGCAATCTCTTATGCCATGTACTCAAAAGTACCTACTATTCCATACATCGTGCCCAAAATTTGTTCACTACTTTTTACCCACAATGCATTCTGATTTTGAGTTTACATCCGATGTACACTAGCTCACTCATAATTCCCATGATAGACCTACAAAGCGAATCAACCGTCTGATTATAAACTGGAGGAGAGTGACCATTAATACCACGTTTATACACTTGTGTCTGTTCTTGTTAACAGTTATTTTCTTTTTGAGAATACACAGATTAAATTAATGTTATATATAGCAGTGTTTCAATTTAAATATATGAAGTACTTTTATTAAACGTAATAAATGTAATTGTAAATAAACGTGGCAAAATTTTGTTTTGGTCTCTTTATTAAAAACTAATACAATAAACGTGACAAATAATGTAAAAGTGAACTTTACCATTTTACAAAACAATCCATAACACACAGGTGTAACCCAGGTCATTAGTCCGCAAATTGAGTAAGCAAGTAGCGTAACGCATATATGGTGCGTGTGAATAGCGCCGCCCTTTTTTTTGCGTCATGGCTCGCACGTGCTAGAGAATCTCACGGGTAGTGTGTGGAACTAAGAAGCGACGGATTTACAGAACATCAATGTTTAATCACTTGAATAGTAAGCAAAGAGAACGAAATTTTAATCAGGAATTAGAAGAAACTAAAAGTTGCTTGTAGTGATAGCAGTGCGGAACGTATTTTCGATTAGTTAATAGATGGTTAGTTTGCCGTTTGTTTGCTGACGCAGGTCGGAAAGTCTAATCAATCTCTTTAGTATCATAGAACCGAATTTCTTCGCTTAAGAACTGTTTCAATTGTTGTTTTCATTTTCTTGGTAAGTGAGTTTGCTTATTACTGTATTTAATTATACAATGTATGCTTTAACATAAAAGAGAGAAGTTATCACTAAGTAGTAATGTGAGTGTTCATTGAAATGTGGTTAATGCAAAATGTTGTTAAAATATCTGTGAGAGCAGTAATGTTTAAGAGGGGACTTATCGTTAAAAACCTAAATGTTGAGCTATTAACCTAGGTGTGGGAAATGTGTCGTGTAGCTCAAGTGTGGATTGCTAATCGTATGCTAGTAGCTAGTAGTGTGGGTGGAGCTCTGTATGCGTCGTGTTGAATGCATGAAGATGTTTAACGTTATATTTGTAACAAGGGAATGTTTATGTATATATATGTATCATATAAAATGCATTAATGTGTGAATTATGCTGATGTGTTGAATGTGAATAGTTTTATACTGGTAACTAATTGTCGCTTTGCCTTGTCTTGGCAAGGTTGGGTTTTTTTGTCCTTGGGTTTTCCCTTTTGTCTCTTTCTGGTTGTCTCCGGTGGGTTTTCCTGTTTTTCCATCGCCTCCTGCGAATGGTTCCTGTTCTGATGGAGTAAGGAGTTTCTTTTCCATACGGAGATTCCAGAATCGAATCGTTTCGCCTCTAAGGAGCTAATTTTTATTGGTGAAACTGGCGAGCCACCCTGGTTTTACAAATTGATCGAGCACTATCTACAGAACAAAGAAGTGGTAGGACAAAGATCGCTTATTTCAGAAACTTAGGAGTGCGGCTGCATTTCCTACAACGCATTCATCTACACCCACACTGACTGTGAAACTTTCTTTGATTGCCTGAGTAGTTAATTCAGGAAGTTTATGGTATACTTGTGTATGTACCTGAAATTTATTATTTTGTTTTGTTTATTTTGTTGTGTGTTGTTACCATTTATTTTCTATGTCAAGCTATCATAGCTGAACATAAAGCGAACTTAATTTCCATTTATGATCTTGCCTTGAGTGTTTATTTCCCTCATCTAGCTGCAACGTTGGCTCCCGAGCGAATTTAGACTTCTGATTTGGCCTAATGCGGATTTCTCTTATGACTGTGGTCTGGTCCTGACTACTGGTGAGTTGTCATACGGTGTTAGGTGGGTTACAGAAAACTTGGCGAGCCCAGCCAGGAGCCAGTTGTATTGCAGCAAGAGTAACTGTTAACAAAACGGAGAAGGGAAATAATATTTGTTAAAGTTTTGAAACCCCGAATCGTTCTGATGGAAGTTATAAAACACGAAAACGTCAACGTAGCAAACGCGCTCTTAGTTGAGGGTCTTACGTTAACTGAAACGGTCAACGAACTTGAAGTGCACTTGCAGGAGGAGTTCGGGTCAATTAGTCGTAACATAACGATTGATGAACCAGGTTCAGTCCTCTACGGATGTGCTATAATAGAGTATAGTCACGGGTCAGCCATTGAGCACATACGCCCAGTATTACCCTTAACCCTAGATAGTTCCTCTGACCCCAGTGGTACTTATAGGGTGAGTGCCTTATCCACCGTCTATGCCCAGACTGCTACTGAGGGGTACCTGCAGGAGTTAAAGGCCATAGCTAAAGACAGTGGAAGATCTTTCCAACTCGTGCTTCAAGAGGAGCTAGAGAAGCTCAAAGGATCCCACACAGTGGCTCAACCACGAGCCGAACTCCAACCTGGAACAGGCCATATTCGTGGAGAAGATTCCACGGACCAGAGGCTGCAGCGTCACAGCCACTGGATAGCTCTCTAACCCCCCAACCGTTTCAAGTGGATGTAGAGGTGAGCAAGAACACCCAACAAAAAAACCTGACCAAGAATAGAGCAGCTTTTGTGTCTCCCCCTTCCCCAGAGACTACCACGGATGATGTTCATGTGACCACGTCTCCTGTTTACCCCTCAATCGTGGTGGACCCACCCAATGTCCAGAGAATGGTGGTTGAACACATAGTGAAAGCAAGCGAAACCTCACTGTCGCAGCAGGCATCCATCCGCCTTAGGGTCTTCTCTGGGAGGAGTCCGCGTCCCCCAAACGAACCTGATTTCGATACCTGGAGAGCGAGCGTTGATTTCTTGCTAAACGACCCCTCCATCTCTGACCTACATAGGACGCGAAGAGTCCTGGACAGCCTCTTACCTCCAGCTGCTGACCTCGTAAAACACGTACGTCCCCCAGCTGTGTACCTTCAGCTGCTTGAGTCTGTGTACGGTTCTATTGAGGACGGAGACGAGTTGTTGGCTAAGCTTATGAGCACTTTTCAAAACCAGAATGAGAAGCCATCGGATTACCTGCACCGCCTGCAAGTTATGCTGAGTGCAGCGATCAGACGAGGGGGAATAGCTGAACACGAACGCAACCGATACCTGTTGAAGCAATTTTGCAGAGGATGTTGGAACAATCGCCTAATAGCTGACCTCCAGCTCGAAAAGACTGAAGTTCAACCTCCTACCTTTGCTGAGCTAGCGATACTAATCCGAACTCAGGAAGACAAACATTCCTCTAAAGAGGAACGAATGCGGAAGCATCTTGGTGTAGCAAAATCTTTCAATGCTCTCCCGAAGACACGGGCAGTTCCCAATCACGCGTCGGCTTGTTCATGTGAAGTATCTGCCCCTGACGACTCTGCCACCAGCCACTTAAGGAAGCAAATGGCTGAAATTCAAGCCCAAGTAATTGCCCTCAAGCGCCCCCCTGATCAGAAAAGGCCGGAAACCCCTTCTGAAAAAAACGAGCTGGCTGCTTTGAAAGGGATGGTGGAAGAGTTGTGCATTTAAGTAGCTGCTGTAAAAGCCTCAGTTAGCCAAGGACTAAGAAGGAGCAGTTCTGAGGAATCCGAAATTGCTAGGCTGCAGCGACAAGTCACCGAGCTACAGTCTCAAACTTCTTCTCGGAGGATGAACCAAGCTCACCAGAGAAGACCACAGGATTCAGAAACCAGGGGTCAAGCGAGAGTCAACAGGCCGCGGCCTGGCTACTGCTTTAGGTGCGGGGAAGATGGACATCTGGCTATAAACTGCAAAAATGCTACCAACCCTTCCAGAGTAGAAGAGAAGCGACAGGAATTGAGAGAGCAACGAAGCCAGTGGGACTCTCTGCACGGGAGGCCTGGCCAGACTTTAAACTAAGAAAGGCCTCCATAGCAGGGCATATGGAGACCAGCCGCTCAGATCATCGCCCTAAATGCTACAAGCAAATTTCAGATGTGCACAAGAACAGCGCAACGCCTGTGAAACACTTACCCAAGGGGCTTGTAGGGACCAAATGTACAGCTCAGATCGTGATTGGACGGAAGGAAGTAAATTGTCTCCTTGACACAGGGTCACAAGTTACCAAAATACCTCAGTCTTTCTATGAAGCAAATTTGTCTGAGTGTCCTTTGGAACCTTTGGAAGGCTTACTAGCAGTAGAAGGAGCCAATGGACAAGCTGTGCCATACCTGGACTATGTCGAAACTACCTTGAAGTTCCCTAAAGCATTCCTGGGTATCGAGGTCGAAATTTCCACACTAGTTTTGGTGGTCTCTGATCTGACAAATTCATGCCAAATCCTGGTAGGAACCAACTCTCTTGATGTGCTTTATAGCGAATTTGTAGGAGGGAGTGCAACTAATCTGCAATCAAACTTCCATGGTTATAGGGCAGTACTTAAGGTTTTGGAAGCCAGGTGGAGACAAGCCAGCAATGGAACCCTGGGATATGTGAAATTGAGAGGTAACTCTCTTGAAGTCGTGCCTGCGGGAGGAATAGCAGTCTTGGATGGATATGTTCACTTAAGCGGTCCCCACACAGAAAAGTGGGTTACATTGGAACCGCCACCTCTGCCCTTGCCCAGTGGTCTATTAATCGCTAACTGTTTGCACAACCTACCTCGTAAATGTTCGTCTAAACTCTCAGTTCTACTTCGGAATGAAACGCAAGCTGACATTGTGCTCCCTCCAAAAGCTGTGCTGGCGGAAATTCATGCAGTCCAGAGGGTCATGGATCAGCCTGGCCAGGGTTCGTATGATGGAAACAACGTGGCAACTTCCAGGTGTGCTAATCTTACCTTCGACTTTGGCAATTCCCCCCTATCTGCAGAATTGAAGGAGAGGATAGAGAAGTTGTTAAACTCAATGCCTGATGTGTTTTCCCTTCATGATCTCGATTATGGACATGCTGCAAGAGTCAAGCATCGCATCAAGTTGAAAGATGAGACGCCATTTAAGCAAAGGGCTCGGCCCATCCATCCCCAGGACATTGATGCTGTAAGGAAACATATTCAGGAGCTACTAACAGCAGGTGTCATTCGTGAGTCCGAATCTTCGTTCTCATCTCCTATTGTTGTGGTCCGGAAGAAGGACAATACTGTGAGGTTGTGTATTGACTTTCGGAAACTGAACGCACAGACAATAAAGGATGCATACGCCTTACCAAATCTGGAAGAAGTCTTCTCGACGCTAACAGGTTCTGAATGGTTCTCTGTTCTTGACCTGAAGTCTGGGTTTTACCAGATCGAGATGGAAGAGGCTGACAAGAGTAAAACAGCATTTGTTTGCCCACTTGGATTCTGGGAATTCAATCGGATGCCTCAAGGCGTTACCAACGCCCCGAGTACATTTCAACGGTTAATGGAGCGGTGCATGGGAGATTTGAACAGGAAACAGGTGCTCGTTTTCATCGATGACCTTATTGTCTTTTCGAAGACCTTGGAGGAACATGAGTCCAGGTTGCTGCAGGTCCTTGGTCGTCTCAAGGAGTATGGCCTAAAGTTATCACCAGAAAAGTGCCGGTTCTTCCAGACATCAGTTAAATACCTCGGCCATATAGTTTCCAGAGATGGAGTGAGAACCGATCCAGCCAAGTGTGAAGCCTTAAAAAGCTGGCCGAGCCGACCAATCTAAAGGAACTGAAGTCCTTCTTAGGGTTTGCTGGATATTACAGAAGGTTCGTGCGCGATTTCTCTAAAATCATCAAACCCCTCACAAACCTTACAGCTGGGTATCCTCCACTACAAAAAGGCCGTAACAAACAAAGTAAGACTGGTGAATACCATAATCCCAAAGTGGAATTTGGGGAACGATGGGCAATGGATTGTCAGAATGCTTTCGACTCCATAATTGACATGCTTACTTCTGCTCCTGTCTTGGGTTTTGCTAACCCCAAGCTTCCCTATGTACTTCACACTGACGCCAGCACTACAGGGCTTGGCGCAGCGCTATACCAGGGACAAGAGGGACAAATGCGAGTTATAGCCTTTGCCAGCAGGGGTTTGACCAAGAGTGAGGCTTGTTATCCTGCGCATAAGTTGGAGTTTCTGGCGCTAAAATGGGCAGTCACTTCTAAATTTAGCGACTATCTCTATGGAACGGAGTTCACTGTTGTTACGGATAGCAATCCCTTGACGTACATTCTTTCATCAGCCAAACTTGATGCCACCAGCTACCGTTGGTTGTCCAGCTTATCCACATACAACTTTAGGTTGCAGTACAGAGCGGGTAGCCAAAACCAAGATGCTGATGGACTCTCACGACGGCCGCATGGTGAGCCTTTGAATGATTGTTTCACGAAAGGAAAGGGAAAGGATTGAGCAATTCACACTGTACCATCTCGTGGGGCCAGAAGATGAAACATCCACTCTCACACCGGATGTGATAGAGGCTATCTGTGAAAGGCATCAAGTGGTAGGATCGTCTACATCCTCCAATCATGAACTCCCTTCAATTGCTTTGATGGAATCCCTTACTCACTCTGAGGATGCTCTACCAGAGGAGTTTCAACATGAGGGCAACCACGGTCTTCCTGACCTTCTGCATCTCTCCGAAGCTGCCATTGCCGAATTACAGAGGAAGGATCCAGAACTACGTGTAATTGTCGAAAGAGTAGAAAGTGGAGTGAAACCCTGCAATCTAAAGGGCTTGTCACCGTCTATGGGATTGTGGTTAAAGGAATGGAATCGACTCGAGCTGAAAGGCTCAGTGCTGTATAGGAGGAGAGAAGACCGAGGGACTATCTCTTACCAGTTGGCATTGCCTAATTCCTTGAAAAACACTGTGTTACAGAGCCTTCACGATGATATGGGTCATCTTGGTATAGAGAGAACTACAGATCTTGTCAGGACCAGATTCTTTTGGCCGAAGATGTCCCAGGCAGTGGAGAAAAGGGTCAAAACATGTGAGCGATGTGTACGTCAGAAAGCGCTCCCTGAACGAGCGGCCCCATTGGTAAACATCCGAACCAGCAGGCCTTTAGAGTTGGTGTGTATCGACTTTCTGTCCTTGGAACCCGACAGAAGTAATGTCAAGAACATATTAGTCATCACAGACCACTTCACGAAGTATTCCATGGCAATACCTACCCGGAACCAAACTGTTGCTAAAAGTCTGTGGGACAACTTTCTGATGCACTACGGTTTACCAGAGAGGTTGCTCAGCGACCAAGGAGCAGACTTCGAGTCACGCACAGTTAAGGAGTTGTGTAAGGTGGCAGGAATCCGGAAGGTGAGAACTACTCCGTATCACCCAAGGGGTAACCCGGTGGAGCGGTTTAACCGTACGCTGCTTCAGATGTTAGGGACACTGGAAGATGAAAAGAAGTCCCGGTGGAAAGAGTTTGTCAAGCCCTTGGTGCATGCCTACAACTGTACCTGCAACGACGACACCACTGGATATACTCCCTATGAGCTCATGTTTGGGAGGCAGCCCCGTCTCCCGGTCGATTTGGCTTTTGGATTACCAGTAGATGTTGCTTCCACGTCTCACTCTCAATATGTGGAGAACCTCAAAACTCGGTTGAAGGAGAGTTATGAAATAGCTGGAAGAAACGCTGGGAAGGTTGCCGATCGTAATAAAAGGAGATATGACTATAGGGTGGTTGCTTCAGCGTTGGAAGAAGGCGATCGAGTTCTAGTGAGGAATGTGCGGTTGAGAGGAAAGCACAGGTTAGCTGACAAGTGGGAACAGGATGTGTACACAGTTGTCAAAAGGATTCGCAACTTGCCGGTGTACGCAGTTAAGCTGGAAGGGAAAAATGGTTCCTTAGGACTCTGCATCGTGATCTACTGTTGCCTTGTGGGTTTCTGCAGTCGGGCAAGTCTGAACGACCAAACCCGGAAGCTGTTCGAAGGCCTAGGACAAGAGCCTTTCTCAAAAATGATGAACAGGAGCCTAAGTCTGGTTCAGAAAGCTCAGAGGCTGAGGATGATCAAATTTCCCTTAGAATACCTCTAGGAACATTTGATCTTGAAACCCAAATTATTACGGGCTTGGAGACCTTACGTGTATCAGGGAATCTGAATCTGCTTTACCAATCTCCAGTTTCGCTGAAGAGAATTTGCCCACTCGTGAGTCTGTAGGGTCTGATCGAGGCGGATTTCGCCTGAGTGGACTCCAGAGGAAGGAAGACTGGATACACCTATAGTAGTGGAAACCTGTAGTGAGGAACTTGCATTGGATTGTTCTGAGCCAGTAGAGCAAATGACGGAGTCTGGTCAATCTATTGAGTTACCAACACAATCAACAGATGTGATGCCAAATACTTCTGCATCAGGAAATGAGGAAGGAGAGGGCTCTGATAAGCTTAAAGATTATGTGGTACCCAGACGCTCACAGAGGGAGCGACACCCCCCAAAGAAGTTTGAATACCCTCAGTTAGGGAACCCACTTACTCTAGTAGTCCAGTCTTTGTTGCAGGGGTTAAATTCAGCTTTCACTGCTTCTTTAGAGAGATCAGTCCCATCTCCTATAATCCATTTGTAAATGCCCAGGGACGTGCATCTATTTTAAGAGGGGAGGGTGTAACCCAGGTCATTAGTCCGCAAATTGAGTAAGCAAGTAGCGTAACGCATATATGGTGCGTGTGAATAGCGCCGCCCTTTTTTTTGCGTCATGGCTCGCACGTGCTAGAGAATCTCACGGGTAGTGTGTGGAACTAAGAAGCGACGGATTTACAGAACATCAATGTTTAATCACTCGAATAGTAAGCAAAGAGAACGAAATTTGAATCAGGAATTAGAAGAAACTAAAAGTTGCTTGTAGTGATAGCAGTGCGGAACGTATTTTCGATTAGTTAATAGATGGTTAGTTTGCCGTTTGTTTGCTGACGCAGGTCGGAAAGTCTAATCAATCTCTTTAGTATCATAGAACCGGATTTCTTCGCTTAAGAACTGTTTCAATTGTTGTTTTCATTTTCTTGGTAAGTGAGTTTGCTTATTACTGTATTTAATTATACAATGTATGCTTTAACATAAAAGAGAGAAGTTATCACCAAGTAGTAATGTGAGTGTTCATTGAAATGTGGTTAATGCAAAATATTGTTAAAATATCTGTGAGAGCAGTAATGTTTAAGAGGGGACTTATCGTTAAAAACCTAAATGTTGAGCTATTAACCTAGGTGTGGGAAATGTGTCGTGTAGCTCAAGTGTGGATTGCTAATCGTATGCTAGTAGCTAGTAGTGTGGGTGGAGCTCTGTATGCGTCGTGTTGAATGCATGAAGATGTTTAACGTTATATTTGTAACAAGGGAATGTTAATGTATATATACGTGTATCATTTAAAATGCATTAATGTGTGAATTATGCTGATGTGTTGAATGTGAATAGTTTTATACTGGTAACTAATTGTCGCTTTGCCTTGTCTTGGTAGGGTTGGGTTTTTTTTGTCCTTGGGTTTCCCTTTTGTCTCTTTCTGGTTGTCTCCGGTGGGTTTTCCTGTTTTTCCATCGCCTCCTGCGAATGGTTCCTGTTCTGATGGAGTAAGGAGTTTCTTTTCCATACGGAGATTCCAGAATCGAATCGTTTCGCCTCTAAGGAGATAATTTTTATTGGTGAAACTGGCGAGCCACCCTGGTTTTACAATTGATCGAGCACTATCTACAGAACAACGAAGTGGTAGGACAAAGACCGCTTATTTCAGAAACTTAGGAGTGCGGCTGCATTTCCTACAACGCATTCATCTACACCCACACTGACTGTGAAACTTTCTTTGATTGCCTGAGTAGTTAATTCAGGAAGTTTATGGTATACTTGTGTATGTACCTGAAATTCATTATTTTGTTTTGTTTATTTTGTTGTGTGTTGTTACCATTTATTTTCTATGTCAAGCTATCATAGCTGAACATAAAGTGAACTTAATTTCCATTTATGATCTTGCCTTGAGTGTTTATTTCCCTCATCTTGCTGCAACGTTGGCTCCCGAGCGAATTTAGACTTCTGATTTGGCCTAATGCGGATTTCTCTTATGACTGTGGTCTGATCCTGACTACTGGTGAGTTGTCATACGGTGTTAGGTGGGTTACACAGGTGTAATATAAGGGTTATGATGAATGTCCGCGACAGTAGGCTACTGTCAGGCGCAGGATATACTTCAGTGTCCGAAATTGTTCACTCATTTTCATTCACTTCATCCCCATATGACTATTTAGCATTCTATTTAGCTATATAGGGAACAGTGAAAGTGAACAAGTGACCGAATTCAGACGCAGCTTAAATCTTGTAAGGAACACGAGATGCCTAGTGAGTTTTGAGGAGATAGTACAATATAGTGTTATGTTTTCAGTTCAGATTTATTATTCATAGATAATAATCGTGGTGGCATGTTATGTATTGTTTCTATCTTTAAATGTTTGTTTATATTTTAAGTAGTGATGCACGATATTGGATTTTTGCTGATATGCCGATCATTTCCACCTCAATTAACCCCGATACCGATATATGCTGTATATCCACCAATGCGTTTTTACGCAGCTAAAAGCGCCGGACAGCTTTTTTTCAACCAAGGTGCTCTGGTTGTAAATTTAAGCTGCATGGGAAAAAAACAAGCACCAGCAATGAGCCAGTGGAAAAAAAACAGTCACACATACACTTCATTGATTGTCCCTTCTCACATTTTGAAATGAGGAAAAACTAAATAGTTTTAAGAATGTTTGGAAAATGAATTTGGTGCATATTAATTATAGAAGCAACAAGAGCAGAGGTAAATGACAGATCACAGACTTGCTTATGCAATGGTGTCCTTGAAATGGAGACTACAAAATGGCAGAATGCAAAGACGAAAAGCACCCGTGAGCTCAAGTTCAAAGTCACTCCCGATGGGCGATGGGCAGGATTTTATTTTTACTCTATGTTTTAGTTAAAAACGTTAATCAAATAGGCAATGCGCGGCTAACGCGTGCAGAGATGTATTTCTTTGCGCACTCGGTTAATGTGCGAATGTGCTGCTTTTACAAGTCCACAATAGCTATTCGAATATTAAAAACGCGATTTGAATATTCTAAGAATAAACTGCATCACCACAAGTTTAAGTTACTGCTACAGAAAACCTATAGAGTTGTCACGTCTCATTTAATGCATCTTCGCTTCAACTCTTATGATATAATATAAAGAAAATAAAAATAATAATTTGTATGTGTTCTTAATCTTTGTTCACTCAGATTGCAAGCTATTTTAATTAAGTTTACACACCGTCTCACGTCACCATATTAAAATTTTTCAAAACTTGTGAGCCACAGATTTGCTAACATTACTTACATTAGGTATAAAAAATACCAACGTAATATTAAATGATTAACATAATTAATTTATTATCATAACTTGTTCGTAGAGGTTGTTAATAAATTCATATTCATTCTTGAACAACTTGAAACATGAAAATGTAGACTACATTTCACTGCAACTAATGTTAAGGAAATTGGCCTTAACATAAGACTGGCACCTTTTTCCATACCTAAAAACCTGAGATTTTTTCTAGGGTCGTCGCCTTTAAGTTACATCCTGTAAATAAATTCGCGCGGATGCTTTTTTTATTTATTTTAAAATGCGCTGTGATTCCTTACCTTAAAGTAAGACACTGACCGTGAAAGACAAAGAAAACAATAATTATATGTGGTGCTGATAAGGAAATATCTACAGCACTAATTGCACTATCTTTGCTGCGGGGTATTTTTTTAAGGATCTTAACACTTGGAGGTATCAAGCCCGTTTACTTTAATTATCAACATTATAAACAATAAAGCCAGATATTCTTGTCAGATCTGGGTTTTGTTATCGGGAGTTGGAGAAGATCAGCGTGGTTTCTCCGTTGTCGGCTTGTTGAACAGTCTTTCACCAGAGTAAAATTGTCATGGAACTGCCTTCATGTCATGCCTGTTCCTGGTCTTGAGGCGGATTCATGACGAAGCCTTATGTTTTATGTGAGAGAGAGAGATGTTGGCCCTATCGGCCTTCAATACTCTCTCTCCGGTCCGTGTCTTTGTTCCCGCCATCTCGTTTCCTCGAGTGTTTCAGCCCCTTAGTTTGTTCCCCTGTGTTCATTGTCCTGTGCTCGTTCGTTGCATGTGCTTGCATGTGTTTGTATATCCCTCGTGGTTTGCTCGTGTTCCTCTTGCCTTACCTTGAAATTATCCTTGGATTACCTAGTTTTTGCCCCCTCGTGGGAAGTCTTTTGTTTTTGAGTACCTTTTTATCGTGTCCTGTTTTCCGCATCGTGGGTTTCTGTTTATTTATTAAAAGATTCTCTTTGTTACCCCGTACTGCTGCCTACGCTTGGGTTCATCTGTGTAAATCATAACAGAACGAATGAGCCAGATCAGAACCCAGCAGGCAGCCATGGGAGATGGTTTGCGATCCCGCCAGGTGCGCCTCTTCTGCGGTATCCGCCAAGGAAACGATGGTCTGGGGATAGGTTCCTGGATGCCGCAGAGGAGGTGGTCTTTGGGGAGGCGGAGTTGGCGGTGTTGTTCAGCCGCGGCCTCAGGGATCCTCTGTCGCCGGCGGAGATGAGGATGCTGAGACCGCTGGACTTCGATGTTGTGTGGCGGTATGCCACGGACAGATTCACGGTGTCCAGCCGGTGCTTCATCCGGCAGTCCAGCCGGTGCTACATCCGGCAGTCCAGCCGGTGCTACATCCGGCAGTCCAGCCGGTGCCATAGCCGGCAGTCCAGCCGGCCTTCCGACCGGCGTCAAGCCCTGTCCAGCCGGCCTTCCCACCGGCCATCCAGACTATGTCCAGTCCGGCATTCCAGCCGGGTGCCAGTCCGGCATTCCAGCCAGGGTCCAGTCCGGCATTCCAGCCTCCAGTCCGCATTCCAGCCGGCAGCCGGGGTCCGCATTCCAGCCGGGGTCACCGGGGGGACCCCCCCAGACTTACCCCGTCAAGCCCCCCGAGGCTCTGCGCTCTCGTGCGTCCCCACGGGCTAAGACTACCCCACCCAGCCCCACCCCTTTTGGACATCCCCATGTACTCTGGTTTGCCCCCACCCCCCCTCCCTTGTTTTTATTTATTGTCTCACCCCAACCCATTTATTGTTCTTGCCTGTCTGCCCTTAGTTTTGTTTTCCAAGATTTGTTTGATCTTGTCTGTTACCCAGTCGTTCTTGTCTTGTTAGTCTTCCCCTTGGTGAACACCTGGGGGTGTTCATTAAAGGGGGGGCTTCTGTCATGGATCTGCCTTCATGTCATGCTGTTCCTGGTCTTGAGGCGGATTCATGACGAAGCCTTATGTTTTATGTGAGAGAGAGAGATGTTGGCCCTATCGGCCTTCAATACTCTCTCTCCGGTCCGTGTCTTTGTTCCCGCCATCTCGTTTCCTTGTTAACCTTCCCTGAGTGTTTCATAACCTACACCTGCCCCTTATTTATTGTCCTGTGTTTGTTTCCCTTTAAAACATCCTCGTGTTTATTGTCCTGTGCTCGTTCGTTGCATGTGCTTGCATGTGTTTGTATATCCCACGTGTTTTGCTCGTGTTCCTCTTGCCTTACCTTGAAATTATCCTTGGATTACCTTGTTTTGTTGTGGACGTTGTGTCGTGCTTTAGTTTAGTTTTTGCCCCCTTGCGGGAAGTCTTTTGTTTTTGAGTACCTTTTTATCGTGTCCTGTTTTCCCCCATCGTGGGTTTTTGTTTATTTATTAAAAGATTCTCTTTGTTACCCCGTACTGCTGCCTGCGCTTGGGTTCATCTGTGTAAATCATAACAAAAATAGACCTAGCCAATATGCTTGTTTTTCTTATCAAGCACATGTGAAACAAAATAAACAATATTATTATATAAAACAGATTGTCAATATACTCACTGTACGTTGCGTTTTGTTCTGTATGTTTTCTTTTTGCATTATCCCATTACGCGTAGCTTTAAATGCAGTTTTGATGTATTTTTCTATACTTTATACATTAAAAAACTATTTACAGGATATAATAATGCGTTTTGAATATTTAATTATAATCTTGATGTGAAATTGTGACAAAATAAAAATTATTAATTTAAATAAACAAATATTCGTTTTTCATGAGCTCAAATATTTAATTATTGAAAAATCCCCATCCCTAATTTAAATCCTGCCCCCCAAATAAACACACCACCGACATGCTCGCTGTAGCACAAACACGCAAATTGACGCAAACGCATATTAATCAACACAGCGTCCTATCGGCGAGGCATATCGGCGTTATTTTTTGTATCGGGCTGATAATTAATTTCTAAGCCATTATCTGCCGATAATATCGTGCATGTGCATCGTGCATCGTGCACGGACCGGAGAGAGAGTATGGCATGCCAATAGCGCCAAATAGCCTCTCTCCACATGAAAACAAGGGATCCTGTTCCGATTCTGCCTCAAGACCAAGAAATACCTGACAAGGTGAGAAAGAGACCATCATAGTGCATCCCTAATTTTAAGAAGTCTCTCTTCTGCTTTTCTTTAACCTGTTATATGGTAGATGTGTGTATATACATGATGAAAATGTTGTTTGCAAGAGGCAGACTAAATAAATAAAACATTCTAAAGACCTCCAATTGTGTCACCTTATAAATTTGTTTTGTTGTAGCCTTCAAAAACATAAATGTAATTTGAATGTATTGATATTATGAGGTGTACATTCTCCACAATCGACTTCCATGTCAGGGAGCTGTCAATCAAAAATCCACTAGCCAATCAGCGTAAGTCCCACTCACACGTGAGATTTGTGCCTGAATGGCGAACGAAAACTTGAGAAGTGTAAACGAAAACAAATGAAAATGAAAAATCTATCAGCGCATTCAAAAACTATTATTTACAAAAAAATTGTTGAGAAAAAATGCAGTTTATTTAAGAAATCGTGTCATATTTTTGCAATTTAGTTTATTGTATCGTCTCATTTTTGTTAGTTTTTTTTATTTTGCGTTCATTTTTATGGGCAGAAAAATAATTCCATAAACAGCCATGGAAAAATAAGAGACCACTCCAAAACCTTTCAAATTTTCTGTAAATTATATTTTCTGTTTCATTTTGTGATCTAGTGATTAAATTTTCTCCAAATTCCAAAGAAAATTATATTTTTAATTTGTATTTTTGGCATTTCTTTGCTGAAAACTGAACCATAACAAACTGGTTAAAATGAAAAAAAAAGATGCAATAAAATCAAGTTTATATTCATGTTTACACAAAACAATACCTAATGTTTTACATGCATCTTAGGATCAGTTAAAACGTTCACGTGTCTTTGAATTCTGTCAGTCTTTCACATTGCTGTTGGATGACTTTGTCATTCCTGAGGTTTGTTTCAATTGTAATTCTACAGGACTGGAATTACCACCAAACATGCTGAATAAAGACCAAAGAGATGTCTCTTCATTATTTCCAAGGCTGTATATTTATAAATATTACTATGCAATTAAAAATCTCAGTCAGTAACATTTAACATGTAATTTAAAACACATTTAAGTGACATAATAAACCGCTTAAGTTTACAAAATAAATACTTCATCCTAATCTTTCAATGTCTCAAAGTGTGCGAGTATTATTTTCTGCATTGGCGATAAAGAGATGGAGCCAGCATGTGTTACTGTACATTCGTTTAAAAAAATCTGCAAAGTTTCAGCATGTCATTCAATCAAAGTAGCCTACACATAGAAAAAAGGGACTGCAAAACCCTACATAAAAAGTGCTCTAGTAGCTGACCAGTATGTTACTGTATGTAGTGGATGGTCCGTGGTACAGTATTTTAGTTAAAGAAAACAAAAGCATGATAGGGTCAAAACACCTTTTACAAACCTTTTAGGCTAAAACAGAAACATAATCATGAGTAATACTATTCATGACAACACATGCTGTGCAAAAGTTTTCCCTGTTGGAGTGATGACAAGGCAACAGACGTACAGTACATATAAACACCACAGTAAAGGCCATTGAGCATTTGGCTTTCGTTTCTCACATGTGCATTTGTAAAGCAACAAGCTTCTTAATAACGTAAAGGATATTTTTATGTTCAGGTTTACTTTTTAACATCTGTTTTTTAAAAGAACATATTCAACATTGTTATTCTTTTGCCGAGTGATCTGTGGAACTCACTAAAATTTTGGTAATGTTGAAGAGAACTTGATGCATTTGGGTTTATGTATCCATATTAAATATAACTTAATTTACAAAACAGTAGTTTACACCACCTGAACAGCATAGTATTTTACACCGTGAATTATTGTCCTATATACTGATTTAAATATGCACAATTACAGACAGTAGTAAATATTTATTATAAAAAATATTTAAATATTAATTTCTAATAATGACATATACTGTATGTATGTTTGTTACTCTGTTTACAGGTCTTGTGTTTAGCAGCCGATGGAGAACTTCACATTCACAAACAGCATTCTGCTGGTGGAGGGACTGAAAGTTACACCTCAGTATTCTCATCCTGTTTTTATCCTGCTACTGTTGACTTACGTGTTTGCAACAATATCCAACATTGGACTTATATTTCTGATCTCAACAGAGAAAAAGCTACATGATCCTATGCACTTTCTCTTCTGTAATCTTCCATTGAATGATATATTAGGAACCACTGTCATTTTACCACGATTGCTGCAGGATATTTTAACAGAAACCTCTGAGCGCTATATCACGTATGTCGAGTGTGTTGTTCAAGCCTATTTTGTGCACATATTTGTAGCGGCAAGCCACTATGTACTGATTATAATGGCATTTGACAGATATGTGGCTATATGTAATCCACTGCGATACACAGCTATTATGACAAATAAAATGGTGCTTAAACTCTCAGCATCTGCTTGGGGGTTGGCAATACTTTTAGTGTCTATTATGTTAGGCCTCACGATACGTCTGTCTCGCTGCAGATATAAAATTGAAAACCCTTTCTGTGACAATGCATCGCTGTTTAAACTGTCCTGTGAAAATGTGTCTGTCAATAATGTGTTTGGAATCATTTACACAGCAGTTGTACTCGGTCTTTCAGCGATGTGTATATTGATAACATACGTGAGAATTGCAGGTGTGTGCATAACCAGCAAAAACAAAGCGCTTAACAGTAAAGCTATAACAACATGTAGTACTCATTTAGCTGTTTATTTAATCATGTACACATGTGGAGCCATTTTTATATTTCTTCATCGTTTTCCTGAATACTCCGACAGCAGGAAACTAGCTAGTATCATGTTTCACATTGTACCACCAGGATTAAATCCTTTAGTGTATGGTTTACAGACCAAAGAAATAAGAGATAAGCTTGTAAAATTTTGGTGTAGAAAAAAATTGAATATATGATTTTGTGTATTTCCCAAAAAAAGTCACATGATTTTAACATTGTACAAAACCTGTTTTTATCACTGTAAAACCGGTTAAATCTAACTGAAAACTACATTTATGTAATTTTGTTTAAAATTCCATTTTGTTGCACTTATTCGTCTGTCAGATGTCTTGACTTCGGCATATCTCAATATATTATACTGTATTTGACTGACTTCTGTGCACCAAATAACAATTGTCCAAGCAATAGTATAGAGATTTATATAAAATATGCTGGGTTTTGTAAAGATGTATACAATGTAAAATAAGGCCATTTAAAGTGTATTCAAAGGCACTATGGTTTTATATGCTATGTACAGTAGATTGTAAAAATGACTAAATAAGACATATAAAGCCATACGGATACAGAAGGCCCAGATGGTGCGGTCAATTGTTTATGTGGTTTTATCCACTTTCTACAAATGACCGATGCTAATTAATCAGTCACTTGCTTATAAACATAATGTTTGCTTTTTCTCATTGCCATTTTTTTGTTGGTTCAGCTGTTATTTTCTTAGTTTGTCAGGAAGATGCACATACCTGTATATAATCACCAACTGCATTCAGATATAATACAAGACATTTAAGACATGACACAAACTAATGGCGATGCACACCAAGAAGTTTTAGACTGTGGTGTATAAAGCATAAATGAATGTGCTCTTGGAGCTGACTAGCATGATATGGATGCAGCTCCACTATTGTACAGTATACATAACATTTACATTTAGTCATTTAGCAGAAGCTTTTATCCAAGGCGACTTACAGATGAGGGAAACAATGGAAGCAATTTGAACAACATCCATAACACATCCTTTTAAAGCCATATTAAAAGCGTCTTTTAAAACTTTTTAAAGAAAACAAATGCATCAGGTCATAACACATATTAGAGCAGTATTAGGCTAAATCCGCACTTGCTACCAACAAAAAACATAACCGAGAGTAGTACTGTTAATGACAACGTGCTATGCCTCTGTTTTCCCTGTTGGTGTGATGACAAGGTCACAGACATACATTTAAACAACACAGTAAAGGTCAAGAGGCATAAACCTTTGCCTTTCACTTTACAATTTCATATGTGCATTTGTAAAGCAACTAGTATGTTAATTAATACAAAAAAAAGTGTTTTCTTGTATACTACTTTAAGAAAATAAAGTCTGTTCAAGGCATACAAAAGTTTGAGTGACATTGTTTTTCTTTGTGTCAACAGTCTCAAAAACTCACTTACAGGTAATGTCCAGAGATGGCAAAAGTACACACATCCTTTCCTTAAATGCAAATACTCATATTTAAAAGTACTCCGGTAAAAGATGAAATACTGACTAAACTTGTTTACTCAAGTAAAAGTAAAGAAGTATGGGGTATAAAATGTACTTAATTAAAAAGTAGCTAATAATACTAACTGTTTTAGAGTCACGCTCAGAACAGGACCTCACAGCTGAACTACCATGATGTAGAACACAAAAAACTATAAAAAAAACTATTTGCCCCCATCCTAGACCCCTTGTCGATGGAAACAACTCAAAATGATAATAAAATTATGATGTAAGATATAAGAACGTAAAGAATTGTCAATAATTATTTTCTTGAGAATAAAACAGAAATTATATTTTTTGGACCATCAAATTTTTCTAGTCAAATAACGCTAGGCAATGTACCACTCTCTGCAAAACCTTGGGTAAAGAACATGGGATTTGTTTTCGATGACGGTTTAAAAGGTGAGAAGCAGATCAATTCGGTAGTAAAATCCAGATTTTTTCACCTACTTCTTTTAGCTAAAGTAAAACCTATTTTATCTTTTAATAACTTTGAAAGAATAATTCATGCATTTTTAACATCTAAGTTAGACTATAATTGTAATCCACTGTATTACGGGGTTAGCCAATCAGCTTTATCCTGGCTACAGATGGTACAAAATGCGGCGACAAGACTTCTGACAGGTACTGAAAAGCGAGACCATATTACTCCAATATTACACTCTTTGCACTGGTTGCCTTTAAGATATTGTGTTGATTTCAAAATTCTTCTCATAGTGTTTAAGTCGCTAAATGGCTTGGCCCCTCCTTACGTTTCAGATCTAATTACAAAATATTGCCCAGTTGCCTCTCTCCGGTCATCTAATCAGAGAATGTTACGTGTTCCAAAACCTTGGGTGTACCTTCTCAGTAGCTGCTCCCAGATTATGCTCCCTCATCCATATTCTGATTTAAAATCTAAGTTAAAAACCTTTTTGAACTGGCATTTGGTAATTGAGTATTTTTATGGTTTTGAACATGATATAGCTGCTGGTGTCATTTGTATATATATACACAGACGTGCTCAAATTTGTTGGTACCCCTCCACAAAAAACGAAGAATGCACCATTTTTTTCTGAAATGACTTGAAACTGACAAAAGTAATTGTTATCCACCATTGTTTATTCCATAATAAATAGAAATCAAACTTTGCTTTTGATTTTTATTCAAGATAATATTGTAAATAATAAAACAATTGAAAATGTCATGGACAAAAATGATGGAACCCCTAACCTTATATTTTGTTGCACAACCTTTAGAGCGATCACTGCACGCAAAAGTTTTCTGTAGCTCTCAATGAGACGTCTGCACCTGTTAACAGGTAGTAATTGGCCCACTCTTCCTGAGCAAACTGCTCCAGCTGTCTCAGGTCTGATGGGTGCCTTCTCCAGACTGGAAGTTTCCGCTCTTTCCATAGATGTTCGATAGGATTCAGATTGGGACTCATAGAAGGCCACTTCAGAATATTCCAATGTTTTGTTCTCATCCTTTTTGGGTGACTTTAGCTATGTGGTGTGGGTCATTATCCTGTTGGAGGACCCATGACCTGTGACTGAGACAGAGCTTTCTGACACTGGGCAGTACGTTTCTGTCATGAATTTCCAGGAGAGAACCCAAGTGCAGGCAACACAGGGGTGAAGGGGTTAACAAGGAATTTATTAAATACAAAACAAGAGAAAAAGGCAAAACAAAAACCCACGAGGGGGAAAACAAGACAGGATTGATAATAAACTAAATCAAGGACACGGACTAACTTATCTAAGAAAATAAACACTTAATACAAACACTAGACTAGACTACACTTACTGGACACGAGGAAACCAGGAACTGGGCAAAAACCAGCATCTATAGTACAAGAACAGCAACATCAAACAATCCAAGAGCACAAGACAATCGACAAGAGGAAGCTTTAAAGGGAAACAAACACAGGATAATTGGCAAGGGACAGGTGTGGGTAATGAAACACTAATGGGAAATCTAACGAGACAAAAGGGCGGGAAACATCGACGAGACACGGAGAGAGAGTGAGAGGATCACTGAGGTCCAACCCCTCTCTCCACAAGGAACCTAAGGCCATGTCATGGCTCCGCCCCAAGACCAAGAATAAACAAGACAAGATGGAGGAACCATGACATAAGCCCCCCCTTAAATGAACACCTCCAGGTGTTCATCAAGGGGTAGACTGACAAGACAGGGCAGACTGGGACAAAGACAAGAACAGGCAAAACATGGAAAACAGAATTAGGGGCAGACAAGTAAGTACAATAAATGGGTTAGGGTGGGACAATAAAAACAACAAACATGGGAGGGGGGGTGGGGGCAAACCAGAGTACATTGGGGGAAGTCCAAAAGGGGTAGGGCTGGGTGGGGAAGTCTTAGCCCGTGGGGGCGCACGAGAGCGCGGAGCCCCGGGGGGCTTGACGGGGTAAGTCCTGGGGGGAAATGTCCTTGTCCCCGGCTGGAATGCCGGAACGGGCCCCGGTGGGAAGGCCGACTGTGTAGATATGGTGTTCACTTCTTTGAAAGCTTGATTGTTTTCGTCTGTGAACATAGAGCTGATGTGACTTGCAAAAGTTCCCACTATAATTAGTTAATCGGAAAGCAACGCAATGAGCAGGTATTTTGCGCTCATTCATGAACTTCATGCACACACCACGATAGCAAAAAATATGCAATTCATTGATACATACTGCACGGTAATGAACAACAGCAACAATTATGCGCTTACCTTAAAGATGGGGTATATGCTATTTCATGCATTCTGACTTCTTTACACTGTTAAACGTGCTGGCTTCTCATGCTTAACATGGTCAACTTGTTCAAAAATGAGTTGGACGTATGACGTAGTATTTCTGTACTTGATACACTCCCCCAGCACTCCAACTTGTTTCAGAAAATATTCAGAAAAACAAGTCTGGATACCTGTTTCGTAACAGGGATCCTATTCCTTTTATTGAGCAATTCGCCTGGAAAAGCAAGGCGAAAGAAATACCCACGTGCCAACCAACTAGCGGTAGGAAGACCCCCTTAACATGATTGGCTGAGTTGCGTAAAAATTGGCTGCGCTGTGGGCCTGCCTCGTTACTCTTGCGATAGTGAGAGAAGTTGTGTGTTTGTTTGTTCACGGCAAATCATTGATGGATGTTATATAAAAAACGGTGGATGTAACGCTGGATTTGGAGATCGTTTGAAACTTATAAATGGCGCGGCCCCAGTACTGAAAGATGCCGGACATGAACTGCACTAGGTAAGTTAAACCAAGTCATATGTCTGTGTTTTGTTGGCAGTCGGGGTATACGTGCACAATGTAAAAACACGAAGGGATTAATGTGATGATGTAAAGTGTGCTCGTGCTGTAGTTCCCTCCCCCCTGCCTGCCTCCAACAGCTCGTCTTTTTCCGGAAATAATCATACAGCTGTATCTCTCTATAAATTTGATCAAACTAAATGCTCTTTGAAGATACGACTTCTGCAATACTATTGTATTTGGTTGTTAGGTGGTGACGTGTAATACCGTTTCCGGGTCCAAGCTTCCATTCATTTCAAGCGGGGCTACAGCTTAAACAGCTGTTAATGGCCACTGTTTACTCACATCGCATATTTAAGTGGATCATTTATTAACTCACAGTATACACTACAGTCTCCAGGCTTACGGAATCTCCGACATCCGACATGAGTGACAGTATAAACACATTTTTTGTTGTTTGCCTATAGCATCTTATTGAGCATTTGGACCTGGAAACAGTATATGACCTTCGATATATGGTGGTGCCTGACGTCAGACTTAACAAACTAAAAAGGTACTCAAGATTAATATGAGATTGGCAGAAACTGCGTGTGTTACGCGATCTTTAACGCGCTGCCTTAATTTCCGACAGAACTACAGTACGTCTTTCGTGAAGTATATGTTTGTAGAACATGCGAAATTGAGCAAAACTGTCAAAACTGTTTAAATCCAGTAGCTGTCAAGAAAGAGTATGCCAGACTACAGTCTGTACAGTTTAAAAGATTTGTTGATGCTGGACAGAAGTAGTATAATGCCATGTTCAGTTTGATTTTATTAAAACGTTTAACTGTGCTCTACATTGAGTTACAGTTATATTTACAAAGAATCTTTAAGCCTTCACCACATGTGTAATTCACTGTCACGCCCTGTTGCTGGCTCCTTGGTAAGCCACCTGAGGGCACCATGCTACTCTGTGTTCTGCCTATGTTTTTGTAAGGACTACGGTTCCCATCATGCTTTATGTCTCGTTATCGTGTATTGGTTTCACCTGTGTCTCATTACCTGTTTGTCCCTTCATCTATGTGTATAGCCCTTGTGTTCAGTTGTCTGTGAATCGTTGTTGTATGTTCTCCCTCGGGATTCCCTGGATTTTGGGCCTAAAAGAGTCAAAAGAGTGCTTTAGTATATGCACAGTTTATACAGTGACATGATGTAACAGCGGATTCTGCTTGGTCAACAAATTCACGTGTATTGCACTGCCCACAGAGAAGTTTATACAGCCACAGTTTTTATGACAATGATAACAGACAATTGCACTTATCAACCACATGGGAGAACCATAAGCAAAGGTTCTCTAATGTTTAGCAAGAAACACCTTAAGTGTAATGTTATTTCACCTTAAGAAAAAAATGACCTAACAAAGTTTAAAGCTACAAAAAAATGAAATGACTGTGTCATTTATGTACAATGCAAAAAATAACAGGATTAATCCTTGGAAATCCGTTTTCAATTCTGAATGTGTGAGCAGATTGTGTGATGTCGGGCATCTCTAAAGGTTTTCTTATCAAGCGAGGTAGACCCAAGTAAACGCCAATAGCACAACAGGTACATCTGGGGTTTGTTTTAAGGTAAATAACACACTCGTGCAAGGAACTTTGTTCACAAACCAAACAATGACACCAAATGAAAACCAAAATAGAAAGAGTTATTTGTATAGGAGAATATCTCTGGTGGATGCAAGCTTCTGTTTGTAATAGAAAGTCAAAGGCAGGCATTATGTATTCATCCAGAACCGTACTGCTCATGGTCACAAGTGCACAAGTATTCCCTGATGGGACAGTGACAAGGACATACAGTATATACACATAAAAAGGACACATTAATAAACAACGGCCAACAAACTTCAGAGAAGAGCGCGTCCTATTGTTTAACTAAAGCAGAACAAGGAGGATCTTAAAGTGAGGCAAGATGCAGCTTTAAGAAAAAAACGTTATACTGATGATACAGTGCTTTTATATACTGTATGTCATATTTAAAGAAGTTTGATTTTGTAGATTAAATCATTTATTCATCATTGGAGTTTAGGTTCCTCGCCACAGCAGGAGACTTCATTTATTCTATTTTTATTAGATAATATTTATTAGAATGATCTTGCTTGGTCTATAAACGCCATGCACTGTGCTGTGTTTTACCTTTCTGTGTTTTTCTGTTTTTCTTTTTTGCTCCTGTAAAGCTGCCTTGGAACACTGCACATTGTGAAAAGCGCTATATAAATAAATTGAATTGAATTGATTTAAAAATGCAAGCAATGTATAGTATAGTACTACTCTTGATATTCATTCAAATCAGGAACAAAACAAGGACAGAGAACGATGTTGTTATTATATTATGTATTATCACTATTATGTCATATTTACCGTACAATGTTTGCATTACATATATAACAGTATAATGCATATTGAAACGAAAGTGTTTTTACTTTGTTTGCAGGTTTTTTGTAAAGCAGCTGATGGACAACCTGACATTCAGACACAGCATTCTCTTAGTGGAGGGACTGAAACTCACACGTCAATCCTCTTATCCTGTTTTCATTGTGATTTTAGTGGCTTACATCTTTGCAACAATATCAAATATTGTACTTATCATTTTGATATTAACAGAGAGGAAGCTACGTGAACCTATGCACCTTCTGTATTGTAATCTTCCGTTGAATGATATATTAGGAACCACTGTCATTTTACCACGATTACTGCAGGATATTTTGAAGATTGAATCAGAGCGTTATATCACATATGTCGAGTGTGTTATTCAAGCCTATTTTGTGCACATATTTGTTGCCGCATGCCATTATGTGTTGATGATCATGGCTTTTGACAGATATGTGGCTATATGTAATCCATTACGATACACGACTATAATGACTAACAAAATGGTGCTTAAACTCTCAGCATCTGCTTGGGGGTTTGCGATAGTTGTAGTGTCTATTATGTTAGGCCTCACGATACCTCTGTCTCACTGCAGATATAAAATTGAAAATCCTTTCTGTGACAATGCATCACTGTTTAAACTGTCCTGTGAAAATGTTGCCATTAATAATGTGTTTGGAGTTATTTATACTGCGATTATAGGCTGTGTGTCAATATTGTATATAGCTCTTACATATATCAAGATTGCCGCTGTGTGCATAAAAAGCAAAAACAAAGCACTCAACAGCAAAGCCATCAAAACATGTAGTACTCATTTAGCTGTTTATTTAATCATGTACACATGTGGAGCCATTTTTATATTTCTTCATCGTTATCCTGAATACTTGAACAGCAGGAAACTAGCTAGTATCATGTTTCACATTGTACCACCAGGATTAAATCCTTTAGTGTATGGTTTACAAACCAAAGAAATTAAACAGAAGATTGTCAAAATTTGGGGTAGAAAAAATGGAAACTCTTGATTTTTTTAAATAACACTTCATACTGTTAGAAGTTATAAAATGGCAATGATATATCATAATGTATTATCAAAATAAAATATATGATTATACAATTAAGGCCAAAATATTATCTGTCTTTTTTTAAAACATGTTGGGGTGATTTCCCAGACAGGGCTTAAGCCTTAACTTAAATTTTAGAGGTGTCTTGACTGAAAACAACTTGCACTGACAAATATTAAAATACTGTTTATCAGTGTGATTGTTTTGTTTCAAGACCCTTGTCTGGAAAACCACCAAAAATCGCATCTTTTGGCGAAAAATAAACTACTCTCTGTATTTACTAAAGACACACAGTGAAAATGAATGAGTTAAATTGTGACTGACCTTATTGCATTTGCATTTTTAGGAGCTTCCTCTTCAAAAGCAAACTTTATGGGAGGAGAGTAGCCTATTTAACGGGGTCATATAACACGACTAAAACGAATGTCATCATTTGTTTTAGATGTAATGTAATGTGTATACACGATTTAAGGTTAAAAAACGCTGTATTTCCACATACCGTACATGTTTGTATCTCCTCTTTGCTCCGCCTCTCTGAAACGCGCAGATTCTATACAAAGCTCATCGCTCTGAAAAGCGAGGTGTGCTGTGATTGGCCAGTTAACCAGTGACATTTAACATTTAGTCATTTAGCAGACGCTTTTATCCAAAACGACTTACAGATGGGGTAAAGAATGGAAGCAATTGGGACAACATAAGGACAATAAAAAGCATAAGTGCAATCCAAAGAACTGGTCTCATATAGCCTTCCACAGTATGCAGAGCTAGGTTGGAAGTTTTTTTTTTTTTGAAAGAGTAGAGAAGAAATATAAGTCAGAAGGAAAAGATGCGTTTTCAGATGATTCTTAAAGATGGTTACAGAATCTGCAGATCTTGTAGCAGCGGGCAGATCATTCCACATAAGTGGAACCGATCCAGAGAAGATCTGGCGGATACATTCGTCTGCATTAGCGAGTGATGATAAGGGGGTGCCGAACCAGTGGTGGTCTTGTAGGCCAGGAGCAGAGTCTTGAATTTGATGCGAGCCGCTATAGGTAGCCAATGTAACTTTATGAAGAGAGGAGTGATGTGTGCTGTCTTCGGTTCATTGAAGACCACCATTGCCGCTGCATTCTGGATCATCTGTAGAGGTTTGGTTGTGTAAACTGGAAGTCCAGCCAGTAGCGCATTTCTGGAGTCCAGTCTGGACAGAACAAGAGCCTGGACTAGGACCTGTGTAGCATGTTCTCATAGGAAGGGTCTAATTTTCCTAATATTGTAGAGGATAAACAGTTTTTGTTTGTTTTGATAATTTTATTTGAGTTGATTAATTATTTTTTTTGTTTTGGTTGTACTGTGCTCGGGTAACGGGGGTCAGAATTGTTACCTTATTACAGCTTTGTTATACTGATGCCGTTCGGCACCGCAATCTGCTTGGCTGTGTAATGTGCCAGGGAAGGCCTGAGTTCTGGAACCATTGCGCCTAGTGTCATTGACAAGGGCCTAATTGTTGTTTTCTTTACTGTTAGTATTTCTTTTTGTTTTGTTTCATACATGTTTCTTGCTTTTTTTCTTTCTCGAGGAGCCAGTGCGGGCAGGGAAGGCTAGTTGCTTTTCTTAGTGTGCTTCACAGATTTCTGCATGTGTTGTACACAACCTCTTTATGGTGTGCGTGTGGCGTTTGAAGTTGATGTTAATTGTGGTTTAGACTACCTCCCGAATAGCAGTTGGCCTGCCCTGTTCCCGCTAAGCTGGGTCCCTGGAGAATCATTTTTATGATCCTGTGCATGTTTATGAGAAGGACAATTTTTATTGATGTTTGTCGAATAAAATATATTTTTGTATTGGTACTCACGTCTCACCATACTTTATTCCTTTGCCTTCGATTGGTGTAACTTACATGTGTGTCCTTATTGGGAGGATTTCCCTTGCGCCCCACCAGGGTGGCGTAGTCGGTTTAAATTAATTGTGATTTAAATCTATGTGGGTGCCACATTTACAAAGAAAGACGCAAAATCATCAGCTGTTAAGTCTGATGGAGGTGAGGGGACAGGCGGGCAAAGAAGAGCAGAGAAGGTTTTAAAGAGAGTACGAGGGTCAGGAGAGTTGTTGATTTTGGCGTGGTAGTACTGGGTTTTCGCAGAGGAGACATCAGCAGAGAAAGAAGAGAGGAGAGACTGACAGAGAGAGAGGTCAGTAGGTTCTTTAGATTTGCACCACTTTCCCTCAGCAGACCTGAGCGTGGCACGATGTGTAGTGATTGATCAAATTCTGCAAGCGTGTGACGGAAATGTAACCATATTTGGAACATCAGGTTAAGATCTGTTTGGGCTTGTTTGTACAAGCAGCTTATTACGACCTATAGTTATGGATGAGCGCCCTCTAGTTGTCAGCAGGTCATTATGACCTATGGATATTTTTATCCAATATTTTTTATTGCTTAAATTGACCAAAAGTCATGTTGCAAACCTTGTGAACTGAAGTTCACTTTATACATAAATGCACACATTTAAATGAGTAAATTAGCCTGAAACAATCAGTCATGAGACACACAAGAGCCAGTGCTATTTCACAATGAAATCTGGCATATTGCTTCTTTTGGCAGCAGTTTTGAATGTTTATGTTCACCGGATCTCAGATTTATGCTAAAGGTGATTGCTTTTGCGTCTGGTTCTCATTTTTGACCTCTGCACATTTTATATATATTTGTACAATTTGAAAAAATATATATGACATGACTATGTTTTATGTTATAAAATGCCCAAATAGTGTAATGTGGATACCATGAATCCTGGCGATCCTGAAAATCATACCCCGATAAATGCCATCTTTGGAAAATTATACCCCAATGTATAATTTCATGAAGACTGTAGGCGAAAGGTTCACCTGCAATCATTTTGTAAACGCTCCTACGGGTCATATTTGGGAAAAGGGACAAATGACCAATATGGTCGTATAGGTCGGAGGATAGGTTGTTGGTACATGACAGTAGTTGAACATATAAACTGTAATACTGATAGATCGTAGTGGCTGTGATCATGGCAACAGGTAAAATCAAGGTTATCACCCCTAGGGTGATGACAGCATCATAGAAACACGTCTGAAGCACATATTAATAACTGAGGGCCAGTAACATTTTCTCAGAGAAGTGGAATTTATGTAGCACTCAATACCGACTTGGCTGAGAATTTATCAGGCGACTATTTGAAGGAATTTCTGGTGTAAGTATGTGTGCTGTTTTATTAGACCTGCAACTAATACCAGGATATTATATAATTTACCATTTACTGCATTTCAGTTTTTACAAACATTTGTCAACTTTTCCAGGCATTAGGTTTTGGGAAAAACTGTGAATGGACAACCTGACATTGAACAACAACATCCTCCTAGTGGAAGGACTAAAAGTCACACCTCAGTCTTCCTTCCCCGTTTTCATCCTTCTTCTGATAGTTTATGTATTTATAATCATATCTAATACTGCCCTTGTAGTTCTGATCTCAACGGAGAAGAGTATGCATGACCCTATGCACTTTCTGTTCTGTAACCTGCCCGTGAATGATATATTAGGAACCACTGTCGTTTTACCACGATTACTGCAGGATATTTTATCGGATGAATCAGAGCGTTATATCACATATGTGGACTGTGTGGTTCAAGCTTATTTTGTGCACATATTTGTAGCGGCAAGCCACTATGTGCTGATTATAATGGCCTTTGACAGATATGTGGCTATATGTAATCCTTTACGATATACGACTATAATGACCAACAAAATGGTGCTTAAACTCTCAGCATTTGCCTGGGGGATGGCAGTATTTTTAGTGACTATCATGTTAAGCCTCACGATACGTCTGTCTCGCTGCAGATATAAAATTGAAAACCCTTTCTGTGACAATGCATCACTGTTTAAACTGTCCTGCGAGGAGGGAGTGGCTGTTAACAACGTGTTTGGACTCACTTACACAGTCGTTTTATTTACCTTCTCAATTCTGTCTGTGCTTATAACATATGTCAAGATTGCTACAGTGTGCATAAAAAGCAAAAACAAAGCCCTCAACAGCAAAGCCATGAAAACGTGTAGCAGTCATATAGCAGTTTATTTAATCATGCTTGTGTCTGGATCCACTTTTATTTTCCTCCACCGGTTTCCTCTCTACACTGAGAGCAGGAAACTAGCTAGTATCATGTTTCACATTGTACCACCAGGATTAAATCCTTTAGTGTATGGTTTACAAACCAAAGAGATACGACAGAAGTTTACGAGATTTTGGTGCAGAAAAAAAGGGAATTAGTGGTCAATTCAAAATATAATTTTATTTTCATCCGTCAATGTAATTTGCGCTCTATAAGAAAGCAAGAAAGAAGTGGTCATGATCATATTGATGATGCTTTAGAAATGTTTTTAGTAACTGCTTTGTAATCTGCTTCTATGGTGCACTTATGTAAACTAGTGTTCTCGCATAAGAAATGTGTATTTTTTCTGTACTAAAGATTGTTCTTATAGATCAGTTTGCAAAACATGAAAAAAACTACAAATATCATGCTTCAACTATAGTTTATGTAGTTGGTTTGGTTACTAAGGGCACGTTTACTTTTTTACACCATTACCTATGGCATTTGTGCTCAAAATTATTATAACCCTTGTTAAATATAGGCTGTGGAAATTAATTTGCATTGTTAATCTTTGTTGATCTTTTATTTAAAACAAAAATCAAACCTTTCGTTAGAGAATAAGAATTTAATATTGGGTAATTTCATTATGAAATAAATGTTTTTTCTCTAATACACATTGCTCTTAATTATTCGTACCTTTTTATTCAATACTTTTTGCAACCTTCTTTTTTGCCAAAAGTCCTGCACCTATAATGCCTATAATGAGTTTGGAGAAAATCTGGAGAACACACTGAGAGTAGGTCAGGGAACTTGGATGGCCATGGCAGAAGCTACATCTGACTATAGACTGTTTCATTGGACACGTGCGCCTGGAATGCAGTAAACGTACTGTCTGTGTTTGTCAGTCAGGCCAGTCTCTAATAATATATCTATTTACATTTACGCATTTGGCAGACACTTTTATCCAAAGCCACTTACATTGCAATGTACTACATTTGTTTCTGACTATGTGCAATCTCCTGGGATTGAACCCATGACCTTGGCTTTTCTAGCACCATGCTCTAAACACTGAGCCACAGGAAAGCTATATAATATAATTGTATTAAATAAACAATATGTTGAATTTTAATGTATTTTAATTTTATTAAATAAACAATTTGTTGAATGGCTAAACACTCAATATGGTTTTGGCACAGGGATAAAAGTACACCATGTGTAAAGTGTTTAATGTTTTGGGCCTAATTTTTAGCTGGAGATCCTGGATATCTTGTTCAGATAGATGGCATATTGGATTATAGCAAATATCACCAGATAAAAAACTTAAACCTGATTGTCCCTGCTAGAAGTCATACAATGGGCCATAAGGTTGGACCTTCCAAAAAGACTATGAGCACAAGACTAAGCTTCTGCCATGGTCATCCCAGTTCCCCGACCTGAACCCTATAGAAAATGAGTGGGGAAAACTGAAGAGGAGGAGCACTAACATGGATCTGGAAATCTGAAGGGTCTCTTGTCAGATGTTCTCCAAACTCATTATAGGTGAAGACTGTTATCTTAGCAAAAAGAAGGTTGCAAAAAGTATTGAATAAAAGGTTATGATTAATTATGAGAGATGTAATAATGACATTTTCACCCCCACATAAAGTTCTTATTCTCCAATGAAAGGTTAGATTTTTGTCAAATTGAAATTGAAGGGATTAATAATGCAGATTTATTTTCACAGCCTTCCTTGTATGTATTTATAGGCTATTAATAATGTTAAATACAACATAGGGCTTAACACTTTAAATGTCATATTTTTTATTAATATAACAATTTTTTTCTTTTGCTGCCCATACAGTAATTTGGTAACATAATAAAACAAATCTATGTTTTGCTCCAGTCCTGTTAAGCCTTTCGGCAATACTTTTGTGTTAATTTCTGGTTAAAAAATATTTTTTTGGTTCAAACATACTGTTTGCACTTGGGCCTGACCAACATCTGGCAATACAACTAGAAGATTAAATAAAAAATCAACATCAACAAACATTCATAATATTTACCCTAAACTGAGCATGGGCCCGTTTCAGAAAGGAGGTTTAGTGAGGTTTAGTATATTAACCCTGGAAAGAGGGACACTCTGGGTTTTCCGTTTCAGAATGTGAGGTATGTCAAACTCGAGAAAGCGGGTAACTCAACCCTGTTTCTAAAGGAGAGGTAACTTATACTCAGAGTCAGCAACCATAGTAACTTACTCTGTGAACCTACCTGGTCGGGAGCAGGTTTTCTTTGGTAAACCCAGAGTTTCTCTCCATATCCTCCCCTTTTTAAAGTGCAAGTGGTGTACCTCATTCATTCATTCATTAATACAGTCATTCACGGCACACATTTTTTTCACGACACGTGAATAATTATTCCACCCGCTACATCCAATATTAGCGGTTCAGGACTCTGCGTCATAGTTACATAGTTATAGGACACCTGTTGGGCGTCAGACTCTCGTGCAAAGTTAGACTGATCGCCAGCTCAAACCCTGCTCTGAGCAGATTTAAGTTGGAAAGGCTGCAAGTTTAAATTAATTGTTTATTACCTTTTTCGCTTAATTTCTGCATGTATGTCGGAATTTATACATTTCTTTATACATGCACTTCATTTATACACTTTAATAAGGAATTTCTCATCGTCCATAGAAAATAATGTTATGATGTAATACAGCCACGATTTTTTTTTCTTTACGAAAGTAAAGAAACCATTGTGAAGCATTTTGGGGGAGGGGAATCACAATTATTTAGAAAAACTTTTTCGACAAATTACTTTTGTGAATTTCATTAAAAGCTCATGTATACAATTCATGTATTAAAATTATTTACAAAACAGGTGACTTTATAGTATAACTGTTGGATTTTGTGAGGCCCCTGGCAATTGTCGACACCTTTCAACCCGCTAGAGACGGCTTTGCATATAATTATTCATATTTTATGTAATTTATATTATTATTTGATTGTATACTAATTGTATTAAATAAACAATATGTTGAATGGGTACTGTAGTTTTGACACATTTAAAGAGACCATATTTGTCATGAACAGCGGAGGGAGAACAAGGAGGGGATCCATATGCAGATAAAGTTTTAATTTTAAAATCCAAGCACATAAAGGGTTACAATCCAGGTAGGGAACACGAGGGAAACATACATACAAACAATAGAATAATCCAAACCAGACAACTGAACACTAGGGCTATATATACAAAGATGATGGGACAGTAATGAGACACAGGTGAAAACAATACATGATAACGAGACAAAGAATGATGGGAACTGGAGTCCTTACAAAACAGACCCATGAAGGGGAACAGGACCAGGGGCGTGGTGTAGAGGTGCAGGCTGGTCAGGAGGCCCGGGGAGGCGTGGCAGGCTGGTCAGGCGGCCAGGGAGGCGTGGCAGGCTGGTCAGTGATACTCTGCGTATCACTGACATTACAAAATAGACTGGGTGTAAAACTGATGTGTAAAACTGTACTATATAACTATATAAACATGTGCACTGCAATCTGCACATGAGTGTACATGTGATAGAACTTTCTTACATTATATCGATCACAACTTAACTTAAAATAATAAATATTATGTTAAAATATAAGATTCCTAACAGAGAGTAAATAAACGTATCTTTCTCCAGGGCAAAGATTGTTTGCGTGATGAACTGAACCCAAGCGCAGGCAGCAGAAAAAAAACACAAAGGAAGGAAAAACTGGGGAATACAGACTTAACAGGAACAATAAACTAAATAAACTAGACTAAGACAACACTTGAACTAGACTACACTAGACTAGACTAGACTAGACTAGACCGAGGAGCAAGAAATACACAATGTCCTACCACACGGCATGAATAATACAAAACGAACAAGCACAGGACAGCAAACACAAGGCCATTAAATAGGGAAACTAGCAAGGGATAATAACAATGGGCAGGTGTGGGGAATCAGACACTGGCGGGAAGCTAACGAAGACATGAGGGGGCGGGGTCAGGAGACAAGACAGGAGAACACATGGCATGCCAAAAACAAACAATGCCATGTGTCTCAACAAAACACGTGGGGCTGTCATGTAGAGGACTGCATTGGGATTGGGATCCCGTGGGACCCAACGCAAATCTCGCGGGATTTACGGGCGGGCGGGTTTACCTTTGCCGCGGGCAAGACTGGGCGGGTAAAACAAATAGTGCGGGTGCCGCGAATTACAGCCGCCAGCAAGGAGGGAGCCGGTAAACGAAGTAGAGAGGAAGATTAAAGCGGGGATTTACTGCACAAAACAGAAGCAATGCAAGTCTGACTAGGCTAAGAGTTCAGGTGTTGTTTGTATAGCCTTTCAGAAGCGAAAAATTTTATTGGTCTAATAAAAAAAAGTAATTTGCTACATGTCGTCATTTGTTAAGTTATTTGTTGGGCTTGGAGCTTAACCCACACATTAACATATTTATCGACCATATAATGAGTGTTTAATAATTCGCAAATGTTCTGTGTCTGTTGTTATGAACGTAAACATACCTCAACATTGTTTAAATTCTTTAAGCAAAATTGTTCGCGGGCGGGAGCGAGCGCAGAAATTGCGGGTGTGGGCGGGAGTGAAACACACACGTTGCGGGAGCAGGCGTGATTGGTCAGAAATTCACCGGGAACGGGCGGGAGTGGGATTAAAAAGTCAGTCCCGCGCAGGCTCTACTGTCATGACCCTACCACAAGACTAGAAAAGCATGGCACGTGGCAGGATCATGACACTTAACATCATCTTAGTGGCACTAGTCTTCCAGTGGTACAGAAAAACATGTTTCCCAATATAACTGCACTGAATTCATAGATTCTCTGTAGACTCATACAATAAACTGTGGAAAGTACCCAGGCTTCACATAGACTTTAAACAATAGGTTGTCATACTTTGGGCCTCTAAGCCTTAAGGCCTCACAAGGCCCTTAGACATCACAGGATTTTATTATGTGCTCAAATGGGCTCTAAAACTGTGTAAATCATCATTTACTAGATATAATTATAGTAACATATTGTATCAAAACACATTTATACATATGTGTGACTTCACATCATCATCAAATGTCATCATCATTAGTTCCCATTGAATACTTCTTTAAAGGACCCAGTCTTTTCCTGTTTTTTGAGGTTTTGATGATTTTTGGGTGTTTAACAATGGATGTTCATGTTTCTAAAAAAGTTTTATATTTCACATATTTCAAGTCTATTGTTCACCGCTGTCCCTCTTCTAACAAAACGACTGGATTTCTTCTGTTCTATATAAAATCCCTCCTCCCGAAACGCTCTGAATGGTAAAGCTGACCAGGACTGTCGTGATTGGTTCCCCGCTTAGAGCATTTGTGTTAAGATGTCCCACCCATACCATATCAGCGAGCATCCGCTTCTCAGGCTGTTGTGATTGGTCGGTGCCCCTCTCAATGCACATGTATTAATAAACTTTGGCTTTTAGCAATAACCAGTAACAATGGCGTCAACTTCACTTTATCAGTTAAACACATGCGGATCAATCGAAGTGTAACGGAGGTCTGCTAGTGCATATGCAAACGTCAATCTTTGCTAGAGATCGCACATTTTTTCCCTACTATGGCGAGGGGGAAATGACACCGGACCGATAGGCGTCAGACCAATTATATTAATTAACACTAATAACAGAAGCGTTAGTTTTGCCTTTTTATATTGGACCCGAGTTGGATAAAAACAAGCAGATTAACCAAGAGACATTTGCAAGCAGGACTTCAAAGGACGTTTCATAGAAGAAGAGGTATGCGGCTCTTCTTCTTCTCTGAGGAAGGCCTCGCCCCTTTTTGGCGTATTTCTTTGGGCGGAGGTTATTAAAAGCACTCGGAATAGTGACGTCATGTACCCGGAAAGTAAAGGGCTGTAGTCTGATTCCAGCCGTTCTCTGTAGTCCTTGAAAAGCGAATTCTGTTCAAGACAATATCTCGCTTGGCACTGAACTTTGAGCTTTATCATTTTGCAGGTATCGTTTATGCTCTAACAGCAACATTGCCCACTAACTAAAGTTGGAAAATGGGATCGCGGGGAATGGGATCTTTAAATGTTTTTTACGTTTTCATAAATGTGTTAAATAATTTTGGTGTGACTGTGCTGAGTGAAAAAGTGAGTGATAATAAATCCAACTGTGTGAATGTGTAACAACATTTTCAATAGTGCCTGTGAAAATAATAGTAACACTTTCCCCTCTAGGGTGATGACAGCATCATAGAATCAGCTTGGAACCATATAAAAAGCCTAAACCTTTAGATTTCTTCAGAGGAAAGCAAGCTAACAATTCATTGACACTGGTAATAGAACTGTTGATAGAATTTCATGACTGATTATTCAACAGCCTGTAGGTAAAAATGTAATACTTCTGGTGCACATATTTGTTACGTATTCAAAATAGCAGGTATTGCAGATGTTAGGTTTGCAGATTTGCTCTGTAATGCTTATTGTAGACTATGACAAATGAACGGACAGTAACCATTGTATGTTAATTTTTAAAACAGACTCGTACATATTTGCATATGAACATCAAGCATACTGTGATATGAAGGCAGATGTTACATTATTCATAGTACAATGTAGTATATGATGTTTTAATGCCCACGGCAGGTCTTTTTGTTACAGGTTTTGAACAAGGAGGCCAATGGACAACGTGACATTTAAAAACAAAATTCTGTTAGTGGAGGGACTTAAAGTTACACCTCAGTCTTCCTATCCGCTTTTCATCCTTCTTCTTTTGGTTTATGCATTTATAATGGTATCAAACATTGGAATTATCATTCTGATCTCGCAGACAAGAATCTACATGACCCTATGCACTTTCTGTATTGTAATCTGCCAGTGAATGATATACTGGGGACCACTGTAGTGTTACCACGCTTACTGCAGGACATTTTAAGGGAGGCCTCAGAACGCTATATGACATATGTAGAGTGTGTTATTCAAACTATATTTGTACACATATTTGGCACAGCATGCCACACTGTGTTGATTCAATGGCTTTTGACAGATATGTGGCTATATGTAAACCATTACGATACACAGCTATAATGACAAATAAAATGGTGGTAAAGCTATCAGCATCTGCCTGGAGTTTCTGTATTGGCAGTGGCTGTTATTTTAGGCCTTACTCTGCGTCTGTCTCACTGCAGATATAAAATTGAAAATCCTTTCTGTGACAATGCCTCACTGTTTAAACTGTCCTGTGACCAGGGTGTGATTATTAATAATGTGGTAGGAATCATTAGTACTGTAATCATATTTACCTCCTCACTTGGATCTATATGTATATCGTATGTCAAGATTGCTATCGTGTGCATGAATAGTAAAAACAAAGCACTCAACAGCAAAGCTATAAAAACCTGCAGCACTCATTTAGCTGTTTATTTAACCATGATTGTTTCATGCGCCGTCATGGTTTTTCTCCATCGTGTTCCTGAATACTCTGAAAACAGAAAACTAGGTAGTATAATGTTTCATATTGTACCACCAGGATTAAATCCTTTAGTGTATGGTTTACAGACCAAAGAGATAAGACAGAAGTTGATACGAATTTGGTGTAAAAACAAAATTAATGTTAATGTAATGTAAAGTAAATGTAGTGTACATTTTGTAAATGTTAATTGTCTATAATTTCAAGAGATATGTTTGAATTTAGAGAACATATTACTAGTTAAAGTTTATGATTTTAATTCTCATGAATGAGAAAATAAATGATGATTCAAAAAGCTAATGTGCACTTGGAAATTATTAAACAATTATATTTACATTAAAGATTCAATTCAAACTCTATATATGTTTCTGTCTGGTATGTTTGAGAGAGCGGGGTGAATGCATTGCATAATAGACTGTTGTGAGATTTATAAATCATTGTTTTAAATTTGTTTCATCACACTAATTTAAAATGATGAATTGTTATTTTGTTATTTTTGCTGTTTACCGAAATGCATTCAAGCTTAAATTGAATAAAGAGTTAATGGATGTTTTATTGACATGTATGGGCTTTGCGTTAAATCATTTCCTCATTAATTAAGCATGTTAAAGTTCTGGAATTAATTCTAAATCTGGCGCTTGCATTTGGAAGCTGTTGCTGTGAACCAACATACAGTTCAGGGACATCTCAAAGCGAAACAGGCCATAGTTGGATTTCAGAAACACAACAAATCCATAAGAAAGATACCAGGAACATTGAGTGTGGTCAAATGAACAATTTGGTACATTCTGAGGAAAAAAACACACTGGTAAGCTCAGCAACAAAAAAATCCTGGATAAGATATTCTAATCAAATCAAAAGCAAATCGCTTTATTGTCACTCAAATATTTCACAAGTAACAGTGGTGGATTATCCTCTCCATGATAAAGAAAAACCCCTTCACAACATCCAGACAAATGAAGAATCTGGATGCTTCTATCCTCTGTTACAAATAGATTATTTTAAATGGTTGACTTTAATTTTGAACAAAAAGTTTTATAATAACTTTTGAATAAATGAAAGTACAATATTTGGATAGTAAAGGACTAATCACGTTCCACCCACTTGTGTTTCCCTCTGTCCGTTTACAAAAAGGCAACTTTGGGCAATGGGGCAGGTGCTCAAGCAACCTTTATGCACACCCCAGCACGTGACTGAATGTCTGTGATCATGGCAACAAGTACAAATATAGCTGCAAGCAGCAAATACATGTTCAAGCCCGACAAGGCACATGAGGCCATATATGTGGACATTTCTGATAATTACTTTTTTAAAAAGCATTTTCAGATTCTTCCAGACTGAGGTCACGATGACTCTTGTGAAGTTTCATAGAAAAGAAACCTCAAAGCAAATAAAACGATACGTCACCCTGTATTTTAAGTTCCAATTCTCGCTATTAACAAACCATTTACAACGACTTTTGACTCAATAAACTCCTAATGTGGTGCTTATTAATAGTTAGAATGATAGTTGTTAGGTTTAGGTATTGGGTAGGATTAGGGATGTAGAAAATGGTCATGCAGAATATGTGCTTTATAGGTGCTAATAAACAGCCACCATTCTAATAATGTGCATGCAAATAAGCAACTTGTTAACAGTGAATCCTTATAATAATTTGTTACCAAACGATACCTAAAATCACATAAAGTTCCTTATAACTTTTGGCCAGTAGGTGATGCTGCCACCAAATTTCTATGAGGAAAACTACATGTGCCAATGATGATACCTACTGTACAAACCTTCGTGTCAATACACAAACGTTGGTAGTGTCCATTTTTGAGTCACTCAGAACTGATGTTTTGTTGAATTATTAGGCCAACAAGTTGCGCAGCCCCACACAGTTTTTGTGTGTCCTTAGGCTGTGCCCATGGACCATTGAATCAAATATGGTGAAAGCATCATATCATATATACTCACAAAAGCATAAATAATGCAATGTAACCTAACTTTTTTTGCATTTTTTAAGCCACTTCCTATACATTTTTGACATGTGACCTTTCACATATTGTAACCAGTTAATAAGGTTCCGTGTTTTCTACGGTGGTTTCGTCTTCATCGGACGTGTGAGGAGGGTGTGATTATTATTAATGTGGTAGGAATATTACTCTAATATTGTTCATTGTTCAGTTTAATTTCCGTGTGATGGAGAAAAATCTGTCCCGTCACGTGACCCTTCCACTCAAATCGCGCATAGAAAACTTGCGTCACACAGATTTCAGGACATCTGCCGCCAATTTAGTTTAATCATGAAGGAGGACGAAAGTGTGCGGCAGGCAGGACGCATATCAAACGGCAGTTTTGCGCACTTGAAAGTCACTGCAGGAAAGGGACACAATACGAAGGCTCGTCCGAGGTATGGAGAAATATTGAGTTCCTGTATCACTCCGTTCATCAAGTTTCATCCAAACGTCAATATCATGAGATAGAATGGTCCATCTCTCTCCAAAGTCTCTACATCAAGTGCTCTGCCCTTATAAGTGAGTAGGGAGCATATGCGATTGGAACGCATGCAAAGCAGTTTCGCAAACTGTGCATTGCCAGTTATATGTTGTTAATAACGATCAAAAAGAAGCCTCAGGGATATGTTTTTTGTGCCTCTATCTGTATTTTGAACATTTCAAGTCATGAATCGTGAAAAACCATGGACCACAACTCAAGGTAAAAATCTTTATCGTTCATGATAGACAGACTGACAGACAGAACTACACGTTGAATGGTTATTTTGTCTGAGTTAAATAACGCGACACATACGTCTCCCAGAAATCCTGTGAAATTCAACCAATCAGATGACGACTTTGAATGTGCTGAAGTGTTTCCAGAAAAGTGTGCCTTTACTGCCTTGTGCATCAGACGTTAAACCAACGGCCCGTGGCTTAACTTCCCAAAACTAAGTGTTGGGTAATAGTCCATTTTAATTTCCGTTACAAAATAAACTAACATTTTAATATGCAATACTTTATGAAAATATATTAATAATTATAAGAAAATTGTGACCATGGCAAAAATATTTTTAGACACTTTTCACACACACACTCCTGTTTGTACATAATCCCACAAGAGATTCAATAACATATGTTTACGTGCTGGCACAACAAATCATCTTACACTGTTCCCCAGCTAACTGCCTGACTAACAATGTTTACAATGATTTCAAAAAGAGAAGGGACTAGTCCCCTCTGTCCCCCTGGGAATTGCGCCCCTGAGACTGGTTAGTAAATTTCTATCTAAATAATTCAAATTATTGACTATGGACAAGTTAATGCTAAGGTAAATACGTACAAAATCACTGACGTGAGATAATACATTAAAATGAGGGACGGGTAGGACGAAATGGGTCAGATGTGGCAGGGGAAGGCCTGGGGGGAGCTGCCGGCGTATGGCCGGACCAGACAAAGTCTGTGAGATCGGCTGAAAGACCCGCTGGACATGGCGGGGACTGGCTGCACAAGTCTGGGGTCTGGCTGAGTCACCAGCTGAAAGACCTACTGGAATGCTGGGACGCCGGCTGCACCGGACTGGTGGTCGGCTGGAGAAAGGAGACGAAGAGCGCGGCTTGCTCCGAGTTAGAGGCCTCCAAGGACGAACCCCAAGACCCTCTCCTTCCCCGCTTGCCACCGAGACTGGCCGGAGGTGGAGAGGCTGTAGGGGGTGAGGTGGATGGCTTGGCGACACCTACAACCCCGTTCTGCAGGGCATGACCCTCAGGGATCGCGACCAGTGGAGATGGGTGGGTGAGCTGAATTGAGACCCTGCCCGATCTCCGCCCGCGAGAGGGGCTCCCTGAGACTGGCGTTAAAGAACGTCGTCAAAACCATCTCCTCTGCGTCTTCTAGAAACCTGTCTACATAGTCGCCCAGGTCCCCTTTCCCCTGGTGAATGCTGCAGAGGAGGCGAGCATGGCGGGATCCCACAGAGTCAGCTGTCTGGGTTCCTTTTGGTTCGGTTCATTCTGTCATGAAATACGTGGTGTGGAAGAACCCAATTGCAAGGCAGCGTAGGTATTAAAACACGATTAAAGAACACAAAGGATCAAAACTAAAAACTTCCCGCAAGGGGGACAAAACAAACAAGGTCATTGATTAAAATTTAAGTGCAAACACGAATAGGGGAAATCCAAACAGGAACACAGAATCACTCAGATGATACGAACAGGGATGCAACAGTGGCGTATAACAAACAATAAACCGACGGGTAACAATGGGCACTGAGACGTTAACTAGGGAAGATGAAATGGGACGGTGACGGGCAGGTGACAAGACTTAAGCACTGATGGGAATTGGCTGGACAGGTGAGACGGAAGACACTAATGCTACGCTAACGGAGAAGGGGCGGGGCTAAAAGACGCGACACCGGAGAGAGAGCATGGCATTACAAAATCAAAACAATGCCATGCCCTTTGTCCACCTAAAACACATGGGTATGTCATGATTCTGCCACAAGACCTGAAAATCATGACAAGAATAGGCAGGATCATGACAGGTAACATGTAATGTTACAACTTATACCAGAAATTTGCCAGTTCTAATTTACTTGTATTTCTGAAAAGGTTGTGTTCACACATACTCTCTCAACAGCAATGCACCAGTAAAAACTGTTTGAATGGGCTAGTGGGTACTAATTTATGAATTACTCACTAATTCACTACTCATTCTCCTCTACACCTGCATCGCATTTTTAATTTCTGGAGCGAGTCTTATTATATTTCTCCATACAATTCTTCAAAGTTCAGTATCCTTATAGCAAACACCTGTTATTCCTGCTTCTGGAGATGTGGACTATTTATAATCTTTTGCAGTAAATTCTTTCAAACAAAAATTAATTATATAAGACATTCAATTTGATCAGTGTGATCTACAGTAAGTATTATAACTGATAATCAATCCATCTGGATTACCATACATTTACGCATTTAGCAGAGCTTTTATCGTTTCTTATTATGTGCTAATTATGTGCAATCCCCTGGGATCGAACCCACGACCTTGGTTGTTAGCAACATGCTCTTACCACTGAGCTACAGGAAAGATGATAGCATCACAGACATATCTAAACCACATTTTAAAAGGCGAGGTCTAGTAAACACACCATCAGTCACACTGACTATCACATCTTGCTTATATTGAAACAATATTGAAGTAAGTATGTCTTGTTCTATTAAACAAGCATTGACCAAGTAAATAAAGCCAGATTTAGGGTGGTTAGGATTTACTCATTTAATATTTAAGAATTTACATTATTTGTGAGCTTTCTTGTGTGTCATCTGTGAACTTGGAAAAATGTATATTCAGGATAAGCGATTATATTAAATGTAAAACATACATACTCATTTATGAAAACGTATCGCTCTGAATGTGACATACATGGGAAATGTTATGGTTTTGGGCTTTTAATTACAAAGATCTTACAAAGATATTTAAACATATTTCTTATTTTTTGTTGACACTCACAGGTCTGTGTGCTACAAAGGATTGTGCAGTGCTGCCAATGGACAACCTGACATTCAGAAACAGCATTCTGCTAGTCGAGGGACTAAAAGTTACACCTCAGTCTTCTTATCCTGTTTTCATCCTCCTTCTCTTGGTTTATATCTTTATCATGGTATCAAACATTGGCCTCATAATTATGATCTCAACAGAAAAGAATTTGCATCACCCTATGCATCTTCTTTTCTGTAATCTCCCACTGAATGATATTATGGGAACCACTGTTGTTTTGCCACGGTTAATGCTGGATATTTTAAAAGAGGCCTCGGAGCGATATATCACGTATTTTGAGTGCGTAATTCAAGCTTATTTTGTGCATGTTTTTGCAGCGGCGTGCCATTATGTGCTGATTATAATGGCCTTTGACAGATATGTGGCTATATGTAATCCATTACGATACACGACTATAATGACAAATAAAATGGTGCTTAAACTCTCAGCATCAGCCTGGGGTTTGTCAGTTCTCCTGGTGACTGTTATGTTAAGCCTCACGATACGTCTGTCTCACTGCAGATATAAAATTGAAAACCCTTTCTGTGACAATGCATCGCTGTTTAAACTGTCCTGTGAAAATGTGTCTGTCAATAATGTGTTTGGAATCATTTACACAGTGATTGTTTTTACGCTCTCACTTGGATCTGTCTTCATAACGTATATTAAGATCGCTACTGTGTGCATCACCAGCAAAAACAAAGCACTCAACAGCAAAGCCATAAAAACCTGCAGCACTCACATAGCTGTTTATTTAATCATGTTTGTATCTTGTGCCAGTTTTGTTTTTCTCCATCGATTTCCTGAATACTCGGACAGCAGGAAACTAGCTAGTATCATGTTTCACATTGTACCACCAGGATTAAACCCCTTAGTGTATGGTTTACAAACCAAAGAGATAAGACAGAAGATTATACAATTTTGGTGGAGAAAGAAGTAAATGCATGGTTATTTTATGTTGTCAAAATGTAATCCGTGCACTGTTAGTAGCTTTGTATAAAAGCGTCTGCCAAACGCATAAAAGTAATGAAATGTAATACTTTAAAATCTTTATAACAATATGTTGTATTTCAAAAATTACATTCTAAATTTTGTCGAAAAGGAAATGTTTTAACAATATTACTGTGTGGAGTTACTTATGCTTGATTGGAAATGCAGCCCATATTTTGTCTAAAAAGGGATAGTCCACCCAAAAATGTAAATTCTGTCTGATTATTCATCCTCAAGTTCTTCTAAACCTGTATAAAAAAATGTTGTTCTGTTGAACACAAAGAAGGATAATTGGATGAATGTTAGCAACTGAGATTTCTGGGGAGTAGAAAAAAACGTTTTTGTTCTGTGAAACACAAAAGAGGATATTTTGATGAATTTTGGAAAACAAACAGTTCTTGGGCACCTTTGACTACCACAGAATTCTCAGTTGCTAACATTCTTCTAAACATTTAAATATATTTAAGATTATCGGTCAGACTGTTATAAGTGATGTGTTTCTTGACTATTATGTTTATTCAGCGTGATGCAGCAGAAATACGGCCTCTTGTCTCCGTGCTGATATTGACATCCAGCCTACTGTAATGAACTTAATGTTAATTTAGGAGTGTGTTTTGCAGATATTGAAATATTGGTATTAATTAATTCAATATAAAATATGGCCAATATGTTTTTTTTTGTTGCGTATAGGGCTGTCAAACGATTAATCGTGATTAATCGTATCCAGTATAAAAGTTTGTGTTTACATAATTTATGTCTTTGCACTGTGCATATTCATTTTGTCGTTTTAAACACATATACATATTTAAGAAAAATATCAAATATAAAAATGAATAAATGTTTATATATAATTTAAATCATTGGTAAATATAAATTAATACATAAAAACATTTTCTAAATATGTATACATGCATGTGTATGTTTTGTGTTTATTAATACAAAATGAATATGCACAGTACACAGATATATATTATGTAAACACAAACCTTTATTCTGGATGCGTTTAATGACGATTAATCGTTTGACAGCCCTAAAGGAAACCATACAGAGATCCTTACGTCATTTCATTCATTACAAAATATAAGCAAAGGCCTACATTTATTTTTTAACGAAAAAATATGAATTATCTTTTTGGTAGCTTCTAGTGTTGTGGGAGTTTTGTTTTTCACTAAAGTTTGCTGTTTGACTTAAAAAAATAAACAACCTATAAACATAACAGCACTGGGTTGTTACTCTTAAACCATTACTATCAGGGCAACAAGTGTTACGCATCAGTTTTTCCCTCTTGGGTGATGACAGCGTCAGAGAAACATTGTTGAACTTGCATTTAAAGGTAAGGGCGAGTCATATTTTTTTTCAGAAAAGTATAATTGTACAGTTTGACTAGTCAATCTTTGTCATTTGCAGTTATATTAAACAGAGCTGCCTATTCGTAAATAAATTTATATTTACAAAATATATTTTCTTCTAGAGTGAGTATGCTTAGCTGTAGTTGTGACCTACTATAATACAGCAAAAACATTCTGTGGGGTATTGATTTTGATGTTTGCATTTTGTTGTGTGTATCTGCTCGTACAGTATATCTACAGAGTACCTTTAGCTCAAATATTATACACAAAAAAAGTGGTAACCCTGGTTGTTTATAATTTCACAGGTTTTGGCACGGCAGCCAATGGACAACCTGACATTCAGACACAGCATCCTCCTAGTCGAGGGACTGAAAGTTACACCTCAGTCTTCTTATCCTGTTTTCATCCTTCTTCTCTTGGCTTATATTTTTACTATGGTATCCAACATTACACTTATAGTTCTCATCTCAACAGAGAAGAATCTGCAGCACCCTATGCACTTTCTCTTCTGTAATCTGCCCCTGAATGATATACTGGGTACCACTGTCATTTTGCCTCGGTTAATGCAGGACGTTTTAAGGGACACCTCAGAGCGTTATATCACATATATGGATTGTGTTACTCAAGCGTATTTTGTTCACGTATTTATTGTAGCATGTCACTATGTGCTGATTATAATGGCCTTTGACAGATACGTGGCTATATGTAATCCGTTGCGATACACAGCTATAATGACCAACAAAATGGTTCTTAAACTCTCAGCATCAGCCTGGGGTTTGTCAGTTCTCCTGGTGACTGTTATGTTAAGCCTCACGATACGTCTGTCTCACTGCAGAAATAAAATTGAAAACCCTTTCTGTGACAATGCATCGCTGTTTAAACTGTCCTGTGAAAATGTGTCTGTCAATAATGTGTTTGGAATTGTTTATACTGTAGCTGTGCTCTGCTTTTCAGCAGTGACTATATTTTTAACATATGTCAAGATTGCTGTTGTATGCAAAAGTAGCAAAAGCAAAGCGCTCAACAGCAAAGCCATCAAAACCTGTAGTACTCATTTAGCTGTTTATTTAATCATGTTTATTTCTGGAGCTACGATGGTTTTTCTTCATCGTTTTCCTGAATACTCCGACAGCAGGAAACTAGCTAGTATCATGTTTCACATTGTACCACCAGGATTAAACCCTTTAGTGTATGGTTTACAAACCAAAGAGATAAGACAGAAGATTGCAAAGCTTTGGTGGAAAAATAAAAACATTTCTGTATGAATTCTTTTTATTTTTGTATAATATGCTTTATATTAAAATATTGCAACCTGCAAATATGCAACCTGCAAAACTGCAACCTGTCTTTAAAAATGTTTATTAATAATGATGATTTTCCTATGACATATTCTATAAGTTTGTTTGTAAGTATTTTCTGACTGTTAGGTATAGGCAGACATTTTTATAATTTTCCAATTACAAATTGGTAATACATTATAATATTATATAATTTTAGTTTTACATAATAAAACTTTAAGCCTATTGAAATTTCATATTCAGCATGAACAGAAGACAGTGCCGTATCTGATGAAATGATAAGATCAGATCACCTACCGGTTTAGATTACATGTTTTAGATGGGTTTATGTTTAGTAAACTAATGCATTTGCTTACCCATGCTTCCCCTCAACACACTGGAAAAATTGTGGAATAAAATGTAGATATGGAAATAGTTTTATTCCCTGAAGGTGGTCAAAAGTAAGATAACCAAGGGGAGAGTCAAGTCATTTTGCAATTTTGTATGAAATCAAAGTGCAATAAAAGTCTGTGAAGTTACTTTACAAAACACAGAGCATGAGCTCTCACAGTGCTTGGATGTCAATGTCCTACGCTAGGCTGTTTGCACATCAGGAGCGTTGCTAGACCTAAAGCTCTGGGGCACAGGCCCCCATGACTTTTCTATCACTTTTTTCTTAAGAACTTGCTATGTGCAAGAAGTATGCAACACCACAGAGCCGGCCCGAGGCATAAGCGAACTAAGCGGCTGGGGGCCCCAAGACTCTTAAAAAATCATCGTTTGTTTCATATAATTTTTCAATGGATATGGGTAATGATACAAAATGTATTATTCAATGAAAAAGAAATTGAGTTAGTTTGTCTAAAATAAAGTGTTTAGTTTAGAAACCTATTTTCATCTTTTCATTACTATTGTATATTTTTCATATAAGAAGATCCTGTATTTTTTTTTTAATAGTTGATTGGTATTCAGCTTTAAATTTTATTCTTGAACCATCTTGTTACAGATCCATCTGATCTGCTCGTTTTGTTATTATTTAGTTTAATATTGTCCATTTAAATTATTTTTTTATATAAAAAGATACTGTTTATCTTAAGTAATTTTATTTTTAGTTGATTGCATTTCACTATTTGCACGTTGCTAATTTTTCTAAACAAAAGTAATTCAAGTGGTAAACATGTTTACAGTAAATGCATTGTCTCATTTTCAGTACACCACATTACGTATGCCAATTGGTAATGCAAGACTTTGAATGTTAAAGTGCAAATGAACACCTGACCACTCTTGATGGTTGGCTAATGTTACAATTAAAATCAGTAGAAGGTTAAAAACATTGATGCAAGCAAATTACCACAGCAACAACAAATACAATTGCTAATAGGTGTTTTAGATTTACAATGTGCGAATAATCAAGGATTGACAATAATGAGTCATATTGGTGGCACATAGGGGGCCCCAAATAAAATTCTACTTAGGGCCCCCTGAAGGCTTGGGCCGGCCCTGCAACACCATACAAACTTCCCTTAAACCACTATTCAACAATACTGAGGAATGTAAACATTTATTATTTAAATAATATTTAAGTATGTACATTTACATTTAGACATTTAGCAGACGATCAAAAGCGACTTACAAAGAGTTTAGGAGCAATAAGTCATATGTCATACAGGAGCCATAATACATTAGGTGCCAATACAAAGTTACTGGTTTCAACAAAAGCTAGACCACTACCTGTTGAGAGAAAGTATGTTCAACATAATAAACATAAACTTTTATTGACATGTTTGCATGCACTGCATGAAAATAATGAAAGCAGAGAGACACATCGCATTCATAACCAGTGTTGGGTGTAACTAGTTACTAAGTAATTAGTTACTGTAATTTAATTACTTTCCCCTTGAAAAAGTAAAGTAAGGGATTACTCTTATGTTTTCTGTAATTTAATTACAGTTACTTTTGATGTAATTAAACTAAATACTTTGTGTAATATATGTGTGTGCAATAGTGGAATTGACATAAAAATTCAAAGTCTAACTTGTAACTTGTAAAATGTATAATTGTCACATCTGTCATACGTTGGTCAGTTAATAGAGTACTTTAAGTAGTTTAATATTATTTATTTGAATTAATTAAATAAGCCTTTTCATGTCTATCCTTGAATCACTTAACTAATCAACGTTGATGTAGGATATAGAAAGTAATTAGTTATAAGTAACTAAATACTTTTTGGACAGAGTAATTTGTAAAGTAATCTAATTACACTATTGAATATGTAATTAGTAACTAGTAACTAATTACTTTTTCAGAGTAACTTACCCAACACTGTTCATAACACAATGATAACAATCAGTAATTACATATTTTCAAGAATTTACAATTGCAATATTTCAAGAAACAAGTCGTTTTATGTTTTAAAATTAAAATAAAATGTGTAATGTTGTTTATTCCAAATTCCTAATTTACCTGTCTTTTGTAGCTTTCCTGTAGCTCAGTGGCAAGAGCATGGTCTTGGGTTTGATCCCAGGGCATTGCACATAATGTATACTTAAAAAAAAATGTATATGTATATGTAAGTCGCTTTGGATAAAAGTGTCTTCCAAAATGCATAAATGTAACTTCATAGTAACAGGCAGTGTTGGGGAGTAGCTAACTACAAGTAGCGACGCTACAAACTTAACTACATTTTTCTGTAGCTTGACGGTAGTTAAGTTACTTTTAAAACAGTGTAGCTTTTCAGGTAGTTAAATACTTTTACAAGCAAGTAGCGGTGTAGCGTGTCCAAACGCTACTCGCTACATTCCATTGTGACGAACTTTAAGCAATAAGCAGTGCAGCGCACTGAGCACAGCGTCGTCATCTTACTTACTACTGAAGATCACATTTTTTTTTGCATTACTGCCATCTATTGTACTGTTACGCATCTCGAGGCTTATGCACAGTACTTAGATCGCGTCTGATGATTACGTGAATGTGCCGAAGTAAACTCGACATTCACACACATCCATTCAGGATGGAGCAAGGGATGGCGACATCGGCAGATTCGGAATCGGAAGATGTATAATGTTTCTATAGCCTTTTAAAGTGGAAAACTTTGTATTTCTCCAAAATGCTACAGTAAAAAATCCATAAGGTGTGCATATAGTGCGGGATGGCCCCAACTGAAACCCACCATCTCTTTTTTCTACTTATTACAAATAATGTTTCTATAGTATAGTCCATTATAGTGGAAAAATAGTTTTCCAAAACGCAACAAAATTCAAAAACCATACTGTATCTACTTAGTACCTGTTCAAATCCATGGGTACTGTATTAAAACCATGGTTTGCCTAAAGTAATCAATACACACAAACATGTTTACTACACTTTTATCACACACAAAAACTTAAAAATATATATTTATACAGTATACAGTGGAAAGTAGAGTGGTAGGCTAGTTTATTGGATACAGTTGACCATAAATGAGATTATGGAAATCAGTCGTTTACTTCTAGAGAACACAAAAGAAGATATTTTGAAAAATGTTTGTAGCACAGCCATCCACCCCCCCCTCCCCCATTCACTTCTATTGTAAAAAATGCAACTGAATGGGGGCTGTTAAAAACATTCTTCAAAATATCTTCTTTGGTGTTCTGTGGCAGAATGAAAGTCATACAGGTTTGAAATGACAAGAGGGAGTGTAAATGATGACAGAATTTTCATTTTGAAGATGAACTACTCCATTAAGATTGTGTGTTATTCTGATCACAAACAGTGGCACAGTTTGTATGACTTTTATAACTATTGGTCATGTTGGTTAAATGAAAGCTTAGTATAGCTGAGATTGATTAAAAATTGATTATTTGATCGATCAATCTACAATTTAATAATGCTGACGAAAAGCTAAAACTTTTTTAGAAATATAGATTTTTCAAATACTTACATGGGCAATTTACATTTATGGATTATGCAAAATAAGAGAAGCATTCAGTCCTAACAGCATATTCCTAAACAGACACACATATGCTCACAAAAATTGTAACTGAATAAATCACGTCATGATTTCCAAATCATTTTCAACTTTACGTTTGTTTTTCTTATGTCATTAACAATAGTCTGAATTATTTAATAAACCATTAAACCACTGAATAATTTGATTGCAAAGCTCTTGTTTTAGTATATTTGTGGACCAAGTTTCATAGGCGGATTGTTCAATTTGTTCATCGCTGTACTGCGGTGATATACAGAATAATTATAAAGTACAATCATAATATGAACTAACAATAAGCAACATCATTACAGTCCTAAAATTTAGGGCAAGGCACTGCAAGTTTATTAATATAGCACATTTCATACACAAAGGTAACTCAAGATGCTTTACATAGAGATGATCCAGCTGTAGACATCAGCCCCTTTTAAAAAAATATTTTACTAAAGATGCATTAAAAACTTTGTTTTCATGTTGTAAAGTATAGTGGTTCTCAAACTGGGGACCCCGAGATGAATCCACGGGGCCACAGATTTTGTGGCATTATATGAAATATAAAAATGTATCATACATTTTATGCAATAAAATGTCATAAAAATAAGACCACCAACCAAAAGTATTGATCTTCCAGCATTGTATAACAGCATTTGTTTTTGGTTTAAGTTTAAGATTATACATTTTATTTGGGGAGGGCGCAAAATTATGCACAAAGGGGGCCTTACAATGTTGTACTAAGGTTATAAATTGAAGCTCAGATTTGAGATAAAATGACACCGACATGTGCACAAAGCTTCAGGGTCCAGAAAAATTACAACAGAATATTACCCCAAGAGAGGATCAACAAAAATGAACAGTTAACAAATAAAACTGCATTCAATGTATTCTTTGTTTCCCGCAAGCATGTTTTTTTTTGTAGAATAAAATCCAAATTCTATGTGGTTTGCCTTTTCTGCCAAATAATTTTGTTCAATAAATACCTTAAAATACCAACAGATGTGTTTATTTCACTTTGTAATGGAGGGCACTGTTTTCCTGACTGTAGGCCTATGTGCAGTTGTACATTTGAAAAACGCTCTCTTTATTGCATCTTGCAGCTCTTTGTTCCTTAAGCTGTAAATAATGGGATTCAATAGAGGCGTCAGCATGCTGTAAAGCACAGCGATGATTATACGAACCTCCGGGTCAAATTTTGCCACCCGATAGGAAATATACACGAACGTGGCTGACACGTACGAAATGCACACCACTATTAGGTGGGACACACACGTGGCAAGAGCTTTAAGCTGATCTGCCGTGCTCATTTTTTGGAGCGCTCTGCCTATACAAATATATGAAGTTAAGATAAGAAGGAACGTGCTGATAATTGCAAGGAGGGCATTTGTTAGAGACACAACGCTGTTCCTAGTGGTGTCAGTACAGGCTAGGACCACAACAGACGAGTGATCACAAAACATGTGTTTAACTACATTGGGCCCGCAGTAAGGCACCTGAGTAGCCCAGACTGCCGCGGGCAGAACGATAACAACCCCAAAACCCCACGCAGCAAACACCAACAGAATACACACGCGCTTGGTCATGATAGTCGTGTACCGCAGGGGATTGCAAATGGCTACGTAGCGGTCAAAAGCCATCACGGTCAGCATAGCACGTCCCGTCACTGCCATAGAAAGAAAAAAGTACATTTGTAGAAAGCATCCTGTTTTCGAGATGGTTTTGACTCCGCTCAGCATCACAGACAGCATCTTGGGCATGGTCACCGATGTGTATATCACATCAGAGAAGGACAGATTGTGAAGGAAAAAGTACATGGGGGTGTTGAGCTTGGGGTCGGTCCGAACGAGATAGATGATCATGCTGTTTCCGCTCAGAATAGAAATGTAGAGGGTGAAGACAAAGGGAAGCATGTTTTGATCCTTCAGGCCATCCAGGATGAAGAATTCAACGGGCCCGCTGCTGTTCATAGTGGGGATGTTTCAGCGAGCAGATCCTGACCTGGTTGAGAACACAAATGTGAGATATAACGGTAAAACCAAGAATCATGGAAATGTATGTCACACATCAACATCTTTCACAATAAAGTGTTTGCTCCTTAAGTAAATTTAAAAAGAGAGAGAGACTTCGTATTTTGTTTCAACTACCTTAGTTAACATGATCTTACGATACTTCTACAGCTTTTATGAATCATAGGAAATGTTATTCTGAACATTTATTAACCCTTTCATGAATAGTGGTCACTATACAGTTGACTCCTACAGCATGTCTGCAAACAAAACAACCCAAAATCTCTTTGGAAAAAAGTGAAAATCTTACATAACATCAATAAAAACACACAGAAATCAGAACAGAAATCGGGCTGTCATAAATTCACTTAATTCACAAAAATGTTATGAACTAACGTGAACAATAAACAATTGTCTTTGAATTAACTAACAATACATAGATTAATAAAATGGTGTTCTTTCACTAATGTTATTGAATGAGACCTTATCATAAAATGTAACAAAAATGTTAAATAATCATACGCTTGCTCTGGATATGCAGAGAAATCCCACTAACCCTACAATCACATATTCAGTTTAACAGTTTAAATGGTTATTGTTATTACTCTAACACAACGGGGGTCTCCAGTGAAAGTATAGCAGGGAGTCACTAGGCCGATGTTGTCACGCTGCTGTCGTCCTGTCTGACTAACATAAAACGCTGAAGGGCTTATAAATGCTTTTGGAAGGAGGATAAGATGGATTTTTTTCATACTAATGATAAACTTTATATTCAATGCCTAGATGATGTTATGCATTCCGTACCCTTGACAGCATCTCTCATGGCGCATCATTAAAAGATGCAATTTTATATGTTAGATAGGATATTCAGGGCTGCTGGGTTTATAATTATGTATACAGATTTATAAGTGTATATTCAGAACTGTTAATTTAGACATTTATTCTGATTTTCTATTTATAAATGTTTCATGTTTAAATGGGAGACCAATAGTAAGGTGTTAAATGTAATGTTCCAATGTGACAACATATCCCATGTACCGGCTCTTGGTGCGTGTTGGTACAATGAAAAAGTCTCTTATTTTTACCGAATGTTTAAAAACGATTTTATTGTTAAGACTGAAAGATTGACATTCAGAAATTAACCATATTTGAAATTGAGTTCAATTTCAAGCCAAGTTTTGGTTGGATAAGGTCTCATCGTGTATTTATTTGTGCATGTTTAAAAAACCCTCAGGACCTCTGCCATAGATTGTTTTACACTGATCTTGTAATACAACACCTGCAGTCACAGGAAGAAACCAGTTCTGTATACTTTGTTCCACTTGTAAAAATATCTCGGACTGGACTGGCAGAAACCTTCCGTCATTCTCTCCATACAACGTTTTCTTTGTAAACTCAACTTGTACTTTACATAAAACCACTCTAAAACCTTTAAAAAACTAAACTTGACCAACTTGACCAAGCTTTAACTTGACCAATTAGGTATGTTTTCATTAAACATGGTCTTCTTACAATGTTTAAAACAGAACATCTCTTAAATTCTTGTGAAAATGCAAAGCATGAACATCTATGAAAAACTATTTTCATTCAAACTTTTTTTTAAATGGAACTTTTCCTAAATGTAGAAATACTATTGTGTTGCTTAAAAGGTGCTTAAAGGTAAATATGAATTTGTTTTCTTGCAGCATTTGAGGTCTGAAGAAATACAGAGCATCTTTTCTGCAAATAAATGCAAATAGAAACAATATTTGTCTTTGAAATTTGGGCAGAATATTCTCAGTAGTTCACAGAAACAAAATTAAAATGTTTACCTAAACACATAACTATAAATTGTAAATTCAGAAAACTGAAATGGTGCTTTGAATACTTTGTATAATATTTAATTTAATAATAAAAAAATTGCATGCATAATAAAAAAAAGAAATTAATTATTTGAATGTCAGATGGATATTTTTGGAGGGGCCTGAAAACAATCTGTGGGGAAATGGTCACTCTAGACCCGGCCCTGCGTTTTTTAACACAGAATACAAGATACAACTTTAGGCCTTTTATCCAGAACATATTTTTCAGTTGTATGGCAATTGTAAAGGTTAATGGCTGATGAAACAGGAACATTTTACTATGACTTGGGCTCCATCTTGTGTTGAAAAACAACAACTGCAGCACTATCTATGTAAATAAAGTATCCAGTTTCAACAAACTGCAGGTTGAAATAAGTTGCTCTGAAGTATTTTACATATGAGTGATATGACACAATTCTGTTTCGATGGTATTTTAATAAGCTAGAGAATTATCTGTACCAGTATAGGCTAATGATAAACAATAAACCTATAAACTGCTATTTCAATGATAATAAGGTAGGGTTCAGGAATCTTCGATTTAAGTTTTGTATATAAACAAATCTAGTGGTTTGGCATCAATGACGGGAGAAGTGATTTATACCTGACTCCATGTCTTCGCATTATGACTGGGATATTCCACCTACACATCAGTTTGGAGAGGAATCCTCTATATGACCTTCTTCAAACTGCTCTGCCATGACACGCATGAGCACTCTTAATTACTTTAATCGAGGTTTCTCCTGAGTCAGCAGGAACTGTTGAACTATAGCCACGGCCAAACTGCAAAGCAAGACATCAGCTTCCCCTCCCAGCTGTAGTGATGAGCAAACCATCTACTCTGTAAGAACAGGAGCCTTCCATTCACATCCCCTTTCTTTTAAATTGATATATAAACAAATAAAAAGTAAAAAAAAAAACTTTGATCTGAGAAGATTTGGTATATATTTTACAATTATCATTTTTGAAAATATTTTAAGCATTTGGGCGGGGGGAGATATTTGGAAACTTTCAGGATAGCTCTGCCATCACAGGCCGAGCAGGCACATTTGATAAGCCCTGCCTGATGAATAATATACAGTAAATTAAGTTTTATAGCTGTATAATCCTTCCTGTCATCTCCATTAAAGCCAAGAGCTCATTAACCTTATGGTGGCTGTGAAAGCAAACAGAGCAAAAGGTTAAATAGTGGGTGTGAAAAATAATTAATATATCATGTTGTGGTTTGTTGATTTATGGTAAAATTGGCCTCTACATTAAATCTATAATTTCTGACTCTATCATTCACCCCCCTCCCCACCCAGCCTCTGAAGTGAAGTGACTTCAAATGAGCCAATGATGTTACTGTAATTACATAAATCATAGGCCATCATGAGCGCATTATTTAAGGTAAAGGCTAGAGTAGGGTTGGGTATCGCAAGAAATGTTATGGTTCCGGTTCCGATTCCATTTAAATTAAATATAATAATTATTAACCTTAATTGAATGTAGTGTTGCTGACTGTAAGGTAAGTAATGTTGAGTAATGCTAATCCATCAATCACATGTGCTTTAAAATCAGTTATATCCAAATAGTCTGATGAGGGCTAAGAAACTTGCTCATTTCTCTAAATTAACGGAATATCAAACAAAATAAATACTATTTTTGTTTTTAAATGTTAACTGTCATACTCATTCCATGTATTTAACCATGTATCTAACATTACATAAAGTCTCTATTTTACAAATAATTATGCAGCCAGGAGAGGGTGAGATGCAGTGAGTGCCTTCCATATTTTTAACATTTAAAATGCATGAAAATAGCTATTTTCCAACACTTTGTTTATCACTCTTGAAATTACCTGTACACACTAAATAATCGATCAGTATGTAAATGAAAATTTGAAGCAAGTATAATGTTATTTAGTGGTGGCAGGAGCACGCTGCCAGTATGTGTATAGTCAAACAAAACAACAAGCACAGTTTTCAAAGACACGAGTGCGCATACAGGAAAACATTGTGTTCAGCAAGAGAAGGAGCGACGTGTATTTGGGGTGCGCGTACTGTCAACGATGTCTTTGGCAAAGAGTTTGCGCACAGTCATGGAAACCAATGTGTTCGGTAGTTATAGGCGCGGCACATCTATGGAGTTTGCGTACAGTCATTGAAAACGATGATTTCAGTAATTACAGAAGTGGCGCTGCGTTTCTGTATGAATTATGGGAAAAGGTGTTGCAAGGCTGCTCACAGCGCTTGGCCACGCATCGCACCAGAACTGTTTTTGGAACCGAAACTTATAAATTGCTCAGACCCGGTTCTGGATAAGAACCTGTTCTCGGTTCCCAACCCTACTCATCAAGCATTTATTCATTTAAATAGACAGGCTAGAACGTCAAGGCCGCACACACTTCATGTTACACATGACAGGATAATATTTAAAGGGGGTTGGGGGTAATTTTGAGTCAGGATCTGTTTTACCTAACTGCCACGTTTCTACCCCCCTTAAACTTATGCATGGATGCATATATAGCTAGAAACAATTAGTTTGATGAATGCACACAAGCAAAACTGTCTGTCTCATGAAGCATTTATTCATATTTACATAGACATGCTAACATTTCAAGGCCCACACACACACTACATGTTACACAAGACATGATAAAAGCCCCGGTGGTTTAGTAGTTACTGTTATGGTGTTATGGTGAGCTGGTGTTTGTTTTGAGTACTGCCTGGCTGTCTTTTTATCTCATCGAACACAGGGGAACATAATCTGACAGCAACATTCTTTGTCATCATAATACATTCTGCCGCTTTGATTGAAGACTGGGACTATTATATAGCCAGAAACAATTAGTTTGATGCATGCACACAAGCAACACTGTATATTTTATGAAGCATTTATTCATATTTACATAGACGTGATAGAATGTCAAGGCCACACACACTACATGTTACACATGACAGGATAATATTTAAAGGGGGTAATTTTGGATCAGGATCTGTTTTACCTAACTGCCATGTTTCTACCCCCCTTACACTTATGCATGGATGCACATATTATTGTTATTATTTTATTAGTCCCTTTAAAGGAAATGTGTTTTGGGCAATGTAGGTAAAGTTAAAGCTGTACAAACAAGTTCCAACATAAATAACAAAAACCCTCATAAAAGTCCCATCCTTTGCATTTAAGTTCACCAACCTTATAGCCCGAGGAACAGAAGAGTTTTTATAACTGTTGTATCTGAACCTTGGAGTATGAAAAGTCAACCAGACAGAAGTAGTTCAAATTCTTGATGGAGCACATGAAAAGTGTCCTGAATCATTTTATTTGTCTGTTTCAGCACATGCTGGTTAAAAATAGACTGAAGATTAGGGAAAACCCCCAGACCAACCACTTTTATTGCTGTACACACCAACCGATCCAGCTGAGATCTAGCAGTAACTTTCGGATTAACAAACCAGGGCACAATATTCCCCTGATGGTGGCTCCTATATTCATTTGTATACAATTTAAGTAAGAGTGGTGAACAAACACAACCCTGGTGGACACCAATACTGATGGATTTACAATCAGAAAGAGTCTGCCTGATTCTAACTTGTTGGGTCCTACCAACAAGGATGCATGGAACCATTTAAAGGTTAACTGCTATACTCTTTAGTTTCTAGAGCATAAGGTATAAGGTATAAGGATAATCATTGTTTTCTTGAAGACTGGGACTATTATATAGCCAGAAACAATTAGTTTGATGCATGCACACAAGCAACACTGTATATTTTATGAAGCATTTATTCATATTTACATAGACATGCTAAAATGTCAAGGCCACACACAATACTTGTTACACATGACAGGATAATATTTAAAGGGGGTAATTTTGGATCAGGATCTGTTTTACCTAACTGCCACGTTTCTACCCCCCTTACACTTATGCATGGATAGCCAGAAACAATTAGTTTGATGCATGCACACAAGCAACACTGTATATTTTATGAAGCATTTATTCATATTTACATAGACATGCTAAAATGTCAAGGCCACACACAATACTTGTTACACATGACAGGATAATATTTAAAGGGGGTAATTTTGGATCAGGATCTGTTTTACCTAACTGCCACGTTTCTACCCCCCTTACACTTATGCATGGATAGCCAGAAACAATTAGTTTGATAAATGCACACAAGCAACACTGTCTGTCTCATGAAGCATTTATTCATATTTACATAGACATGCTAACATTTCAAGGCCACACACACACTACATGTTACACAAGACATGATAAAAGCCCCGGTGGTTTAGTAGTTACTGTTATGGTGTTATGGTGAGCTGGTGTTTGTTTTGAGTACTGCCTGGCTGTCTTTTTATCTCATCGAACACAGGGGAACATAATCTGACAGCAACATTCTTTGTCATCATAATACATTCTGCCGCTTTGATTGAAAAGCTAAGTAATATAAAAAACTATGAGAACCTACTTTTTGTGGTTTTGAAAGTCAGCAATATAAATGTGAGACACTTATGAACTTTGTGTCTCATGGAACACAGGAGGAGCAGTCCCAGAGAGCTAAAATCTCAGTCATCAGATACCGTTTCCCCAGCTATAACTGGCAAAATTTTTGATGGACTTCACGTTCAAAAATGCCCACCCATTAGGCCAACTTCTGTAGTGGTTAGTGCTTTGTGATAGGCTGGTCATTTGGTTTGAGGCCAGCCTTCACTTTGCTTTTGGGTTTGGGATAGGCAGGTTGGTGGTTTGAAGCCCCGGTCCCCCTTCTTATTTCTCACTTAACAGAGGGGAACCCCTATGTGACAGCAGAATTCACAGCTGTTATATACCGTTCCCCCTGCAATAGCTGGCAAATTTGACCCTTGAAAGGCTTCACTTTCAAGTGTGCCCGTACAAAAGGCCAACTGGTGTAGTAGATAGTGCTTTGGTTTTGACATGGGCAGGTTGATGGTTTGTAGCCCCTGACCCCTTTCTATTTTTCTCATTGAACAAAGGGGAACCTCATCTGACAGAAACATTCTTAGTTGTCATGGATGCACATATAGTCAAAAACATTTAGTTTTATGCCTGCACACAAGCAACACTGTTTGTCTCATGAAAGAGCATTAAGTCCAGCTTTTCTCCTGGGAACTCTTAGATTATATTGAGCTCTCAGATCTACAGCAATTTAAATGAGGATTTAAATATAATCAGACTTGACAACTTGACAATTTTACCATTACATATTCATAAAACAGTACATATTTATTTCAAACAAAAATACTTATCCTTTCTCATGTGACTAAACATGAGCAAATAAATACTGTATCTAAACATTTAAGGCATCATATAATATACAGCATAATCTTCAGCTACACCTACAGACACAAATACAATATTTTATACATACAATAGGCTATTTTAATAAAATATAACTTTTTCCAAAATAAAGCAGTTGTTCTACATGCAGCAAGAGGCAAAGGATCACTGGAAATCTATTCGTCAATAGCACTATTTTACTAAATTTGACCAATGCGCAGTTCTATTTCTCCATATTATTTAAAACCAAAGGCAATAAAAAATGGACAAATTTTAATTGTCAATTGTTAATAAAATGTTAAAATAACATGTATGTTCATGTTGGCTTTGCTTTGTTGGCTTCAGAGTTTGTTTGTTACTCAAATGTAAACTATACTAAAACACCTTAAAACTGTCATTTACATGTCATTAACAGTTCGACTTACATGTTTCACTTTCCCACTATTTCTTATCGTTTCTTATCATCTTCTACAAGACAGAACGCGCGCGCATGCGCACACAGACAGTCACATGCACTCACTGTTCCTGTCACACATCCACCTAAAAATTTGTACGTATTTAAATCATTCATTTGCTGTAAACAGTTGCGAAATGCATATTGCGATTTGTAGATTTCCGCTATTTCAATCATTTCAATATACTGAGCAGCCCAAGTCTAATGTTATCGTAATGTTAAGGGAAAATCTAAAATCTAAATTAGTTTTTACATATAATTTTTTTTTCAATATTTTATAACATTGAATCCCATAACTGATAATAGCAGGGGTCTCTTAAATAAACATTCTGTTAAAAAACTAAAATAACTTCAAAGTGCCTTAATACACACATAAAATGTTTAGAGAGCCGCAGAAAAAAATAAGAGACCATTTCAAAAAATATTTTCTTTTTATTTGTGTTTAGGTAAAATAAAATAAAAATCATTTTGTAAACTACTAACTTTCTCAAATTCCATTTCCATCCAAATGTTGTTTCTATTTGCATTTATTTGCAGAATATTTAAACTTGAAATAACAGAAAAGAAGCTCTTTATTTTTTCAATCTCCGTATTTTAATACAACAGTAATATTTGTACATGTATTTAGGGAAAGTTAAACACTTTTTTTATGTGATGATAACTTGGATTTGTCATGTGTCTTGTCATGCTGTCAGTCTTTCACATTGCTGTTGGATGACTTTATGTCACTCCTGAGGTTTGATTTTGTTGAAATTCAACAGACACTGGACTGGAATGACCACAATACATCTAGAAATGCTGATTTGAAATTGGAATGGTCTCTTAATTTTTTCCGCGGCTGTGTATGTGTGCATGTTTGGTCCTGTGGGGACATTATTCGCCTGTTGAGAAAAACATCTTCTAAATAAAACAAAACAATGTTTATTGGAAAACTTAAAAATACAGAAAGGTTTGTGTGAGGGTTAAGTATAGGATGAGAGTTATGGGATACAGTATACAATTTGCACAGTGTCAAAATCATTATGTCTATATAAAGTGTGTGTGTACAAGTTCAATTCAATCACTCAGACCGCTTTTCCTATAATAAGCAAACTCATGAGGAAGACCATAATGAAGAAGATCCACATAAAAAAGCGATCCATGACTTTGGCGACTTTGCGCCACTCGCCGTTCCGTCTCTGTGTGGCCTTCTGATCATAATAATAATTAGCGATGTACTCGACGTTCCTCAGGAGGGTTTGGTGATGATATTTACACTGACATTCGAGAAGCATCTCCCTCTTGTTTCCGCCCATTCCGCTCTCACCTGCTTTACCGCTACAACCCCCAGTAGCTCCTCCCATCTCACCAGGGTCAATGCCCACACAGTTGCTATCTAGCCAGCCACCTGCTGACTCCTTTCCAGTGGACAGAGTAGGACTGACGTCTTCATTCAGTTTGTCTTTAGAAATTCCTCGTACCCTCAGAGCCAAGTCCTCAGCCCTGGCACGGCCGTTTACAGCGCAACTGGATTCTTTCTGGGCAGATTTGTCTGTGTGAGCGGGCAGGCAGCTCTCGCCCACATCATAAACAAAGCAGATTCGAGCCAGATAGTTGAGAATAAAGCGTCTGGCCCAGGCGGGAACAGGTTGAGCCTCGGGGCCGCAGTGGTGGATGTTCATAATAAAGATGGTCAAGGCTGTCGAAGCTGTGATCATGGTCATTGTGGAGATGTAATATTTCCCTGTGGAAACACAGAGATTAATGAACCTCATCCAACAGACTTCATTACAAAGCACTTTGTATTGAACGGACAGTTATAAACAATCGTAATGTGACTTGACTATTGATTATTCAATCTCAGGAGGAAAGTTTCCTTAATTGATCTCAATGGTAAACAGGAACTGGGTTACACCTCCAATATTAAGATACAACAGTGTTGCTAATGCAAGGCACTTCTGCATTCAGTCCCATTCCATTAGAAAGACTCATTAAAAACCCTGCGGTTATTGACCCTTATCGCTCATTGTTTATTGCAACAGCTCATTTGCATCTCATATTGATTTCATGTCTGGTAGGTGAGGGTGCTTTTCTCTTTGGTGGATCATTTAAATGCACCAATGCAAACCAGGTTTTCACTGCCAGTTTGCACTTTTTAAGTGAGTGGAATGTCAAAACGCAAGAAAGTCTTAACACAATTATCAACAAATCAGTAAAAAATACACGTGCTAAATGTATTAACTTTTAGCTTAGTACAGAAACATTAATAATATGATATAACACACGTAACGTAACGTAACGTAACAACATAACATAACATTACACAGCTCATTTGAATGCTTTATTCTGATTGGCCAGTCGCAACATTCCAAGGGTTGTTATTTTCAAATATTCAAAGATTTTCAAATAACAACCGCTCAAAATGAATAACACCCTGTAACCCGGATGCTGCAAATCATCTTGAGAGGCGCAGTTTAATATTACACAAAAATGTATTATAAATATGTCTTTTAATAACATATATGACATTATATTTAAAAATGATTGAACCAATTTGCCTGTTTGTGATGTTTGAATGTCGTTTCTTACTTTAAAATCGTAACTAAACGGCTTTTCCTCGCGGAAGGTCTGCATTCGGTAAAAATGAGCTAATAAAATATTTCAAATTAACATTCTATGTCCGCTTCGCGTCGGGTCCTGATCACACTGCGGGGTCTTATTTCTGCGATAACAACATGTACATTATCCCTTACATAACATAACAAAACGTATCATATCATATCATATAATACTGATAGGATCAATTAAATAGCATGCACATTATAGAGCTAAAGATGCCAAAAAGGATGGGGAATGAAAATGCACAGTGTCCACTGTAATTTGGAAAAAATAACTTATTCCCATTGCATACTATAGACATAAATTATGTATTATGCCAAAAAACAATACTCATTCGTAGTTACAAAAAGATTCAGACTCAAACTCTACTTGCAATAAAACTCTTAAAGGTGCAATAAGCAATTTTTGAGAAACACTGTAGATCCGGGCTATTCAATTGGCGGCCCGCGGGCCGAACCCGGCCCTCGATGTAAGGGACGGAGAACACAGAATCCAGAACATTTTAAACAGAAAAAACGGAATTTGGAATAAAATATTGTTGTTGTGTCATCCCTCATATTGCAAGCCCTATCTCCGGCCCCTCATTTGGGATGCTTTTCATGAACTGGTCCCCATGACAAACTAATTGAATAGCACTGCTGTATAGATATTTGAATTTAATAACCAAAAACACACACCTTCCCAAACGAAACACATCCTTGCCTTCACTGATCCACCCTCAAAATAAGAACACTTGCTCACTTGTGTAAAGGTGTTGTGTAGAGTGGTCTGATCTACTTTGTTTTTTACATATCTAGCACTATGTGTATATATAAATATAAAAAAAGTGGATCAGACCAAAAAACTCAAATGTTTGTTTTTTGTTAATATACATTTTTAACAGAATTTCTCAAAAATCCCTTACTGCGCCTTTAATGAGAATAAAATCAGTTAGGTCAGATTAAAGTAAACATCTCACCAATAAGCGGCACATGCTCTGAAGGAGGCATGCTCTCAGCGACGAGCAGTTGGAAGACAGTTAGGGCCAGTAACACCGTGACCCCCAGAGATACTTTTTCTCCAGAGTCAGCCGGCAGGTAGAAGCCCAGCGGAGCCAGGAAGGAGATCATCATGCATGGTATGAGCAGATTGAAGATGTAGAAGGAAGCTCTTCTATTCAGGTGAAGTGTGAATGTGATATCAGGATAGGGGTCTGAGCAGCAGCCATAGAGGATGATGTTCTTCTTAGCAGGCATTCCCAGAACCTCCCACTCCACGTTCTCCACAAAGTCAGCCAGGTCAGCACTGTCCAGGGCGCGTTATGAATGTCCATCTGGTTGCCGTTGTGCGTCCAGGAGCCGAAGGTGAGGCGGCATTGCTGTGCATCAAACGGAAAGAAGGATACATCCACCTTGCAAGAGCTCTTGGTTATTGCCGGCTGGTCCCACATGATCTGGCCGTCATGACGGATCACCACGTTGGTCTCCATAGAGCTGGAGAACTGGTCATCTGCGCTGAGGAGTTGACATCACAAAGTACACACAGCTTCCGAAATTACTGCATTTTCAATGAGACAAAAAGCTAAAGGTCTATTCACACTAAAGTCAATCGGAATATCTAAACAATCCATCCGACATGGATTCACAATAAATCTCACTAAATCTTTCACATGGTCTATTCATACCAAACAGAAAACTGATATAAAAATGCAAATGAATAGTCAATTCTTTCATCAATTACTCACCCTCATGTCATTCCAAGCGTTCTTTTTACAGAACACAAAGTATTTTCATAAATGCTGGTAAACAAACAACATAAGCCCCTATTGACTTCCATTGCTTGGACACAAAACCCCTGATACATTTCTCTAAATATCTTTGTGGCGAGGGGGGCATGGCGATTAATCCTCACCTACGACATCCACTAATTCTGGGGACCAATTGGCCTGCTTTTATGGAATTATTGGGATATTTATGTGCGAATGTTGCTTGGGAAAAGCAGCAGGGGAAGGGGGCGTTTGTGCAGGCGGGAGAAGCTGAAGTGGGACCACTGGGGCCTGAACCAGGGGAACTGAGTGAAATCGAGAGACTGATTCTCTTGGAGTGCGATGACTTTCCCCTGGAACAGTTCCGGGACGCATCGCTAAAACATGCATTTAAACAAGTCCGGTATGTTGACGGACAGCCTCTCCAACCAGCCTGGCCGCTTTCCTATCCTTATTTTGCTATTATAAAAGACAGGTTGTATCGAGTAGCCCAAGATGCTCAAACAAAGGAAGATACAACCCAGTTGTTAGTGCCACAGAGCCGTCGGGAAATGCTGTTCCAGGCGGCTCATTGACATCCCATAGCGGGACATTTTGGGCAAACGACAACACTTAATCGTATAATAATCGATATAATGATGATAATGAATCCGATTCTTTTGACCAGGCATTCACGAGAACGTGCGCAAGTGGTGCGCCTCTTGTCGAACCCACCGGCCTCCCCAAAAGCGCCACTGTGCCCTCTTCCGTTAGTGCAGGTCCCCTTCGAATGAATTGGTATGGACCTCATTGGGCCATTAGAATGATCAGCGATATCCTGAAGCAGTGCCACTTCGGAGCATTTCTGCCAAGAGTGTTGCCGACCGACGCGCTGTTTCACATAATCTCCCGCTGTTTCGCATAACCAAGGCACAGCGTTCATGTCACGAACAGTACGCAAACTTTATGAGTTTTGGGGCATTAAATCGATCCGTACCAACGTCTTTCACCCACAAACAGACGGTCTGGTGGAACGGTTTAATTGCACATTAAAAAACATGATTCGTAAGTTCGTAAGGACGCCAAAATTGTGATAAATGGTTGGAACCCCTCTTGTTCGCTGTGCGGGAGGTCCCGCAAGACTCCACAGGGTTTTTCCCCTTTGAGCTTCTCTACGGACGCCAGCCCCGAGGGGTTTTGGACGTCTTGAGAAAATCTTGGGAGGACGGACCTTCTCAGAGCAAGAACGCAATTCAATATGTCTTAGACCTAAGAGCAAAACTACACACACTGGGGAGGCTGTCCATGGAAAATTTGCTGCAGGACAAGCAAAGCCGGCTGCACAACAGGGGAACCAAGCTACGAAAACTTATACCAGGAGAGAAAGTGCTTGTATTACTCCCAACGTCGAGTTCAAAATTACTTGTGAAGTGGCAAGGGCCGTTTGAGGTCACACGGCAAGCCGGAGATCTAGATTATGAAGTAGTACGAACGGATGGGAGCGAAGCACATCAGATTTACCACCTCAATCTCCTGAAAAAGTGTAGTGAGGTGGACGCAGTGATGCTGGCGACGGTAGTGAGTGGAGAGGAAGATCTTGGGCCAGAAGTGAATACCAAATTACGATCTCTCGCTCTGGTTACAGGGGGGAATCACCTCTCGCCGTTCCAGCTCGCTGACGTGGCCAGGCTGCAGGCAGATTTTGCCGACGTAATTATTCGGACCTCACCAGCCTGCTGGCTGATCTCACTAAAAAGGAAGCGCCAGATCGGGTCCAGTGGACGGAGCAGTGCCAGCAGGTGTTTACCCAGGTGAAGGCTGTTTTGTTTGGCAGGCCGCTCTTACACTCTCCTGACTTTTCTTTCCCGTTCTTGTTGCAGACTGACGTGTCGGACAGAGGGCTGGGTGCCGTCCTGTCCCAGGGGGTTGGGGGTGAGAAGCGGCTGGTGCTGTACATTAGTCGAAAGCTCTCTAAGAGAGAGACTAAGTACAGCACCATAGAGAAGGAGTGTTTGGCCATCAGGTGGGGCGTCCTCACCCTTAGATACTACCTCCTGGGCCGGGGTTCACCCTCTGTTCGGATCACACTTCTTTGCAGTGGCTCCACTGCACGAACGATACCAATGCCCGGATCACCAGTTGGTATCTAGCTTAACAGCCTTTTAAGTTCCAGGTGGTCCACAGGCCAGGTGGACAGATGGCTGTGGCTGACTTTCTCTCCAAAAAGGGGGGGGGCTGTAGACCGGATGGCTCCCCGGCTTGAGTCGGGCGGTGGGGGTATGTGGCGAGGGGTGCGTGGTTCAGCGAGGTCTGCAGCGGGAGAGAGAGCTGGGAGACAAGCGGTGAGTAAGTGGGTCAAGTGCAAATGACGAACACCTGCGCCTCGTTTCAGTAAGGGCGTGGAGAGACCGCACTTAAGGACTGCGAAGACAGAGTGGGATTGAAAAAGAGACAGACTGCTCTCTGGCCTTGTGTGGAAGAAGCGATCTTGGAAGACGAAACTATCGAAAGACTGTGCTACATACTTCCGATTTAAAGGGGTGCAAAGTAAACACCCGTATCTGTTAAATTTTTGTATCTGTTTTGATCGTAATAAAGCCAGTAGCAGTCCAGCCAACCTCGTCCTCTTCCTTCTTACCTATTGAACCTGTTACAATCTTCTTTTGTGTTTCACAGATGAAAGAGTCATGTAGAGGTTTTTAACAACATGGGAGTGAATAAATAATGACATGCATGCATAAAGCATTCTCTTAATTTACAACATGTCACCAGATTTTTCTTCTTATTAACAGCTAGACTCAAGCAGATTTATGAACGTCACATTATTCGTTTATTTTGGCTTGTTGTGACACACAGAACAGCTAAAAATATTAAAGTTTGAATATAAAACTTGCTCTGAAAAGTAATTACAATCTTTGCAATGTTTTGCAATGACAAGCCTTCAGGACAGTTGAGTGTACAGCTTAAGCCATCTGTCAACAACAGTCAGATAAGTCTTTCAAGGATTAGTTCATCCAAAACAAAAATTCTGTCATTATTTACTCACACTCATGTCAGTACAAATCCATTTGACTGCTCTTCGAGTCTGTTTAAGCTTCTGCTGGATGTAAATGAATCACAAAAATGAGTGGAAAACTGACTGAATTTAAAGGTGCTGTGTGTCATTTTTTCGGAGGACCTATTAACAGAAATGCAATATAATATACATAACTATGTCTTCAAAAACCTTATATAATGAATCGTTATGATTTTATTACATTTCTATCTACATACACCGCGGGTCCCCTTGATCGGAATTCACCATGTTGTTTCTACAGTAGCCCTAAATGGACAAACTGTTCTACAGTGCGCGTTTTCGTAAATACTTCATCTCCTTCAGCAAAGAAGCGAAAACATGACAACATTTTAGTTCTCTGTCAACCACCGACCGTAGTGCTTCGAAGGGGGAAGTGAGCTGTTGGTTGCAATTCACATCCTCACCACTAGATGCTGCTAAATTTCATACACTGGACCTTTAAGTTATAATTTACTGACACCTGATAATAAACAACAACTTTCAAGTTTATTTACAGAATGCATAGTTACAATCCAGAATTTTGATTGGATGAAAATTGTGACTGCAGAAACTACAGAATGTGTATCATTCATGAATACAAAAAATAAAAAAAAATTCTACTGACTGAACACTCTCATTTACAAAGAGTGTATAAGAGTGTTCGGTCTGTGGAACAACAAAGTGACCCAAACTCAATACCAATCCGACCTACTTGTTATATAGGACAATATCAGGTCTCCATACATAACTACTAGGTATGCGGATGGTATCAAGCCCATCGTAATCTGTCTTGTTCCAGGTGAGGTAGGCATCAAACCACACCTGACGAATCCACAGGTATGTTGTCAGGATCTGGTTCCTTTCATCCTGGAGAAGAAAAGAGGACTTCAGAATAATAAATATGACAAAAAATACCACAATCACAAATCGATTTATTAGTGGGGATGATGAGAAAGAAAGTGACTACACAGTCATTACCATATCAATGATCTGCGAGAGAGTGATTTGCAGTGTGACGTTAATGATGTTGTCCGTATCTTCAACAGGCCTCAATGCACTGGTGTAATTCACGAACAAATCATTCAGTAACTTGAACGCATATCTCCCCTGGGCACAACAACATACTGCCAGAAATGGGGAGACACGTGAGAGAGAACTTGGTTTACTTACATCTCAAATGGCAGATCACATAGCATACAGTCATTTATTTAATGTTACAATTTAGAGTAAAATGCCTATCGACAAGTACTAACTGAGCTAGGTGACAGGTGACAGAAGACGGCATTTTCATTTTTTAGAGCAATAAACTCATAAGTACATCATCCGTTTACAGAGGCGCGCATGAAACCTTCTCAAAGATCAACCCACAAAATATTAAACCTTTTTAATGATCCTGGTTTCATTAGGGGAAATAAAATATGCCCTAAAGTAATTCCCTAAATCCCTTGATTATAGTTGACATTTGTATTTAACAAGGATAATATAAAGTAAACAAGGATAACATACATCAGCAAAGTATAAGATGATATGATTAACTATAATCACCTTCCTTGAAATTATAATTTAAACTTTTACATAATGTACAAGGCAAAGAGATTTAATTTACAATAACATGCACACATTACAGTGAGCAAAAACAGCGATAGTTCAGGCTATACACTTTACATGATTTCGCTGCAAATTTAGGATAGCTCGATGGCAAAATTACACTGTAAAAACTGTAATTTTACAGTTTTTCATGTATTTGTTTAAATTAGCTAAAAAAAATTAGATTATAGAACAAGACCGCAAATTTACAAGAAAACCTGAAAACCTAAAATTTTACAGGAAAAATAAAACCTTACAGGTTATTTATGGCGCACCACCTGCCATACAATTTCACTTCTTTTACAGGATTTTTTTTTTTAAATTACAGTCAAAGCTGTAAAATTACAGAATAAGACAGCAAATGTACAAGAAAAATGGGGAGATGTAATTTTACAGAAAAAGGTTAATTTCTGGCTCCCGAGCTGCCAGAAAACATTTTTAACTGGCATTTTCGGCAGTGTATGATGAATGAGTGAGCAAATGAGAATATATCATTTCATATTAGAGTTCATAGGCTATGTGGTCTCAAGTTGCGGTTAAACTACTGTTCTGCCACAACATGTTTAGCAGATTAACAATTGAACTCAATTACTCATTACTGTTGCCTGGGGATGAGCGTGGTCAGCGCTTTCCTCCACATAAATTCACTCCACGTGCCAAACAAACGAAGTCTAATCGAAGGGATAGTGGTGTAAAAGGATGTGTGAGATCCAGCTGGCAGTATCATTCTCCTGCAGCATCAACACTCCGAACACTTGAGATTCTTGGGATACAGTGTCAAAGCATGCAAAGCACTGCAAAGATTATCATTCAAACAAGGCAAAAATGCTTTTGGGCCATAAATATTTGGTAATAACATCCTAAGCTAAAAATAAACTCTTAGGTAAGATGAAGTAAATGTCATTTAAGTGCCTCAATTTTATTGTAAATAAATGTTGCTTTAACAGTTCATACAAGAACAACACAAACTTCCAATTCCCCCCTCACACACACACACACACACACACACACCAGGACAAGCCACTCAGAGGAGTTCCCTTTCTGAATAATTAATAATAATAATAATAATAATAATTGAAAAAGCACCTCCTGAGAAAATTAAATAGAAATCTAGGCAATACCGGGACCACTGGTCTGTGTCAACATGCCCCTGTGGGAGGCACAAATTATTTATCAGCGGGTCTTCAGTAGGTCAGATATCTCATTGTGCTGTCATAATGTTATTTTGTGTGTTATGAGTTAAAAATACAGATGTGCCAGATTACTGTGTGATATGTAAACATGAGGCATAGAATCCTATGCAATGGCATGACATAATGATGCATGTAAAATTGTATAGTTGCAAACTTGCTTGAAGATTACTGGAAGAGTACTTGAAAAATAACTGCAATGTTTGACTAATGCATTTTACAGCATATACATTTTCATTTTTTTTATAATTAAATTTATAAATATATTGTGTGACACAGAAACTGAATAATCAAACAAGTGTGCGGTTTTATACACAACTTCCCCAAAATTGCAATAGTGTAATAAGTGGCAAATTATTGAAAATGTAATTAATTAATTTATTTATTTATTATTGCAATGCAATGCAAGAGTGAAACAGTAATAAGCAATATTTTATAACAAAACAGCATATGCATTAAAGAAATGCTTAAAGAAACGCATAGAAACAAAATAGCTGAGCTAAAGTCCTACCTGGAATAAAGCCAATGGTGACGAGCAAATGCAGAGAAGCCAAAACACAACGTGGATTCATTTTTTGTCGTGAATGAAGAATAAAAAAACTCATGCGGTCTCACGAAGACAGATGTAGTAGTTGTTGGTTATTCCCATCAAGACAGTGCCGTGTTGTCACCACGAGGCAGCGCAACATCCATGCGCGTTGCGCGGCGGGAGGAGTGTGGCGTGCTGCTGCTTACGGTGGTGAGTATGGAATCTCTTCGTAGCTATTTATCATTATCACTTTTATAACAGTGCAATTTAAAAAATGACCAAAAAAAAGTGACATAAAAATCATAAATACATAAAAGAAACTGTACTGCCAATGTAACAGTGATGCCTTGGACTGATACCATGTAGAATTTACACTTATATTAGTTAGGCCCTCAATTTTTTTTTTACTAATTAAGCCAACAGATAAACTACCTTAGTTTTTAAAGGACGGCACGAACAAATCTATTTGAAATTATTATGACCTATTTTAGCCTATTTTTTTGAGGATTATTACTAGGCTACTGACCTGGCGTCAGGAAAAGGTATTGATTTTTTTTAAATAAAGATTAGAATATATTTTGTAAATTAAAATATTTAGGGATCAGGGATATTTTAGGCACCGGTTACATTTACATTACATGTTGACTTTTTAAAACACATCTCTGTGTTCTAAGGGGCAATTCAGAAAGAACGTGTTTTTCCATTCCAATGCGCTACTATCCCATAGTTTTTTCCTATGTAAACACGCGTCTGACGGACGTGCCTCGGGTTTTTTGAAGCGCCTCGCACACGTGCGTCGTTAAAAAATCTTTGTTACCGTCCAATAAATCCGTTATCATGCCACTTGCTACTGTAAACAGAAGCTCGCAACGCTTGCCCCACCTCCAAATTCTTCTGATTGGTTCACTGCTTTTGGAACTGACATTGATGAGAAGCGTAAAGACGCGAGACGAGAGCGTACGTACGGTCATACACGTCCGTCAAAAGCGCGTTTACATAGAAAAACAATGGGAAAGTAGCGCATTGGAATGGAAAAATTGCGTTCTGTCTGAATGGCCCCTTATGCGTTAATAACACGGATCATAATGGGGACACAAAACCACGAAATTTCTTTTTTAATTAAAATTTTGATTAAATAATTTTTTACACAAAAAGATCCATTAGGGATGTAACGATTAACGCTCAGGATGCGATGCGATCTCAAGATATGATTTTTTTTTCAAATGAGTTGAGAGAAATGAAAAAGGGACCCTTTTGTTTTCTCAAATGCAACAAATTTCTTAAAAATTCTTAAAATAATTTGTCAAATAACAAAACTAAACTGCAATTTTAAAACAAATTACAAATCAAATTGAAAGATAATAATACAAAAGTAATTTTAATATTAACAGTTTTTATTGGATTTTTACAAAGAAATATCAGCAGCCGCGTTTTCCAAGTTTGCAGTAACATAGCGGCCCCTGCTGTTCAAAACATGTATTGCGCTTCATTTTTATCTCAACAGACTTTAATCTTCAGATATAATAATCGATTTTTAACCTGCTCACGGTTAATTGTTGTATCTCGGCTGTACATATAGAAACAGATGGTGTGAAGAGTGAATCACAAAAAAGAAAAGATGTTAATTTATAAATTCAGGTTACTTTATTCAGTTTATAAAATTAAACAGTCATGCACAGCAAAACTCAGACACAAGCACACTTTCAAAGAACAAAGCCCCAAAAATCTGAAACGAGCTCTATCATAAACCAGGTTTAATGTTCATAATGTTCTTGAAATATAAACATTCTAGAAAATAAGCATATTACTGTAGTGGCCAATTCAGCTGTAGCATTAAAAAGCAGAGAGGACAAAGGGTTCGCTTAATGCAATTACATACATCAGCTTAACTCGGTCCTATTCAGAAGAGGTCTCGCCACTCACAAAGTTAAACACTTTAGAGCCACCAAAATATATTTTTACATTAGGCAAACCTTTAACAATAAGGTTTTCCGAATGAACTTGTTGAAAACCCTAAAAAAATAGATATGCCTACTTTTAGTTTCGACTGTTTTGCCATATTTTTGGTGTCAGGAGATTTTCAATGATACCAAAACTTCTCAAAAAGACTGGTTCCATAGTTGAGTTTCCATATACACTTGCAACTTTAGACTAAGGCTGTGCACTGGAACAATAAAATACAAACAGTTTGTACACAGTAATACTAAGTCTTAAAAATACTTCAATTGAAAAAAGCCGTCAAACGAAAAAAAAACTTTTATAGTCAACATTAATTATTATAGGGCCAGAGGACAATGCACACTCCACTAAACACACATTGACATAATGTCACATCCGAACGAACCAGATGGTACTCTACAGCAACATAAATGGAAAGTCTCATGTGGCATTTTCCATCCGAGCGTCTTCGAAAGATATTCATCAACAGGAGTATTCCAAAGATACTTTAATGATCAAAGACACACTTGCACAAATCATATCTATGACTACAAAACAGGATCTGAAAGAAAACAAAGCTCCTACACAAAAACAAATGGGAATGCTTTATTCACAAGTATTGTGGCTAAATATGCATCGAAAGTTCAACCATGGCCTGAAACAGCCATTGAACTAGAGCGCTGAAGACCACTCGCAACTCAATATATCTGCAGAACCCATCTGGAAACTCAGTCTTGATATTTAGTTACTGACTACATACTGCTGCAGGTAAGATTGAGTGAGGTTGCGGAGTTCCTCTAAAGCATAGTCCTCTGGCATGGGCAGACGTCCAATGTGCGGGACCAGCTGACAGAGAGGGATGTGCCGGGGATCTGGGGTGCCCTCACCACCCTGCTGAAGACTCAAGACCACCCGCAGGATGTTAGCAACACGTTTGGCCACCTCTGTGGAGGAAGGCGACATCAAGAATTTCAATGACAGAGTAAATGTTTCACCAACATGACTCAACACACTGAGGTGTGCTTTGGAGGCACAGGGAAGCATCATTTCTATTAAGAATGTGACAACCAAGTCACAGAATAGGATTTTCTGACCTGATTGGGCGAGTCGGTCTTTAGCCTTGGAGCAAGGGAGGAGCTCTATCCTGCCACACAGAGACGTCACCTCTGTATGTAATCGCTCCAGCTCATATCCAGGGCTTTCGGTCTATACACACAAAAGGAGAAGTCGATCATGTTACTAGCTTTTACAAACTTATAACCTATAGCTACAAAAGATTCATTAGCAGTGATGTACCTGTTGAATGTCGTGCAGTGACTGTATGACATGGACGTAATCGAGGTAGACCCGTCCAGATGTGTCCCAGCCCTGAATCTGAACACTGCGGTCTGGTACCGCTAATCCTTCCAGGAACTCCAGAAGGTACTTATGATTATCATTAATGATGCAATCTGAAAGAGAGACATCTTCGTAAATATGGGCCACACATAGGCCTGGTTTCCATTACAGATTTGAACAAAATGTTCACAATGTGTGCCAAATTTCACGAAATGACATCATTTCCATTATCCAATGTTGAGAGTCTAAAACCTAATAATTTCCTTTCACAATGTCATTACAAAAATTATGGTGACGGGTGTTGGCAAGTTTGCATATATAGCAGCCATCGTTGTACGCGATTTCACATTTAAAAACGGTTTATCAGATGCACGAACCAGGATCAAAGTAAATGCCCAGTCTGTGTTTGGTTATAATATAACAATTTATTTTATGTTATTATTAATAAATAGTATTATAAATAGTATTAATCAATATTATTGTATATTAATCATTTATTGTATATCAATTGCATTAAATTAAATTTAAAACTACTCAACAGCTATTGATTCTTCTCTGAAGTTTACCATTAGTTAAGGTTGGGCCACATAACATTTGTTTATGTTGTTGCCGCTGAAACCGTCTATAAAGAATGATCATGTGACTTGCGTACGCCGGATGCCCTGTAAATGCAAAAAAGTTGTTTCCATTGCCGTTTTGCAGAATACTCATTTTTGAAAAGCCTGAAACCACCTCATGCAAACATGAAAATGTTTTTGCAATATATGCCAAACTTACATTTTCATTGGGTGTATTTTCAATTCGCGCAATTTCATGGGCAATGGAAATGCAGCTATAGATAAATGAATGGGAATGTAAAGTTTGATATGGTAACTAGTCCTGCCAAAGGCAGCAAATGGCCCGATTGCCTAAAAAAGACTTTACCAACCTGTCCAGCCGATGGCAGTGATTCCAGTTTATTGCAGGGCTTCCCGGTAAGGCACGGATAGCCTTGGCCTGATGGATCCACTGTATGGGGATGAGCAACTTTTCGATGAGAAACTGCTCCTTCTCCATCGACTCTTCCGTCTCTTCCAGGGAGCAATGAAGGTTCAGCATCTCCCGTACTGCACATCTGCGCACGGTGGCTTCAACCACTTATGACTACTTTCAATAGCCTTGGCCTGAGGATCCACTGTATGCAACTTTTCGATGACATCGACAGGGAGCAATGAAGGTTCAGCATCTCCCGTACTGCCTTTCTCCTGCGCAGGTCATTACATTCAAACACGTTACCAGCGAAGAACTAAACATTCACTGAGAATGAAGCAGACACTAACCCAGAGTCAGGTATGTGCAGCAACACAAAGACAGCCATTTCCCAGAGTCCTGCGCTCTCTAGTTGGGCAGCGTAGCTGGCGTGCATCAAGCCCTGGCATGAGGTGGACAGATGGTTGTAGTTGAGAGCCTGCAACACGTTCCACAGGTGCCAGCTCAGCCGATAGTCCAGACGATCAGCAGTTACCGTGCAGGGATCAAGTACCTGTTGTAGGTTATAGTGCCTGATAAAGGAAAAACAAAGAACGCAACAGCAAATTTAGCTTGAGCAGAGTTTTGTGCATAGCTGAATGAAACCGAGCCATTGACACGGTCTTATTGAAAGACAAGAAACCAAAGTGGTGGACACGAACCGGTCACTGTAAAGCTTGAGCAGGTGGAAGCAGATGTCATAGAGGGACCTTTTAGATTCTTTCTCCTCCATCTCTTCACCCAAATCCAGTAACTCTAATTCATCCACATAGGGAGGTAAAGGAAGGCAAGCATACTTCTTCCCTTCCTCTGAACCCTGCAATGAACACAAGGGTTAAAGTCGGTCTATAAGCTTTATAACATGGGAAGGAAAATCTGGATTTTGTAATAGCATGTAGTACCTGAAAAGCGGATTCGTATTTAGCAAGAGCATCAGCGACAGACGCGGTGGGAGGCAGCATGTACCAAAGATGAACGGCAACACAGCGCTTCCAGTCGAGCTCGGAGCACACGTTTATACAGAAGTCTGTTGACTGCCACACCTTAACGACAAAGATATGCTTCAGAAAACTCAATTCCACCAAAACTGCATAGATGTCTCGGCATTTCCATTACTCACAGGTTTGCCTGCGAGCAGAGCAAAGATTTTCAGCCTCTCCTCATCTACGAAGGAGTCGGTCTGCATTCTGTTCCAGTCACTGAGCTGCAGAGCCAAAAGATCTCTACAATACTGAGAGCCTACAGCCTGAGACAGCATCAATGAAAGGCGATGGTCCCCTACAAACACACAAACAACCTTTATCAGAGCATATAATACAAAGCATATGTACAAACAGACAACATCACAGGAGCAAATCAGCATAAGAACGTAAAAATGGAACAAAAGAACTCAACCAATATAAAAAAACGCACCATTCTTCTGAGCCAGTTTGCAGGCCTTGCTTATGGCGTGGCCAGTAAGGTAACTGAATATGGCCTCAGCATGGTTGCGTTGGAGGGCTAGACCCGCTTCCTCCTCGATACGCTCAGCTGCGCTCTCTGAGAGCCAGTGTGAGAAGCTCCTCCGCCGCTCGAGCTGCTGCTGGTACTCGGAATACTCCTCAGTCTCCATATCCTGATCACCGAGACGACCCCACAGAGCAGCACACAAAGTCCAAACTTGCCGCCAGTGAGCCAAGACAGCTAGCAGGAGATTGAAAATGAAACCATAGATTGCAGATTGTTCAAATTAGAGTTTTCAGATCAATCAAAACTGTTCCATTTAAGGAGCAATGTGGAAATTGTAGCGACATCTAGTGGTGATGTTGTAAATTGCAACCAAAGGCTTACTCCACCCCTCCCCCTTCCTTTAGAAGCACTAAGGTGGCTGACACAGAACTAAGAGGATTTCATGTTTTCATTTATTTGCCGTAGGAGATAACGCATTTATGAAACGCGCTCTGTGAGAAGTTTGTCCATTTGGAAAAACCATGGACAACTCCACGTAAGAGGACCCGCGGTGTAGGCTATGTAGATAGAAATAGCTCCTAAGGTAATAAAAACTCTTCATTATGTAAGGTCTTTACCTCTGAACTCTGTGTATATTATATTGCATTATAATGCACTTCATACCATCGCCTGCTCTCATGTCTTTGTTGACCACCACAATCCACTCCGCATACTCGTGCAGAGCATCCACTCCGCTCGCGGGTTGGATGAAAGGACAAGCGTCCTCGGTTGTGATTGTGCTGTGCTTCAATCCAATCTCCAACTGCTTGTGGTACAGTTCCAAACTCTCTGCCGACTCCTTGGGCTCAAGACCCACCACCTTCTCCACACGCACTTTAAAAGGACTTTCAGTGATCCTGGATGGAAAGAAACAAACACATGAGCAGTGATGCCAACGCTTTGTAAATAAAAAAGGAAATGGCTAAACTTACGGTTTGGTTTTGGTTGGTTTGGGTAAGAATCCGAACCCCATGCTTTCTGTTGCCTGTTCCCTCATTGCTTCGGTCACACTAAGTTGATCTCCAGAGTGCACCAGGGTCCAGTTGGGTCCCCAGCCCACTCTAAAAGACCGTCCTCTGAACAAAGCAGCATCCATCAGCAGACGTCCTTTTCCTAGTGTTACAGAGCTCTCAGAGGTACAGGTCCCCCTAATCTGCGGGCTCCCACGGTCCGTAGGGTAGGTTCAGGGGGAGGGGCAGGCAAAAGAAAGGAGGAGCCCAATGACGGCCACGGGGTATCTGAAGCAAGCGACTTGCCAAGCTTCTGAGGTATTCCACCAAAAGGTGCTTCTGGCAAATGAGAAAAAAGTCCTCCACCTGAGGTAAACTTGGTTTGTAACAAGCCTCCAACTGCGAGGGTGAAGAAAGTGAATATTACACATCAACCAGCACATTTAATAGAACTATTCTGAAATTGCATTATTAAGAGAGCCGTACATGATGGCCGACCACCTCGAGAAAGCAAAAGTTTGGCGGAGGCCACGTCTTGTATGAGCTTTGAAGAACCGTGTTCTTGAAACAAATCACACTCGTCATCCTCGGCAAACAGAGAGGCCTTCATAATCTGTGTGGAATACAAATCAACATTAAAATGACAGAACACACAGAATGCGAGCTTATGAAAACAACCGAGACGTCCACACGTGCACTACCTGCAAGGTATGAGGGTTGATGCCCATCGCCGACGCCATTTGGCTGGAGGCTGAAACGGGCTCGTGCTCTGCAGGAGTCTCAGCTCTGAGCTTGCTCTCCAGTGAGATTCTCTCTCCATCCTCGTCCCCCAAAACACTGTCTGTGGCAGGTTCTTGGGTTATGTCGGCCATGTCGCTGTCCAACTCCGACACACGGCTGACGAGCTCAAAAACGGCAGTACTCTGCACACACAAAGACATCAAGTCAGGTCTTTCTACTTGATCCGACTTCAGGAGATTAAGATATAGTATGCCTGGTTGACAAAACATGAAGGTGTCTAACTTCACTTTGATAAATTAAGACAGAAGCAGCAGGTGCATCCAGGAATCTGACTGACACAAATATTTTCTATTAATTTACTTTATTGTTCTTATATTCGTCATTTAAATGCATGACAAAATAGAAGTAAAATCAGAGTCATTCATACATTTCGTCACTATTACACATCCAAGACACTCAGAAGCTCATATTTGTGCACCACTTTGACAGATACACACATAACCGCATTTTTTCTTCAAAAGGCATAAAAGTCAAATACATTTTTGTAGGATGTTCCACAAATCTCATAACGCTGTTTATTAAGATAAAAGAACCCAAGCAGAAAATGTTTTATTATAATGCTTGGCTGCATCTTATTCCACTCACAACACACCCCAAATATGTCTCATATCATTATAATAATGTTTGATAAGCTACACAATCTTTTCATGAAATACTTCAATACTGCAACAAAATTACAGAAAGATCTCAAGCCCAAGTTGTCAAAAATCACCCGCCAATTTTTTTAAAACCAAAAATTAGGGGCAAGATCACCATTCAGAACATAAATATTATCACAGATAAAAGGTTACCAAACACCCAAGATCTTTTTGTTTAAAATGCAATAACTTCCCAATTTATGTCACATCAGTACCACGTAAACCCCACTGCCAGTTTCAACAGGTACTGTGGGGTCCCATTAGCTAAAAGTAAACACGAGTAGCCCTCGGAGACCAATGTGTGTAAGACCCGGTGCGTTCCTCAGTCTACCTGAGCCTGTGGTGGCACCGGCTGCTGGTTCAGATGAAGCTGCTGGATGCCGGGAGGAACGCCTGTCTTCAGTTTCTTCAGGTCAACCTTGGATGGAGCCACTTCCTCCTCTTCGTCGTCTGAATCCTGTAGGCCATACTTTGAGAAGTGGGCCACCTGTAATGCAGAAAAACATTAATGTTCCAAACAGATCGTTTTAGTTTCAAATATATTTTAAGAACCATGGGGGGGTTCTCTTACCTCAAACACCCACGAGCCAGTTTCAGGACGGTACTCCAGGAAGCGAGCACCTTGTTTGCGTGAGGCAGCTTCCAGCCGGCCCTCGTAGTTCGTTGCACTGAGTCTCTCTGGGCTCTTGATCTGACAGCACGTGGTCTTGTCATTGGGCCAGACACCATCTAGAGTCACCTCTGCCCGTCTGCATTTGAGATTGAGCAACATACGTTAAACCAACAAGGAAAATGCTGTTTAACAGAAGCAGAGTGGAGTTGTTGAGAAGCATGTACCTGTTGAGACCCTCTCCAACAGGAGGTTTCTCTTTGTCATCAGGGTACACTATTATCTCCTTGCGCCTGAAGTGCACAATCTCATCCAGGTTCATGTTGGTCAGGTTCACCTCACCGGGGAAGAAGACTGACCCATAGCCTTTATAAAATAAATAAATACACATTGAAACAGATTTGCTTCATCATTGTGCCATTTGCAACACCAGAATATTTTTGTTGTTGGAGACAGAAAATACACAGCAATGGCTTTACCTTTCCTGCCAACAGTTAAGTTCTCCACAATACATTCTCCGTCCTCATTCAACATCCTTCCCAGGTCCTCCATTGATGGGATGGTATAGTAGCCCACACGGCCAAGAACAATGCCTGAAAGTCAGAAAAAAGTTCAAATATGATTTCATGATCTCCTTAAAGCATGATTTGTGGCCTGTTGTACACGCACCAGCAGGATGAGGAGGTTTCTGAGCGTCCAGCTCATCATCTCTTTCCTCCTGAATGGAATCCTCTGCCAAGGAGATTTCTTCACTGCTGGCCTCCAGGCCGTTGCGATGACTAGAAGGTCCGCGCATGTTGAACTCCGTGATGGTGTCTTGCAGTAAGGGGCTCAACTGGGCGTGCGGAATGGGTTTGGAGATTGGGTTGGTGTAAAACTTGGAGACCTCCAGATCATCTTCCCCACTTCTCTCCACTGCCGATTCTCTTGCATCTCTTTCATCCAGACTCAGACTGGAGTTTGAAAGAAAAGAAAAACCAAGGTTGAGTCATTTAAAAAAAACTTAAGTGAAAAAGAAATGAAAATCATTACTAAATGTAACTCTAAAGTTAATTTAACATCTTATTTGGTTCTTCCATGGATGTGATGGTAGTATCCCACACTATACCTATAAAACATCATCACATCAAACTAACCTGAGTCCATTCTGTGGGTACTCTGAAGGGGAGGCCAGGTCATCGCTTTCTCTGTTCATCGAGTTGTTATACAGGCTGCTGTTATTCAGGTTCTTCAACACAAGCTTCTTTATGCTCTTCCTAAATGACCACATCATAAAGACACAAACATTAAACACGTACACCCTTTACATAAAAGTGACAGTACACCCAAGAAGGAAAATTCTGCCATCATTTATTCACCCTCTTGTCATTTCAAATCCGTAGGACTTTCTTTGTTCTGCAGAACACAAAATATATTTTGAAGAAAGTTGAAAACCGAACAGCATTGAACCCCATTCACTTCTACTGTATGGACACAAAAACAAGGCAAGTGAATGGGTGCCAGTTAACAACATTCTTCAAAACATCTTCTGTTGTGTTCTGAAGAAGGAAGAAAGTCAAGCAGGTTTCAAATGTCAAGAGGGCAAGTAAATGATGTAAGAATTTTTATTCTTGGGAGAACTTTCCATAAAACTATCCCTTTTTGAATGACACAACAAGTCTTACAGATATTTATGAAATTCAGTTCATACCGAGGCATGAAGGCTCCATTGGTGTGAGAAGGTTCATCATCATCAAGTCCATCAAACAGCTGTGATTTAGAGGAGCCCGAGGAGGAGAGAGCTTTAGGACGCACTCGGGTGGCAGGACGAGGGGTCAGTTTGTACTGGGTGGGGGTTGTCAGGGCTTTCTGGGCAGCTGGATTTGTGGGCTTCAGGCGCTGAAGTGGAAAATTATGTATTTTTAAAACTTCCTGGTTCAATTAAACCATAGTAGTATGGGCTATGTAAGACATAAACCAAACCTCTTCCTTCTTTTTGGGGTCTGACAGCGAGTTTCTGAAGAGGGGCGAGTCTCCAAAAGGTGAGTATGCCAGCGCATTGATCTGCTGCTGAAGTACGGCTTGCTGCGCAGCTGTTGCGCCGGGATCAGTCAGAGCTGGGAACCAAATCCACATTATAGGAATGACTTGATACAAAACTACATTTCTGCTTCAGAGAATCAAGTATTCGTACTGACCCACAGGTTGTTGGGGTGCACCAAAATTCAGAGTGCTGGTTCCAGTGTTAAAACCAGTCCCGAATGTACCCACTGAGCCCAGGGTTGAGCCTAGCTTGTTCTGGTTGTTTCCAAACAATGACGTCTGCCCGGTTCCTTTAGTTTTTAATATGGAAAATATTGGTAAATCAAGTACAAGTCAAGACGCTTCTTTCAATAACATGACAAAATGTATGTAAAACATATACCTGTTCCAAAGCCCGTTGCCAATCCTGTTCCCAGGCCTGTTGTAGCTGGTTTATTACCAAAAAGACTCCCGCCAGTACCGGTTCCACCAAATCCTTAGAAAGACAGCAAGTTACACTTTTAACAAAAATATGACTTATAACAGAATATATTTGGAAATTCTAGGATCAAACCTAGATGCACATCAGTAAAACCACTGAAAAAATAAAGACTTATCACCAAAGGTTGAAGAGTTCGCGTTAGTCCCTAGAGTGAGCGTCGGCTTATTTCCAAACAGACCAGTGGCTGTGCCAAAGGAGGGTGCACTGGTGGTGGTGGTACCAAATCCAGCTGGCTTATTACCAAAGAGATTCTGTATAACAAATGAGACCGTAGTCAAACCACAGAAGTGCAAATATGTTAAAGCGATCAAGAATGAAAAAGGAGAAATTCGTTTTTGGTTCTCCAGATATAACCTGTGCACCCACATTCCCAAATCCAGTGTTAGGTTGACCGAAGAGCCCCGTGCTTTGTCCAAAGCCTGCAGCTGCACTTGTGTTAGTGTTTCCGAACAGTCCTCCAGCCTGTGAAGCAGCGGTATTGCCAAACAGACCCTGAAAAGATAAAATACATTGGATTACACACAGAATTGATCTCAGCATAATTAAATACAGATTAATGTAGCAAGGTACATCGTGCTCACCATGCTGCTGGTGTTGGGCTGACCCATGGTATTGGTGTTGCCAAAGGAGAAACCAGCATTTGGTGTGGTGGTGGCCGAGCCGAATGGTTTGAATAGACTGGTAGCTTGCAGTTGGTGTGGTTGTTGTTGTGGTTGTTGTTGCGGCGGCTGGCCAAACAAACCTCCTGCAGTTGTGCCAAATGCCCCTGTACCTGGAGCAACACACACACCTTACAATATTAGATACTCGCAGTTACAAACATCCTTTCGAATGTTAGCTTGGTATGTACTTACTGGTGCCAAATGAGGTTTTGTTCTGGCCAAAGCTGAAGCCAGTGTTTGGAGCAGAAGAACCAAAGAGACCAGTACCAGTGCTGGGTGTAGCGGCTGCTGTGGCTCCAAACAGACCACCTGTGCCAGCTGCCATGGGGTTGGAGGGCCCCTTTCTTCCCGCCTGGTAATCCTCAAACCTCAGTTCCTTATTGCAAAAAAATATCAAAGCTTATAATACTGAAATAACACAAACTATTGATTTGGATGAATCTCTATCTACTGCTAAGGTTTAAGTACTCAAATGAAACTCCTTTCTACCTCCAAGGATTTGTTCTCGTATTCCTTCATGGCGGTGATGCACTGGTGTTTGGTATTAATACTGGTCGTCACACCACCCTTGACCATTGTGTCACTCCCAGTTGGTGGCTGATACAAGACAAAGATTTTGGATAAATAACCACACATGAAAGAAAGGTAACTCTCAATAATCATCAAGACACATCACAACATTCATCAAGAATAAAGTCTAAACCAACATTGAATTTGATTGTCGTCCCAGGTGGGGCAGGGGTAAAATTTGATGCCCCAAACAAGGAGCCTGATGTTCCTCCAAAAGGGTTGGACGCGGTGTTGGTTGTCCCGAATAATCCTCCACTACTGGTACTGGTTCCGAAAGCTGTAAAGCAATTCATATAATTATTTTACTATTGCGGTCAGTTGCGTCTAAGCTTGAACAACTAATCGAACCAAGAATACTTACTGCCAAACGTGGCTGGTTTGTTGGTACTGAATGCATTATTCTGCTGGGAAAACAAGCCTCCACCTCCGGTGTTGGTGCTTCCAAAAAGGCTGTTCGATGTACCGCTGGGGGCACCGAACCCAAATCCAGTACTGGTGGAAGATGTGACAGGCTGACTGAAAGTGCTTGAGCCAAAGAGACCACCTAGAAAACAGACACCAATATTTCAAAACATTAAAAAAAGAAATGATACTACACCAACGTGTATTTTTTTGTACTCCAAGTGTGAGAATTTAAAGACAGCGGCTCATATCTGCATGCATATACCACTCAGGAGTCAAAACTGGCAGAAAATCATACCAGGCTTGTTCTGCGTGGTCCCAAAAAGTCCTCCTGCGTTGTTTGTCGTCCCAAATGCTGACGAACCAAAGCCACCTGCAGTTCCAAACCCAGCATCTGATGGAAAAAGCAGCACAAAATTCAAACTTTGTTGCTGGGTTGCATTTTTATTTAGTAAACAAATTACCATTCACACGTTTTACTTACTTTGTTGCCCAAATGTTGATGAAGTCCCAAATCCTCCTGTCCCGCCCCCAAAGGGAGCAGGAGCACCAAAAGATTTGCCAAACATCTTGAACTGCTATAGAGCCTGCATATGTCTGCAAAAGATACAACTGCTGTCAGGTCATTCATTCTTTTTTTAAAGGAAATTCTTTTGATATAAATCAATAATTGATTATGTAATGTGTTTAAGTTAAATTAAAGGTGCTGTGTGTCATTTTTGGGGGGATGTATTGACAGAAATGCTTTGTATTTTATGTCTCTAAACATAACTCTGTCTTTATAGACCTTATATAATGAAGTTTTATGTTTGTATTAGGGCTGTGCATCTAACACGTTCATTATAATTGGGGGGATTCTTTATCTCCTTCAGCAAAGAAGCGAAAACGTGACGACATCTTAGTTCTGTGTCAGCCGCTGTAGTGAGCCATTGGATGCATTTTGCAACCTCACCGCTAGCATTTAATTTAATACACTGGACCTAATAGATATGATCACATTTACACACCACTTTGAATTTGTATTTAAGGCCTTATTTTATAGATGTTAATACATATATAACTTACCTTTCAATATGTCCAAATGACTACTTGTTTTTAATATTCAGCCTACCTAATCTATACTAAAATATTCAGCCTACCTAATCTATACTAAGAACGGTATACGGTTTTTGAAAAGAATGCTTTTATTTAAAACATTGATCATTCACTTGTCCACATTTGTCCTGGCCGGTTGCATAAACTGCTTAAACTAGTCTTAGAAGTTAGTCATCAATTTGTTTACTTCCAAGACTAGTCATACCTTCTTAAAATCAATTGCATAAATAGGTAGATTGGGCTAATTGAAATATGAAAAATAAGAATAATTAGTCCTAACGAATTGCTAGTCAGGGAGACCAACGTTAATAGTTAAGACGGATCCGTGTATGCAACTGGGCCCTAATGTAAACCTGAAACGGTAACCGTGGAAAGACAGGTCTTTTGTTTCATATTATCTTGTATAAAATGACATATTTGACGCGATAGACAGAAATGCTGGACGCCAGAAATGTGATTCTTGGACGGATATAAGGCCTATGAAATGCGCTATTCAAATTTGCATGGTTTAATTACTGACAACAGAATGCACAACACCACGACGACAGATAATAAACAAATATTTTGGTATTTGCCGGAACAACCCTGAGAGAACCGGTCTGCGCAAGACTGGGAACTAGGGCTAAATGTAATGTAGCAAATGCAGCTACATGTGCGTAGTTCCTGTTCCAAATAGGATTATTCATAGCTTCAACTTTGCTTCAAAGTGATTTCAAAATGTTATATTTTGAACAATCTTTTCATCAATCATGCATATACATAAATGACACGTGACGCAAACTTTCTACTTTCAAATTCACATGGCTCGGTAAATATGCTAACCTGCTAGCAATAGAGGTTGAAGCGCAATTTAGCCAACAAATGACATACTTAGACTTACCGTTTATTCTAAGGCGATTGCTTTATCAAACGTCAGATAAATAGATCCTCACTCGAATGGCTCGATGTTTGCCGCAAACTTGTTCTTTGTTGCTGGTTTTGGGTATCAACTTGCCAACTTTTCTTCTCAGCTCAATGTTGATGGAGGGAAAGAACGCGGCTAGCTAACAGATAGCAATCCCCGTCATGATATTTAGACCCTGACGTCATCACGTACACCGAAATCGTTTACTTTGGATTTCATTTTTTTTTATCTATGTATTTTATTATTTACTATCTAGTAATCTATTATGATTTTATCATCATCATTGTGATATGCACCAAAATCCAGTAAAATACCTGGTTAAGTAAACTTTATAAAGTCCCAGTGAAATTAAAAATGACAATTCTTATTTTTTAATGATTGAAATTGCTGCGTTTATAGTAAATATAGCTTATCAATGTGGGTCATTTTCTTTTTTAAATTCATGTACCCTCATAATCTTCAGTTAAAATCTGAAAATACGCTTTCGCCCTGAAGTCCATCTCAAATGACGTAAATTAGATTTAGAAGCATCCGGTAACTCCTCCCCTTCAATTGTCAGTCTGCTGCCAGTTTCATTTCAAAATCAATGCAACAGCTGTTTTTACACATCCAATCAATTCGCAGTTAAAACGCAAGCCACGCCCACAAGTTTTCTCCTTTGAAATTCCTCGGAAATGTGTCAGAATACAGAAGTAAAAACGATCGTAACTTTTTAACCGAAGGTTTAAAAGAATTGCATTTTTTTATTCCACTGGCCCTTCGTTCCAATCAGCATACTTTCCGTCCTAATAGTATTCGAAAGGAAAATTAGTATGTCCCAAATCGCAGTGTTGAAAATAGTATTACAAAGATTCCCGGATGGTCTACTACTTCCGGTAGAAATTCGAAGTGCAGAATGATGCACACTGTAACGGCTGATATTAACCACAACCCACCGCGAGTAGGCGGAGTTTAGTCAAGCTCCACTGCATAAATAAATTATATAAATGATGCGTCATTAAATTTACAAATGTAAGTATACAGTAAACATTACATACGAAATAATGAATGAATAAATACCCTAATGGAAAGAAGGGCTGTGTTTTGATGTGTGTGACAGTTATTGGCCACAATGTTGTCTAGACAACAACGGCTTCCGCTTCCTGTTAGTATGTCCCCAGTGTGTGCAATACTACAGTACCTACTTTTAGGGCTAGTATAAGTAGGCAAATTGGAATGCAGGGTGGGAATTTAAAGTCCCAGTGAAATGAAAAATGTCAATGCCTATTCATGGAATATTGCAGCGTTTATTGCAAATAGTTTATCATTGTTGGGTCATTCTCTTTTAAAATTCATGCGCCCTCATAATCTTTAGTTAAAATCTGAAAATGCACTTCCTTGACTATCCATCTTATGGCGCGAATACGTGTTTTTATGTGTCTTTGGTGTGTTATATGTTAACCATGCATGTTTTAGACAAGTAAAATTGCAAAAATAAAAGTGTCTGAAAAAAAGATTCATTCTATCTAAAGTGAATACTCACCCAGACCTGCCTGAAACGCCTCGTGTAACCACACCCCCTGACTAAGACCGCCCAAATGGTTACGCAAGTAAGGTGGGCGTACCTGTCAGTTCAAATGCTTTGAAACCTGATGTTCCAAATATCACAAGTAGCGTTACATTTCCGTCACACGGTTGCAGTTTTCGACCAATCACTACGCACTGGTTAACTGGCCAATCATAGGTTTCATAGAGGCGGGGCAAAGAGGAGATACAAAAATGCACGGTATGTGGAAAATACAGCATTTTTTAACCTTAAATCGTAGGAACACATTGCATTACATCTAAAACAAATGATAATATTCGTTTTAGCCGTGTCATATGACCCCTTTAAATGACGTATATGTTACGCTGCCTTCACGTGCTCTCGGAAATGTGGTAATTCCCAGATCTGATGTCATGATTCCGAGCTGGTTGTGTTCAGGTTACTTGTTGTCGGAAAGAATGGAGGACGCTAGATTAATGCTTGCGTGTGTCGTGGGAAAATGTTATATGGTAATAGTTTTCAACCGAACATCCTACTGTATATTTTTACTAATCAGCTTCCTTACTATTCTGGAATATTGGTGAAAAACATGCTATTTTCGCAGTGTATAAATCCTACAGTATGCTTCAAATGGTTATTCATATATGTAAATAATATACTTATTTAACGACAAGACAAGGCAATGAAGCTGCAGCGGAAAAACGAATAAATCATATCACAGCAGAAATCCTTCTCCCATCCGCCATGTTGATTGTGTAAGACCCGCCCATCTCGGTCTCTAATTTTATGTGTTAAAGAACCGAACGTGTGGGTTGCTATGTCCGCAAAAGAGTGTTGTTAAGCTGTTTAAGTTGTCTTTTTCAATGATTCTCGATGAACACACGACTTGTACAACGCATTAAATATTAAGAGGTAAATAACGTGTACTTCTACTTTTAGCCAAAAGGAGGCGGAAATGAGCAAATCCGACAGAGTTTCGGAAATCAGAAGAAGAGGACGACGTACGTCATTGCACGTTGGTTTAAATAGCACAAGGCGCATAGAAAAAGTTCTTTCTGATCTTTGGAGTCAGTGGTGATGCGACATGTGCGCTACAGAAAGAATCCGGATAAGTAAAATTCGCGATAACAAGACATGGTGTTTCCACCCCAGTGCCACCCACTGTCGGTGTCTAAACTACTGCATGTGTTCTGTAACATAAAAGCAGAGAAATGTAACCACGTGCTCAAATAAATTACAAAATGGTAAGCCACTAGCTACTAATTTCATCTGCGATCTCAATTTAGCACATGTGTTAATAGAGATGATGGGTCTTGATTGTTGTTACCTTTAAAATAAGTTGTGAATTCAACTCTTATTTTTTTGTGCGTCACAGATTTCATGTTTCATTGGGTGTCTTGCTGAAGTGCTAGCGTGTCTTACTGAAGGGCTAGCGTAGTGCTATCAGGTGAGACTTGATACCCAATTTTCATTTACATGTTTGGGGGGTTGTTTTCCCAGATAGCACTGGTACATATGCAAGATGTCTCCTAAAGATCTGGAGATCTAGTTATGTGCTAGGATGAAACCTAAACTGAAAGTAGCTGGAATTACCGGCAGATTGTTCAGTGGTGATAATCGGTTTTCTGAGCACCTTATAATATCACATAGCATTGTATACCATTTTGTTTATTATATGTGGTTTAAACATCAGTTTGTCTGTCTTCCTAGGTTTGGGAATATGGAGGGAATTCCCTCCATATTTCCGATATGGAGGGAATCTGAAAATTGAAGGTGGGTAATAAAAATACTGCTATTTCAAATATCTATCTAGTTTATCTATGATGAAACCTAAACTGAAAGTAGCTGGAATTACCGGCAGATTGTTCAGTGGTGATGATCGGTTTTCTGAGAACATTGCTATCGACAGTTTTAATACTGCGCCCTTAACACGTACCGTTCTGTTATTTACCAGTTTCATTTTTTCTAGGTATTTAAGACCATCAGGTTTGTGATGAGGTGAGCATTACAGATTTTTTTTTTTTTATATTTCCCCAGTTCATTACTATGATGAAAAATAAACTGATTAAAGCTGGAATTACCGGCAGATTGTTCAGTGGTGATAATCGGTTTTCTGAGCACCTTTATAATATCATACAACATACCATTTGTTTATTATCTGTGGTTTGAACATCAGTTTGTTTGTCTTCCCAGGTTTCTTATGGATGGAATCTGAAAATGAAAGGTGGGTAATACAAAATACTCCCATTTCAAATATTTGTCTGGTTTATCCATGATGAAACCTAAACTGATAATAGCTGGAATTACCGGCAGATTGTTAGGTGGTGATAATCGGTTTTCTGAGCACCTAATAATATCATACAGCATACCATTTGTTTATAATCTGTGGTTTGAACATCAGTTTGTTTGTCTTCCCAGGTTTCTTATGGATGGAATCTGAAAATTGAAGGTGGGTAATAAAAAAAAAATACTGCCATTTCAAATATTAGTCTAGTTCATCTATGATGAAACCTAAACTGAAAGTAGCTGGAATTACCGGCAGATTGTTCAGTGGTGATGATCGGTTTTCTGAGAACATTGCTATCGACAGTTTTAATACTGCGCCCTTAACACATACAGATCTGTTATTTACCAGTTTCATTTTTTCTAGGTATTTAAGACCATCAGGTTTATGATGAGGTGAGCATTACAGAAATTCTTTTTTATAAATATTTCCCCAGTTCATTACTATGATGAAACACAAACTGATTAAAGCTGGAATTACCGGCAGATTGTTCAGTGGTGATAATCGGTTTTCTGACTTCTACCAGAACATCTTTAGGCTTTTGTTAGGTTTACCCTGCAAATCATTTACTCAAATGTTTTCTTTCCCCACTAGATTCCAGATGAGGTGGCGTATGGCAAACCATAAATTCCTGTCGGATGTGAAAAATACTGCCATACATTTTTATTGCATACATTATTGACGGGTGCGCAGTCCTGCTGGGCCACTGTCCTGCTGACTTCTAAACCCATTTAAACACACCTGAGCAAGCTAATCAAAGTCTTCAGGATTACTAGAAATTTCAAGGCAGTCGCATTGTAGTTGAATGCAGTTAAACTCTGCAGGACAGTGGCCCCCAAGGACCAGGACTGCCACCCCTGCATTCCTGTAACTTGGAAAAAATGTCTCATCCCCTTTCCCAAAACCAAATAAAAATCATTAAATAAGTCAACATGTTTGTCTCTCTCTTTATTCGTACTATGCCGGGGCGTAATTTCCACGGGGGACATGTCCCCCTCACTTTTCAAAATCATGTTCGCGTGTCCCCCTTACTTAAATTTGTTTGTAATATTTTAATCACACACCGTTATCGGCACGGCTTTAACAACCCTTTGCCGTGTCGCGTGCACACTTAAAATAGATCACTGAAAGATTGTTCTCAATCATGTGGGTTTGATTTGACTTTAGTAGCAATTAGTTTGTTTCTGTAGCTGTTTCCTTATAATGGACTTCTATGGGGAAGAAGCATGTAATGCGTGACTTATTACTTATTCATTTAATAAGGACTCGTTCTTTTAACAGCAGGTAGTGTTTATGACAAGGCTTGATGGAAACGTAGACTTTCCTGGTCGTTGTATAGGTATATTAAGCTATTTAGGAAGTCATCCGGCTCATCTTCTGACCACAGATTCAGGTTTACAAGCCACGTTTTCCTCCGTTTCTCAGTCAATACTTGCATTTCCCCCCTTCATGAACATCAACTTTTTCCACACAATAAAAACACTTTTTGGTTTCATGGTTTAATAAATTTAAACCATCAAAAACAACGCAAAACATTGGTATTTTGAATTTGTGATAGGATTCGAATCAAAAACATTTTCCCCCATTTATGTCCCCCCCACTTCTCAAACTAAAGTTACACCCTTGGTACTATGGCACTACTGCATATACATGAAATTTAGGACACAAAAAAAAACATATGTCCTCAATATTGGTAAATTCACAAAACATTTAATTTATTTGCCTTAACCAAAGTGTGTTTTGTATCTGAAAGAAACCCAAACGTGCACTATGAACTATACAGAAACCATTTGCTAGTCTTCCTCCTTTTCAACATAGGGTCTTGCAGCAAAGCGGGTGAGCTGTCGAGCCAGATATCTCTCTCTGGCTGACGTAACGGTCTGTTCACTGCTACGTTTAGCAAATTTACCAACTTCCTGCTGTTCATCACTTTTATCTTCACCCTCTTTGGCCTTTTCTTTCTCCTTATCGCTGTCAGTCTTCCTCTCCATTTTCTCCTCATCTGTGTTTTTTCTTTTGCTGTCCAGCTTATGGCTTTCTCCATCCTTGTGTGTCTCTCGCATTTGTTCTCCCTTCCGTTCTCTGTCTTTTGGGCTGTTGTCCTGTTTGGCATCTATATCTCTGTCTCTTCGACCATGTCTGTCTTCTGTATCTCTGTCCTTTTTACCACGTCTGTCATCTCTATCTCGGCCTCTGTTGTCTTCTCTATCCTGTTCTCTGTCTCTTCTGCGGTCTTTGTCTTCCTTTCGGTAACTGTGTCTGTCCTCCCTCTCTCTTTCCCTCATCCTCTCTCTCTCTTTACCTTCTCCCTTACCCTTGTCTCTTTCTTTGTGGCTTCTTTCTCTGGCCTCCTTCCTCTCGCTCTCTTGCTCATCTTCACTGTCTGAAGGAGATTTTTGTCTGTAGTGGCGCTTTGAGGGGTTGGTGGTCTTGGTTAATTCTGTTCGGTTGTCCCCCTGGTCCTCATCGCTGTGGGATTCTGCCCTGCTCTCACTTTGTTTTGGTGGAGGTTCAGGGGTCGGTGACTTTTCTGTTGCTGCTGAGCCTGTAGCTTTCTCCTCTCTAAAAAGAAAATTGTAGGTTAGTTTTATCCGAGCCTCAACTCATGCTATCAAAACATTTAAGATGTTGAGTATAAACAAACATCAGCGTATGTCCTTACTTTTTTGCACTACGATCAGGCACTGCCTCCTCTCCAACTGTCTGGTTGAGAAGATGTCTATAAAATCCACTGAGATCCTTCTGCTTCTTCACATCCAGAGCAGCTGAAAATAAAAATCAACTGTCAAGGACGTCCTGTTTAATACTTATAACAACAATGCAAAGTATTTCAAAACCTCACCTTCCAGCTCTGCTTCTCTCTTCTCTTTCTCCAACTCCTCCTGTCTTTCTTTAAGCTTCTGTCGATAAGCTGAGGTTACAAAAGCCTCTTTATCAGCAAACTGCTCACCCTCTGCTTCTCTCTCTTTTTGGATCTTCCTCTCATCACGTCGCTCTTGTTCCTTTTTTCTCTCCTCCACAGCGACGAGCAGCTGGTTAATATACTTGGGCTGAAGAAATATTGCAAAGGACATTAGAGCTATACAGATTGATCTGATTCATAGGTGTATTTTACAGGAAACAAGTTATGTTTTGAGGTTTACCTTTCTGTCTGTGGCACCCAGCATTTTTTTATTGCTTTCCAGTTTCTGTTTTTGAAGATCATCATACACACTGTCATACTCATAAACAGTGCTGTCCTCTTCAAGAGCCTTTTGCATCTTAAGACGCGTCTGATGTGAAAAACAATGTTATAAATTCAAACCTCACATGAAGGGCATTCTTTTAAGTACACTTATTGTATACTATCCTCACCTGTTTCATCATCTTCTTTTTGAGGGCTTCCTTCAGCAGACTCTGCCCCACCGTGGTCTGCAATATGCAAAAATGGTTGTGTTACCATGCTCATGATTTAATTTTAAATAAAGGGGATGTGCAGATTCATAGGGCTTGTCACCTCTTCATCTGAATCATCTCCAAACACAGATGGTCGGGGAAGAGGGACAGATTTTGAGGCGTTCTTTTGAGGTATAATGAGCCCGTACCTAAAATGTACATAGAAACGTAAATACACGAATGTGTTAAGGTGTTTTACACCCAGTCATATTCCCTCTATTTTCTATGCATTGTTGACGAGCAATGCACTCCGAATTTAAAGAAAGTTGATCACCCACAAATGATGTAACGTTAGCCAAAGTGTTTGTATTCACGTGTTTGGGTTGAAGCATTAGCTCAGCTCAGGGAATCGGACAATTGTACTAGCTTGTTTTAAACTGTTAAACAACATGCAAACATAAACACCACTTCATATCAACCGTTTAAAACAACACATCATTTTTTACCCCATTTCTTGTATAAAGTCTACAAAATTACTGTAAGTTAGCGATCAATCACTTACTGTTTACCAGAGGTCGCCATCTTGCGCAGAACCACCACTGACTGACGTCTAGCAGATTCGCTAATTTAACACCAAATCGACAGCACAACAGAGTTGAAAGATAAATCTATATGTTTTTACATAAAACCAATCAAATATATAAATCACATGTACGCGTTATGTAAATGACCATGACGCATACGTTTACAGTAGTGTGAATGTGCTGTGTGCGAATCGGTCGATACATCTGTAATTTTCTGCCGCACAGTGGGAAATTGTTTTCACCGGCGTCTACCATCTGCAAATCTTTTTTCATTTGAAGAAAACAATGTGTTTAAAGAAAACGTTTCTAAGCGTTTATATTCTAATCTTAATTTGGTAAATAAATGATACGTTTAAAGCACGAAGCATCATGCAATGAACCAATGTAGCTTAAACAAAATTCTTAGCTACCACTAGATGTCGACAACCCTTATAATATTGCCACAAATCTGTAGTTTAAAGGCTCCGCACCCTTTACCTTATAGGGACGGTTTCCCGGACAGGGCTTAATAAACCTAGTCTTGCGTCATAAAATATATCACTGCGATTGTTTTGTCTTAAGTAATGTCTTTTGTAAAGTATGTTTTTTAAAACCACCTAATTATCCTAATTTAGCCAAGGCCTAGTCCTGGCTTAAACAAATCCTTGTCCAGGAGACCGCCTCATAAAGTCCATAGCTGTGGTGTATTTTGTAAAACAAATATACACATTTAATTCCTTAAGCAAGTATTCAAAGATGTTTTTAGTGAGCCAAATTGTTTTGTTTGTTCAAAAATGTGTGCATGCGACGTTGTAATGTGGTTGCACACTGTTTCTCATTTGTATCATGTTTCAAAATGTTATTCAATACTATGGCATACATATATTGTAATACCTGTTATACTCTTAATATCATTTTTCACTGTTAATTCCATAATTCACAGACACAAACAATAGCGGATCCATGGATGGGGTTGGGTCAACAGACGCAAACAAAGCAAAATAAGGCAGAAGGAAGTTTCCAATGACATATAGGATGAGTGTGAAATGTGTGACGGTTTCACTCTGAAAAATCGATCTCGAAGCAAAACGGTGTTTTGACTTTGGTTATATCAAGTGGGTAACCAAACTGCACTTGCGTTGGCATGTGTAGAGCAGCAGTGTGGGAGTGGAGGTTATGAGCAACCGAAAAGGAAAGTCACAGCTTGTCTGTAAACCCATTTCCTGTCTGAATGTCAAGAGAGCCTAAAAAACAGCTTATTGATAGTGTTTATAATAATAATTGTTGAGCACAAAAGCCTTTATTTAACACCGTGTTTTTGCAACTGTGCTCAAATTGAAGTTTTAAAGTAAAGTGTCAGGATTGTTCAGTGCACGCACAGTTAAACATTGCTTGAGGCCACTGAATCTTGACAGCTGGCGGTTTCGGCGCATGCGCAGATCACTCGCAGAGAGGAAGCGACTGAGCAGTAGCAACGGACGAGCTGCGGCTGATATCCCCTGACACAATTATGTCTGTCTCGCCACCGCCGGTTTCTCTCAGGTATCCGTTTACCGGAGCCTGAATGGCGTTGGTAACCGTGCAGCGGTCGCCTACTCCAAGCGCAACATCCAGCCCTTGCGTTTCGGTAAGTGACTCGCATCTTTTTTTCTCACCTTCCATCGGCTCGGTAGTTTTGGGTTCATTTCCGCTGTTTCCAACAGTCCGTTTGTCCTCGAACGCTATAGAAACACGCATGCGTGAAATATAAGGTTGTTGTTCACATGGCTCATCAAAGATCTGGCGACTGTATGACATGTAACTTATCGTTCTCGATAGACCTGCCGTTGAAATGTTCAACGAATTATACCGGTTGTCTACGGTCCATTGCCACATACGGGAAGTGTTTGCTGATAAATGGCTTCAAGCTTCCTTTTTTCGTTGTATCAAATAGTTGAAATTCGTAAGAAAACGAGGGTCGTGTTGGAAACAGGAAGTGAACACAGGTGTCCCCTTCAAAAACAGCGCAAACAAAATAGTAAATTCTGTATATTGTCGGAGTATAAATCACACAGACAAGACTGGATAGTAGGAGATTCTCACATGGGAGAACATGTGGATATTTATGGGAATGTTTTGCTATTGTTTAAAAAAACAAATATGTGTGTCAGTCATTTATTATGGTTGTGATGATAAAATCTGGGTCAGTATCACATAGCAGGATCTGTTTCAGGTGCAGGTGAGCTGGAAACCAGAATTCACTTTCATGAGTGTCTTAACTGACACGGTTACTGTAAGAGACTTTCTAACTTAAACCATTTGAAGTTGGATCAAACAATTATTCTAAATAGCCAGTGTACATGTTATAAGGTCTTGTATCGTGTGACGTCTACAGAAATCTCATGTGAGTCTATACAAGTTTGATTTCCGGGGAGCACCATAACATATGAACACAATTCTTGGTTTGATGCATGATGCTTGAACTGTACACACATATCCAGATGTGGTTATGACCATCCATCCATATCTATACTGATTATCCTATGGTTGTGGGAATTGTTTTTGAGAATACATTTATTTAGCATTGAATAGTCAAATATTTTGGACATGTGCATTGCCGTTGACCTGCTGGTGAAAACCAAATGATTCAAACACAGATTTCATGGAGTATTATATTTCCATAATGCAAATGCTCTGCTTTCATTTGTGTCTATGCAAAATGCAGCTATCTTGGGTCATTCCTGTCATGAGATGCCTTAACTAAATTGCTTCTGTCTCTCAATCTTAAAGGGACAGTTCGCCCAAAAATCAGATGGTTCCAAACCTGTATACATGTATTTGTTCGGATCAACACAAAGGGAGATATTTTTTGGAATAATGTCATTAACCAAACAGATCTCATCCTCCATTGACTCCCATAGTATTTATTTTCCCTATTATGGCAGTCAATGGGGGATGAGATCGGTTTGGTCACTGACATTATTCCAAAAAATATCTCCCTTTGTGTTTAACCGAACAAAGAAATGTATACAGGTTTGGAACAATCTGAGGGTAAGTAAACGATGACAGAATTTTCATTTTTGGGTCAACTGTACCTTTAAAAGCTTTTAAAACTGTAAAAGTTTTGTATCTGTTTCAGATATCCTTGATATGAAACTGAATATTTATAGTCTCACAATGGGACTGGTGTTAATTTCCCCCTTGTTTACAATGTCGGTTCTGTCCTGTGATTTATAAAGCAAGTCTTCAGAATATTATTTTTCTGAATCGTTCACAATATTGGTGCAGTCTAGGCATGGGCCGAATACCGGTTTCACGGTATGCCACGGTTTGGCGAAGACACGGTTTTAAGCCGCTAAAAGTTACGGTTATACCGTTCCAAGGGTATGAGCTGTTTTGTGCAGGAATCCATCAGGTTAATTGGTTGTTTGCTCATCTGCATTTAATTTATTTATGTATATTTGTATAGATAAATGAATGTAAGTTTAATGACTGGAAATGCATTCAAAAGAAGACTAGAAAAGGGTGCCATGTTTTCAAAATGTTGGGAAAGCACTGATTTAAATACTGTTCATGTTTACTACCGTTCAAAATATTTTGTGTTGCTTAAAAATCAAATCTATTGTGTTCAATGTTTTTTACTCAGACATTTAAATGACACATTTTCAAGCTGCAATCGCCATACCGTCATACTGTGAAACCGTGATAGTTTGGCTTAAGGTTACCATCTCATACCGGCCCATGCCTATTGCAGTCTGTTTGTCTGATAAAGAATAAAAAACTAAATTGCATCTCAGTGCTTATTGGTTAGGCTGAAAAAGAGTAAAATATGTCTCAAACATCTCAAATGTCTAAACAGCCGTACAGTATGAATGGATAACATTTTTTGATCATTGGGAGGATCTTCATGAATTCAGTTTTAGATCAATAGTTGTTGGACAATGGACAAAATAGAAAGCAACCCAAACAAAATGCAAGAACCAGTTAATGTAGACGCTAAGTGATTTTAAATTTTATAACGTCCGGTGAGAAAAACGTGACTGGGTCGACGCATGAGGCATCTTTCATTTCTTTACATGCAAAAGTATTTGCATGTTTAAACACAAGAAATTCCAGTTGATAACACTGCGAGGTGTAGCATTACATTATTAAGAGATCAATGTTTATATTTAAAGATGTTATGCTAATTATTTTATATACATTTATTTAATTCCACAGATCAATAAAATAATCAGTCTTTTATGCCTCTTTTTTTTTAAGGAGTCTGGCAGTGGGGAAGATGACCGCAGATCTCAGCCGAGAAGGTAAGACAGTTTCGTTCTGAAACCTTTGCTTAAAAACATCAAGGGACCTGTCTTTATGAACCCATGATGTCATTAGTTCTTGTGTATTATTGTGCTATGTATATCAAATACATTTAAATAAGCATTCTGCCTAAATAATGCATGCTTTATATTAATGCAGTAATCTAAATAGCAGATCTAATGATAGATGGATGGATGGTTAAATGCCAGTGTTGTCAGATGTGGTATCTCTGATTTTTACCACTCGATGCCCTGTAAATCAATACATTACTGACATGTGACAACATAAGCCCTTGGCTCATGCTCATATCATATAGGCCTTGTCTGCCTGTTGCAAAACTTTGACATTTTAAATGCATTTCTTCAAAAATAAGGATTAGTAACGGTATATTTTCATTATTTGCAATAAACGTGGGAAGTTCTTGTTTGTCATGGCCATCGAATATGCTATTAAATATCAGATCTCTTGAATAACCCAGCCTAAGCTGTGGATTGATATGGCATCGAGATACAGCTCTGATTTCTATGGCCGCATTTCAATGAAACAAGTGGCATCATGAAAGCGTCGCTTTTATATCAATGGTAGTGCTATATGATGTAGAGTCGGAGGTCATTTTGTAACATTACAATTTCGTCCATTCTGTGTTGGCTTATTGACACACACAGAACAAGCAAGTCCAACCAGTTTCCACCATGCTCAAGTTTCCAAAAACGTTTGTTGAATTTTAAATTATGTTCCCTTCAGTATTTACATTTTTTTAACGATGACCAGCGGTAACACCGGTTATCTGTTTAAATAAATAATGCAGCTTCGGCATGTTAAAGGGATATTTCACCCAAATTCTGTCATTAAAAAACAGTTCTTGGACCCCGTAGTAGGAGAAATAACAATGGTAGTCAAAAGTGCCCCAGAACTGTGTGCTTTCCTACATTCTTAAAATAGTTTTTTTTGTGTGTTCAACAGAACAAAAAAATGTTGGCAGTAATTTTTCCTACTATGATAGTCAATGTCATCCAAGAACTGTTTGGTTATAAGCATTCTTTCAAATATCTTTTCTGTGTTCATCAGAACAAAGAAATGTATACAGATTTGGAACAACTCGAAAGTGAATAAATGATGACAGAAGTTTTATATTTGGGTGAACTATCCCTTTAAAGGGATATTTCAGCCAAGAAACAAAATTTCCCCATGTTTTACTCATCCTCAAGGCGTTAGAATGGGAGTGAATGGGGGGGGGGTATCTTTTGAAGCTCCAAAAGTGCATCCATCGATCAAAGAACAGCTCGACACGGCACCGTGTTCTTAACAAAGGTCTTCTGAAGTGAATCGATGCGTTTGTTTAAGTGAAATATCCATATTGACAGCGCTATTAACGATAATGTTTAGCTTTCGTTATCCCTCTGCTGGGCGTGAACCAGAGGCTTGTTTTTTCGGCAAATGACACTGGCGTCTAGTAAGTTCCGGTGACGAACGCGGCATTTATAGTTTTGTTCCAATAGGATACCGTATCCTCTGTGCGGGATGGCGGAAGCTAGACATTATCGTTTTTGAAGCTTTGTATTCATAAACTTTTAGCAATAAACAGTAACAATTGCGTCAACTTCACTTTATCAGTTAAAAACATGCAGATCAATTGAAGTGTAACGGAGGTCATTACACACTAACTAAAGGTTGAAAAATGGGATCGCGGGGAATGGGATCTTTAATAGCGTTGTCAAAATGGATATTAAAGTCACCATGAAACGGAAGTTGCGATTGACTTCTTTTCCGTATCGTGAGTTATACGGCTTCTGAAATTAGCCATTTAACCTAGTAGTCCTACTTCTTTTTTGTTGCTGATGTCATGTGGTAAAGAGTTGTTGTTGAGAGGGGGAGATGAGCTTAATGTTCTTAATTAAAGATTACAAGAGCAAATTAATTTAGAAAAATTTATGGTGTGCACAGATAAACAATTTATAATAATCACTGCAACACTGGGTAAACAATATTCCTCTTTTATTTCATGGTGACTTTAAGAAAACACATCGATTCGCTTCAGAAGACCTTTGTTAAGACCACGGAGCCGTGTCATTCAGTTCTTTGATGAATGGATGTATGGAGCTTCAAAAAATTGCCCCCCATTCTGCTGCTTTGAAGTAAAAGGATCGGGGTATTATAACTCCGACTGCATTATTCTTCAAGAAGAAAGTCATATTAAAACATGGGGACATTTTGTTTCTTGGCTGAAATATGCCTTTAACATATTGTTTCCCCCAGGATTTTGATAGACTGTGGCGATGTCACACACTAAAATGCATATTTGTGACATCACATTTTTGCGTTTGGTCTAGTGTTGGCACTTGAAATCTGTTTCACCTCTACTCTCTGTCTCTACAATTATATTGTATTTTAATACAACTGAATGCTATTCTTACATATTATCTGTAAACGAGTATAAAATAGTGACTAAACACGACCCAATAACACCTCGTGTTCAATACAACCAGCTGTCACTTTAACCGCTGCTCAAATCCTGATTTATAAACGTGACATTGTATGACAAAATCACCATACATGTACTTTGAAGAGCTGCTATATGCTGTGATTTTGGCTACATTAGGCTACTTATGTGTCTCATCAAGTCTCATGCAGCGCACAGGCTTTACTGCCGTTGCTCCTCTCATCAAAGTGTTGCTGTGTTATGGCTTCTTTGATTTTCATCGCGAGTGATAGTTTTATTGTACATCGCATAATGTTATAGCGCAGACAATTCGGCGCAAATTCAAAAATATGAGAGAATAACCTGTAGCTGTTACACAGAGTAACAACTACAGAACATGCGCGTGCGCACACCGCACCGGACTGGGAGGGCGAGAGCTCCCATACAGAGAAGCACATAGAGAAAGGGTGTGTGGGAAACTCCGCTAACCTTTCGTTAAGTCATGAAAAACTTTATCAGCCGTCGTCTCTGTCAATAACATTGTTATGTTGACGTTTACGTGGAAAGGCAAGTACACGGAGGAACGCATATTGAAAACACCGCCACCTTTTAATTCGTTCACTGTCATGTGAGAGAGAGGCAAGCCTCCACGAACAAATCCATGTATGGGAAACAGACAACACAATGATATGTTGTTATGAGAAGTAACAAAAAATTGGTTCGTTTTGAAACTATGACGGAAAAAATTGTCGGGCCACCATAGTCTAATGAATGAATGGGAAAACTGACATACGTATCGAACTAATACTTTACTACAGTTTTTCAATCAACTTTCAATTCACTAATAATATCAATTGCTCAGTTGCTACTGGGTTAAACTGAATTTTTGTTGGTTCACTGACATCATAATTTCCATCAATCCATCTATGAAGTTATTTAAACATTATGTTCAGATATATAAAGAAAAGGGCCACAAGCAGTGCATGCGTTTCCACAGGAGTGGTTTTGTTAGTCATTGCCGTAAGGCACGAAAGGGTGAGCAGAGCTGCATTTAGAGCAAGTCAAAACAGGGATTGGGACGGCTGTTAGTGAAAGCATTGACTGGGAGGAGGGATGAGAACGCAGTAGATTAAACATTGCAGAGATTATAAAACAAGTACATTCATGACTGATTTGCAGACGTGTACGTCAGCGTATATACTGATTGTGTCTTAAGACTATTGAATTTTTTGTTCTACATTTGCTTTATTAAGTACATACTTGTGTGTCGAAGAGACTACATTTGATTGATGTGGAGTAAAATGATGCTTGTTTGGCGGTGACATCACAAGTGTTTTCCAAAAGAGGATTTTCCTACGGATTTACTAAATGAATGAATCTGGCATTGAAGGATTGAGTATTTGACTGTAATTTCACTCCACTTGTAGTCCTGAGTAGACCAAGGCTTTTTGGTTAAAATAGATCCTTTTCTAGGGAATCTATGCCTGCGAGCAGCATGTGGCTGTGGTCACATGACAATATTTGCAGATGGTACAATAAACAATATTTCTCCTGTCTAATTCATTTAAAAACGTGTAACTGTAACACTTGCATACTTTTTTTACATTTATATATATAATATCTGCATCATAATATATATACAATACATTTATATTTCAGTTTTCATTACTGCATAGTTATGACCACATTGATTGTTTAAATCAGATCATTTGGTGTTTTGTGGTTTAAATTATTGATCTAATAATTTTACTATAATGCCTCTTCAGTTATTATAAGAACAATTCAAATATATGTGGCTTCCTGCTCTTGATGGTCTGCAGGTGCTATAGTCATTTTTTATACAAATAACATTCATAAAAGAATTCCATTTACACAACTATGAAAGTGATGGAAGATCATATTTTGGGGGTTGTTTGGACAATGTCCCAATATGAATACGGATGTTGAACTATGAGATCATATGGTAGCTGTCTCTGTTTTCTGTCTGCCTAGGCCATTTTCAACCATAACCATTTCTCTACTTTAATCTATAGCCAGTATGATGTAATGAAAGCAGTTCATACAGCCCTTAACGGCTTAAAGCTTTTGCAGAAGCTGGACATTAGATCTGCCACCTGATTCAAGTGACCACTCCTGTTTGTTATCTGTATTTTCACTCATACAATTGTGATTCTAAGACAGCAAACTGTAAATTGTCAGAAAGGACCTTGACTGACTTAGTCCTATTGATTACACTGTACAGATGTTAAGAGACGAATCCTGCCAGTCGATATCTGTTTATTCTTTGCTTTGTGTCCGCGTGTGCACGGAAAAGAAGCCATACATTAAAACTGGTAACAAAAATATGATCAACCCAGAGTGTAAATACACATTAGTGTATTGAATGGCCTATGAACATAACAAAACCGTATGTTAACTGTTCTTGACTGCATCGACAGACAGTGCTGTATTAGTAATCAAAGTTATCACCATCTGCTGTTTGGTTTCAGTGATAAGAGCACTATTAGTTTTTTTTTGATGGATTTGCATTGTTACCTCAGCAACCGGATTTAAATACACTGCTATTGCCATAGCATGTTGTCATGTGACTGGCAACCTAAATGTTTACATGGGCCTTGAGTTTCACCTCTGGTTTAGGATTTCGGTAGCTCAATCACAACAAAAGAAGCCGGATAGGATAAAGTGTGACCCATGGGAAAAGCCCTATCCTGTCCACTAGTAAGGGCTGTCCTGATAAGCTCTGAGATATTTACAAGCCAAAGGAAATGTTTAATCCTGTCTTGTTCGTCTCTTACCTGAATATAGGAAGGTCTTGATTAAACACTGCTGTTGCACGCTTGGACACACCTACTTTTTTGTTGTTTACTTGTTTACAAGCATTTATTGCAATTTCCTCTCTTTGTAAGCATTTTTTGTAGCTTCCTCCCATTGTACGGCTGTGTTTTGGTGGATGGCTTTTGGAGTGCGAAGCTATTATCAGTCAATGTTTTGATAACACAGAGATCAAACATTCTTTGATAGACAGGATAATTACATTATAGGCCTTTATACAATAATTCTCTTTAGAACGTGTATTTATTTAGCTTTATTTGATCATTTAGGTTGTGTAGACACTTGACTACAAATCAGTTCTGATTTCATAAAAACTCTCATTATTCTGTGTTTATCACACGGACATAGGCACTAATAAATTCACAATTCCCTACAATTCAGGGCTGGACATAAAGGACTGCCCGATGGCCCGGGGCCAGCATGGGAGATCCTCGGGCCAGTTGAGAGAATTGTCACTTGCCCGATCGGGCCAGTGCTGTATCGTCATGGGAAATTATAATTTGTACCTTTTTAAGACTTGCCTATTTAAATATTTCCAAGAAGATGCAAAAGAGGACTGGATACGGTTCTCACGTGCTGTTTGAGAAACGCGCGCAGCCAGAACACCGCAGATCTCTTTCACGTCTTCTTCCTCTTAATCAGACATATCGACACAAAATAAGGCCAAAATGCCAATATTACAAGTAATCAATTATGTTTTACGGGAACAAAACGCGTGTTTTACATTATATAAGATCTGTGCATCTCTTACAGCGGCAGCAGCTTAATAAATGTCTAAATTTTCACTGATTCTGCTCTTAACTGATTAAATTTTAACTTAAGTAAGGTTAAATCAATCGTATATAAATACAATGAAGACTATAAAGTATTTACAATATTTAATTTCTTTACCAGATAACTACTATTATTATACCAATCTAAAACACCTGAAATGCACTGAATATTTGTTTGCTTTATTACATTTATCTGTGCTATTGCACATACTTGATCTTATTTTATTACTTACTGATAAGTTGTCTTCAACAATATTTTTAATTTTGAGTTATGGGCTAATAGTTTTAGGCCCGATTCATATTTCGACCGAGGCAGTAGAAAAAATCCTTAGCATTGAGCCGTGCAATAGTCAACCTTCAAATGAAAAAATCTGTTTTTACCATACTGATTGGTCAGATGTCAATAGTTGGTGGTTTAATACCCATGTGACATCTCAAAGTTTTTAAAACATTCTTTTGTGTGTGTTTTTGAAGCCCACTTTTCCATTGTCAGTCTAGTGAATTGTCACATCCACAACGGCCCATATTCCTCCTAATGGGCACATGAAAATTTAAAGTAAAAAATAGCTGTTTAATGTTCTCCATTTGTTGGGTATTATCACTTATGGTTTGTACATTTAAAATCACAGAAACCCCACAAAGTATCTTATCTCTCAAAAACATGTGTCCCTTTTTTGTCACATCCATAGCACACACATTTTTCCCTCCTTCAAAATCAACAACCTGTTCAAAGTCTGATACATTTCTGACCAGGAGGTTTAGTAAAATACAAATATATATTGGTGATAAATACATTCTCTGAGTATTTATATTTCAAGTTTTGTCCTAAAATGTCACCTCCCTAACGCTGGAATCGCCCATTTGTAAGTACTTTTTAAGTCCCCGACATTCCCACATCCCTTTCACGCACCCTATGTAACCAATTCAAATGAATTCTCAAAATAGTTTTGTAATATGTTATTAAAACATGTTAGAACACATCCATTATATTAGAAAACTTTGCGCTGTATCTTTAAATCGATCGTTGCCTATTTGTTTACACACTCGGTTGATAAGGAGACTCCTGTCCAAGAGAGCACGTGTCACCTGACTCCGCCCACCGTCTCAGTCTCTGCCTCTCTATTTACTTGTGAAACAGATGCAGATATCGTATTTCTGAAGTATCACGGCGAAAGGTTCAATACAACAACACGTCTCTATATTCAGTTCTTGTTTTAACAATGACCTTCTGCTAAGTTTGCTGTGAAGTTATAGGCACGTCGGTCTAAGAAACACGCTTCACCTCATGCGATTGCTACACTCGATTTGAATCGCTTGACAGTCGGATGATTAAACGAGATTTGTACCATCGCTGTCCGGCGTCAAGATGACTTTGGGTGGCGTGTCGATCGCTGGCAGCCCCTCCGCGGGCAGACTGTGCGCGATGGGATACAGACATTACTGGAGAGCAGCATCATCTCTCACGACAGCATCAACCGGTTGTAAGTTTTGAAAAGATCGACACACTTGTTATTTGGTGTTCTACGCTATTTGTGTATTTCATTAACGCATGCGCGCGGAATCCACGTAGACGTGCGCCCACGACGTCACACTTAAAAGTTTGCATTTACGCGTTTGGGATGCGCTTTTGTTTAGAGCGATTCACAGTGCGTTCAATCGATCTTTACGTTTTGCATCATCACGTGTGTTCCTTGGGGATCAAAGCCATGACGTGTGCGTCCAATTGAGCTACGGAAACATATTTACATAATAAAGATGTGACGCTGGGAAAATTGTGACGTCATTTAATATTTTACCAAATAGTGATTGTGTTGTATCTACCTTTCTAAGCTCCAAAGTTCAATGATGGTATGATTGCTTTTTCTTACCATGGTGACTGTACAGTGTTCCTTTCGGTTAAGAAGTAAGTTATTGAGGAAGTATACAGATTGTATTCAAATGCTCTGAAACTCAAAAAGCTGTTTGAATGTGTATGCCATGCGTCACGTGGAGGCTGTTGGGGAGTCAAAACAAAATGAAGTGTAGTTTCACACCTTACATCACTCTTATCATCTTCCTGTCCTCAGTAAACAGGATGTCCTTGGCACACGTTTTTGTCATTATGCAAAAACCAACTCCCATGGAACAGTACAATGCATGGTGCATGCATGAGAATTTATTAAAACATCACACCGTGTTTGTTTCTCTTTAGACTATTGCAGGTGAAGCAAAGAAACACGAAAGTTCATTTGTAGTTAGATAGTTTATGTTAACGCATCAGAATTGATTCTGAAAAAGATTAGAGAAACAGCCATGGTGCTGATTTCTATAATGACTTAAATGTGGTGCTGTCAGTGGTCACATTGATGAAATGTTCGGTTCGGCATTACACATCTGTCATCTCATCTTTCTTTCTCCTCCCTTTTCCTGCTCTCACACAAACATACATGCTTAAAGGAAAACATCTGTGTTTGTATTGCATTGTACTGTGCAGAAGACCGAGATACCAGTAGATTTAAGTGCGGTTGGACAGTTCTTGACCCACATTTAAGTGTTGGTTTATTAGTGTGGTGCGCGGAACATCTTGGGCCGCAGCTCAAGATTTTGTTTCTGCGGTGGGCATTCTGGGAATAGTTTATACAATATAAAAATTGTTTTCCCAGAACAACAAGGCTTGAAGGAATTGAATGGAATATACAGATGCCTTGCAGAAGGGGTCAGGGTTTTTTGGAGAGCACCCAAATTGTACAAAACGTCTCGGATATGAACTCAAAACGAAAATGTCTAGCTTTTTTTTAACATGTCACAGATATTTTGAAAGAAACACTAGCACATGCGCATGTGGTGATGTCTGGCTTGTACAGTGTGTCGGAGCACAGGAAAACCACACATTTACAAGCTGCAGACCTTACATTGTATGTTTATGTTAGTTGAAAATCAGACGGCACTACCGTCTGGCATAAAAGTGCAGAAATAATGATGCATGTGTTTTTGAGAATGAAAACAGAAGAACGACATATATTAAAGGTGGGTGTTTTAGCTGGTAGGACATAAATTAAGGTGTTGTGCCAAGAATCAATGCTTTATTATAGTTAAAGAAAAAAGGTTCAAGGTTTACAACAGATCTTCAAAGAGATGAAAGAGTCAGTCACGTGCACACACTCCTACAATGCTTCATTCTGACGCTTTCAAATCGCCCGACAATAACACCCTCATAAAACACATATGCTTACGCACATGACTCGGAACACCACGCGCAGACATGCACACACAATAAATGCATCCGTGCCCATTCACACTCGCCCGTTTTACATAGTTTGAATGTCATTGATTTGAGTGAGATGTGTTGCATGGGATTACTGAAAGACCACAGATTCTCCAGCTGTCACAGAGATGAGGAACAGAGTGTTCTTGTTTGCGTCCTGCACAGAGAGTTCGTGTGTGAGCTAATGCCCTCAAAAAGAAGTCCTCCCATATTCCCCGGCTGAGTACAGTGCGTCACGTTCCGCTCGGGGTGTAGGGCACATCTGAATGGGATATAAAGAAATAGCACAGCCTTTCCTTATACATATCTTTTAGTTAAGGAACATCTGTTTTCTCCGTGCAAATTTCACCCATGTGATTATAGGGTTAGTTCAACAACATAAAAATCTGTTTGCTTCTCCTTGTGTTGGTCCAAACCTGTTTCTTACATGAAATATGAGGTTAAATTTGGAAGAATGTTGATGCTGTCCTTTTCCGATATAATGCAAGTGAATGGGGACTGACATCATATTAACGTAAACCTCTGTATCTCTTTCGTGCACCTCAGCATCAGCGAGAGCTTCCTGACAGTAAAAGGCGCGGCTCTTTTCCTTCCGCGTGGAAATGGCTCCTTCTCTTCCTGCTCCCCGAGGATCTCAGCACAGCGCAGCAAACATGCAGGTATGGGCATCTGTAAAACACCTCACGCAGACTAGATAAAGGATATCAAGATGTGTGTGATTTATTTGTGATTTTCTGATTGAATTGCACAGGTGACATTCAACAGCACCTGCAGACCATGTTCACTTTACTGCAGCCGGAGGATAACATCCGCCTGGTGAGAACCAACATACATGCATGTCGTGTAACTGTGCTGCAAAATCTAATGAGATGCCCATAAAGGAAACATATTTGGGCATTATAGGCATGCTTTTACAAAAAACAGCAAAATGCACCTTTAAGATACATAGTTTGGAACCAAGTTTAATGCATTGAATGATTCTATTGTGAATAAGACAATCCCATAATTCATTGCAAATATGTTGGAACACACTTACATACTGAAGATATTCAATAAAATGTTATTTGATATATAATCATATATAACTCTGTACCCCTCTACAGGCTGTACGGCTGGAGAGCATTTTGCCCCAGTATACCCGCTACATGGTGGTGGTCTCCACCAACGGCAGACAGGACACAGAGGAGAGCGTGGTGCTGGGCATGGACTTCAGTTCTTCTGACAGGTGTGTGTTGAGAAGTAAAATTCTATCATCATTTCAAGTTGTTCCAAATCTGTATACATTTCTTTGTTCTGATAAACGCAGAGAAAGATATTTGGAAGCTGCTTGTAAGCAAACAGATCTTGGCCACCATTGAGTACTATAGTGGGAAAAACATTTGTGCACAAAAGAAGATATTTTGAAGAATGTAGCAAAGCAAACAGTTCTGGGACGCTTTTTACTACCATTTCCAACTATGGTAGTCAATGGTGGCCAAGATCTGTTTGGTTACAAGCATTGGTCCAAATATCTTTCTCTGTGATCATTAGATCAAAGACATTTACACAGATTTGGAACAATTTGAGGGTGAGTAAATGATGACAGAATTTTCATTTTGGGGTTATTTTTGAGTGTAGTCTCGCAACAGACTCAAGTGATGTTCGACCGGCGTGCTTATGGATGCTTAAAAGAATGTTCGAATGCAGTTCTTGTTCAAAACGCCTATATTGTGTGTTCAAACGTTTGGTATTGTAAAACATACGTAAGCTCTTAGCAAATAAGCAGAAAAAATCATGAAATTTGTGTGTTGCAGTTCCTGTTCCATAGGAATGGTGCTTCCACTTTGGAGTGACACACGGATCCATCTGGATGGAGATGGGTAAGTGTGGCAAATCTCTGTGGCTTTTTTTTCTTTCTTTGATGTGATCACTTTTATGTCAGAAATTAAAATAATTGATCCTAGTGTGATGTGACAGATCCTTATAAAACCTTATAAATGCACTGATGTTCATGGATCTGATTCTTCTTTAGTTCAAAAATACTGTTTCTTGCGTTCACTCATCTCTTCTTCACAGGGGTTTCAGCGTGTCCACAGATAACAAGATACACGTATTCAAGCCAGTCTCTGTACAAGCCATGTGGTAAGTGCTTTTCCAAATCCAAACATTCAGATGACAGCGTTAAAATATGCGAATTAAAGCTGCAATCTGTAACTCTGTTTGACGCAAAAAGTTGCAGGTTGCTTTAGGTACTTTTTCTTCAGTCAAATGAAGTGAAATTAAATTACCCGTGAAATGTTTACCCAACAGCTCAACCTAAGTCATTAAACTTACCGTTGCAGCGTATTGTAAAGACTCTGGGTGTACTTGCTGAATAGCAGAATATTGTTCTTTTTTAACCAAAAAATTGTATGGATCCAGCCCTGGTCAGGATATGATGACAGGTTTCAAGAGCCCCTCTTTCGTTCTCCCAGGTCTGCCCTTCAGTCTCTTCATAAGGCCTGTGAAGTGGCCCGCGGTCAGAACTACTTTCCAGGCAGTCTCTTCATGACGTGGGTGAGTTATTACCAGAGCCGCGTGTCGTCTGATCAAGTCTGCATCAATGAGTGGAACGCCATGCAGGACGTGCAGTCCCATCGCGCAGACTCCCCCGTGCTCTTCTCTGATGTGTGAGTATCTGCTGATGCTTCTTCAAATGTTTTGATGCATTGTGACACCTTCCTACAAGGGACCCACAGCTGATTCACATCCAACAAACATTCAGCATTTTTACACACATTTTTAACATTTGAAGAGTTAATAGAAAGATAAATGGTCGAGCTACGAATGGCTCTATTTCCGTTGCCTTTTTTGAAAGCAATGACTTCGGTGAGAAACTTTAGAATGATTCATTATTTTCCAGTGACTCGTAAAGAGAATCAACTCATAATAATAGCCACATTCATTCATGAACTGGTTTCCCACTACCCATCATTTTTTACTGCACCACATTCGGCTCAGAATAAAATCTCACAGATCAATTTTCTATGAATAGGTGCAGGAAACACTTTTTTTTTAACCAAAATGCCAATGATTTCCGCTGTGTCCGCAGGCCAACCGAGCGGGAGAGAACAGAGAGACTCATCAAGACTCGCTTGAGAGTGATCATGATGCAGAAGGATCTGGAGAACGTCACGTCAAAAGAGGTGCGAAGACAAACTCATGTCCTGCGCATCACTTCCTGATTGATTGAGTACAAAACACTTACAGCTCTTCTTCTTTTTAGATCCGCACAGAGCTGGAGATGCAGATGGCGTGTAACCTGCGGGAGTTTAAAGAGTACATTGATAATGAGATGATCGTCATCTTGGGTCAGATGGACAAGCCTACAGAAATATTTGAGCATGTTTACCTGGTAAGACACTTTTTTAGTTATTAGTGCTGTACGCTAAGCCATCACTTTTGTTATTGCTCCTGGTTAGGCTTTCGTTTTTACCTGACGGATGATAAAAGCGATGAAGAAGTCATGTAGTATGTGCTAACAACCACTTAAGCTAAGCAACCATATACCAACGTTCAGACAACCACCACCCACAATACTTAAGTGCGGCCGGCACCAATTACATCTCTTGTTGTCACATTTTCACATTGCTTGAGTAAAACTGTGCTGTCTGTAATTGTTGTGCCGTCTCTTTAAATACAGGGTTCTGAATGGAATGCATCTAATCTGGAAGAACTGCAGAGCAGCGGGTGAGTTCTTTGAAAAACTATGAAAGCTCACATTCCTGGAATGCTTGCCGATCTGTTTTAGCCATAAACCCTGTGTTATCATTCATCTTTGTGGTAACTGGTTCGAAACGGTGTCTTTATTCTTGTGCCATCAGGGTGCAATACATCCTTAATGTGACGCGAGAGATCGATAACTTCTTTCCTGGCCTGTTCGAGTACCACAACATCCGCGTCTACGATGAAGAAGCCACAGATCTGCTGGCTTACTGGAACGACACGTACAAGTTTATTTCTAGAGCCAAGTGAGTAGTTTAATAGATTTCATGTCAGAATTTTATTTGGGTTGGTTCTCCGGCAAACATATTGACAATACTTGCACTGCCATTCATCTTTTACCTCACAACTAATCTGATACCAACAGGAAAACAGGAGCTAAGTGTCTGGTGCATTGTAAGATGGGCGTCAGCCGCTCGGCCTCCACCGTGATCGCTTACGCCATGAAGGAGTACGGCTGGGATCTTGAGCAGGCCTTGGATTATGTTAAAGAACGCCGGGCCGTCACCAAGCCCAACCCGTCATTCATGAGGCAACTAGAGGAGTACCAGGGCATCCTGATGGCCAGGTAAAGAGATTCATTAGTAGTGTTTTAGTTATTTTGAAATTGAGGTGAAAATGTTAGAAAATATATGTTGAATAGTCCATGCGTAGTGTAAATGTAAATCAGACTGCCGGCACAGCACAAACAAAAATCAAAATGTACTTTTAAGGAAATTTAAGGAAAGTTGGTGCAGTCATACGTCTACATGGAAATGTCTGTGTGTACAGGTATTCAAACCTACAGGTATGTCATTCATGCAAATGACCTCCGACACGTTCATCCCCTGACACGCTACTTTAATTATCGTGCTGTGATTGTATTCATTCAATAGTTACATGAGCCGCTCAGCCACATTCCGCTGAGTGACTTGTGCGTCTGTGATTTCTGAGGTTGTTGATGCCGTACGGGCGGGTGTATGTGTCTGTGCACCTTGCACTCCATGTTTAGAAAAGTTTTGGTCTGACAGAACAACTCAAGCGGTGACATGTGTTTTTACGTATTCTGTTTGTTGTTGTTTCTTTTTTCCTTGAAATTCCTAACTGATACTCAATTTTTTATCACCTGCTAAGAACTAAACAGGAGGGTTTGCTACTGTACCTTTAAGAGTTTAAGTAAATGATCTCATTGTTGACGTCCGTCCACCTGCATGCTTCATAATGTCGTTTTAGAGGGCGGGCTGTGTTGCATAATACTGAATAGACATTGATATGTAAACATGACCATATATTAATGTGTTGGGTGTGGTGGCATAGCCGTGGCAATGTTTGAGTGAGCTATTCTTGTAGGTTAGGTGTACTGGGTGGACACATCATGTACGTCTGCATTATTTTCAAAGAGCAAGACATTTTTGATTTCATACATTCTTTATTTTGTATTTTATAAACATATGTCTCTTATTACTGTTATTTGTCCTTCTGCTTGCTTTATTTTCTTACTTCTTCTTTTATCCTCACCAGCAAACAGAGACACAATAAGTTGTGGCGTTCCCACTCGGACAGTGATCTATCTGAACACCACGAGCCGCTCTGTAAGGCCCCTGCCGCACAGTCTCTCGGACGCTCCAATTCCCGCAACCTGACGGGCTGTCAGGGGTCGCCCTCGATACAAGAGCTCCTACAGCCACTCTCACCCTCCTTGACCAGGGCGGCTGGATCGAAATGCCGGTCAGAGTCTGAGAGTGCAGCCTGGCAGAAAAACCACCTTAACAACGGCCTTGAGAACCAGGATGAGAACCTCCACGGACCCACCGAGGACCCGTCCGCCCCTAGACCCAGGGCCGCCACTGTGGTCCCAGGTGCCCGATCTGATATTACCTCTGTGACCATCGCCGAGATGGTCTCGTTGGGCCGAGCCCACCCGCCCGCCGCTATACACCACCCCCCATCTTCTCCCAGGCTTTTCTCAGATGCGAAGAACAAGCTGAATGATCAGCCCGAGGTGTCCAATCCTGTGCCTTCGGAGAAGCCTGGTCCTAAGGTGCTCAGCATTAGGAGTAGGACCCCTGAGCCATGCACGCAGGTCCCGGATTCCTCAGGGGTGCAAGATCTCAGCCAGCAAGTGCCTAACACGGAGACAAACTGTGCAGGGCTAAGTCATGCCAGTGATGAAGACCACCACCCCAGTGCCACCGTACACAGAGCTGAGCTCTCAACCGCCCGGCCCTCAACTCTAAGCACAGACCACATCGACTTCTTCAGTGCCAGAGAGAAATTCCAGGGCCTTTTGCAGGAGGGGCAAACCCGAGGGACTTCAGAGCAAGGAGCGCAGCAGACACCTCGGGACAAAAGTCCAAGCGTGGAGACAAAATGGCTAATTCCTGATAACCCGGTTAAAGAAGAAGAGCAGAAACAGGTAAAATGTGTTTTGGAAACAAGACAGTAGAATTTTTACAACAGAAATATGCAATATTGGTATATTTTTTTTTAAATAGTTTGATGTTATTATATGTATATTATATTTTTATTTTTATGTTTTCCTACTGTAAAGCATCCTAATGATGCTATAACTATGCTCCTTAAAGGCTGCAATTTGTCATTTGTTTTGGTTAAAATAAATGTTAAAAATGATTTTACATCACAATTGTAAGCTTACAATATTGACTTATAATTTGAGCTGCCGGGCACAACTTGGGTGGAATTGTCAGTTTGGCTTCATTTGCCTTTAACTCACATAAAGATAAGTATGTAAAGTAACTTGCAATGTTATGTTCCGAACAGAGATGGCGATATTGAGGCAAAAGTTACGAATTGCAGCTTTAATTCGCTTAAATTATAGTATCGTCCCGTTATTAATTAATTCATTTATATAATCAATAAATTATTATTATTATAAATTATTATTTCACGGCAAATAGGGAGGAACTTCCTTTTCTCTGTAAACAACAGCTTTCAGTGCCTTGAAGAAGTGTTCAGCCCCTGATACTGTCCTCACAACTCACTGTCTCCATTTTAATATACATTTCTAGTAAAAGTGGTTGCATATTTTTGACCAAATAAGCCAAGTCTTTAATAAATGATTCAAACTAAAACATCAAAAAAATTATTTAGAAAGTATTTTTACACTTTATCATTACAGTTTAAATCAAACCTTATGCAGATATAAGATAGTATCTTATGACAGCATTTTTCTGCTGATGTGAAGCGAAATAACTATGACGTGTTTCCTGTTGCTGATAGTACAGCAATACAGCAGGGCTAAAATGAAGAATAAATGTTGATAATCCTCACAAATCCTGGACTAAATAACATTAAAATATGCTTACAATAAAAAGCATCATCACATGCTAAAGAATCATTAACGACATTGTAAAGGAAACAAAAACGTGATATTCCTTGATTCCCATCTCTATTTATACAGTAAATGTTGTTTATTGATGTCCATGTGTGCAAGATCACAAATCTTTTTCCTTTCTATAAGGTCAAACAGTGCGGTTGGATTTTCCATTGAACAAACCGAAACGGAATCAAAAGATGTGAGAGATAAAAATGTGAAGAAACACAAATCTGGAGAGAGATACAAGGCAGTATCAAAGGCACTGAATATGGAGCTCAGTGTCCTTTTTTATAAACGTTTTAGAAATATGGAACTACAGCCTATGCACCCACCTAAATTTGGGATGGGGCATTTATGGGAGAGTGACAGAGATGAAGACTTTGTCTGTAAAAAAACTTTGCAAAACGTCATTTGAAGATACCACACAGATGTGAAAGGAGGTCTGATAAGACCAAAGTGGAGCTTTTGTGTAGCTAAGAACCAGGTAACAGCTCATCCCTAAAGTGAAATACACTGGTGATGGGTAGTTGCATGTCATGGGTGCTTTGTAGCTGTACGGACTAGTCTGAGCAAAAAAAATCTGTCCTTAACTAAATATTGTAGTTTGGTGGCGGTCTTATCAGGTTTATATAGCATGTAGCCTAATTTCCCCTAAAGTCTCATTACCTCTGGGATGGCATGAGGTTAAGTAAGTTATTCTTCTTCCTCTCTTCAGCTGAATATAAACAAAAAATGTATATGAACATGTTGTGTTTGAATTGTAGCACTAATATGTGTTGGGTTTGGTTTCAGTTTCTCAAAATAAGAAAAAAAATAAGGATGAATGCTTTTTTCAGCTTCAACATGCAGTGACAGAATTGTTTATGTTTAGCTGAAAAAGGAAGTCATACATCTGGGAAGGGTGAATAAATAATGAGAGAATTATTATTTGTGAGTTAGATATATAGGCCAAGTGAACATGTTGATCTATCATGCCTTGAAGACAGAAGCGCATGCTAATACACAGGACGATCGCATGCAAGCCCTGAAATGCACCACCGCCACATACTCACAAAAGTCAATACTAAACGTCTAGCTAAAAAGTGGCATAAACAATGCATAACACAGCTACAGAGAGACGTCATGCAAAGATGACGTGAATAAATTGTGCACAGATAAGTTAGTTATCTAATACTGCAATATTCCATCAAGAATTGTCCATTTGACTTCAAATTTGCATGATCTATATATCTTCACAAATCCTTATAAAATGTGCATAACATAAATATCTGATAACATCTTTAAGAAAATTTAGAAAATTTTAATTTCTTAAAGAAATTCTTTAAGAAGAATTATCAAACGTGTGAAGGGGATCACATCTGTGACACAAAAATGAGTTTCACTGCCACTACACAACCAATCTGGTGAGGTCTGAGCAAAAGGTGGAATAGGAATATTGCTCCATCACGTTATGCAAAACCAGTCAAATTTTGTGGAAACGATTTGTATGAGAGGGCTGGGAGCTGAAGGCTTTCTCAAGGCACTGCGTTTCGACGGTTTAATGAAATTGTGCACAAATTATTGACAGTACATCTGTGTTAACGTTATATTATTGTCCCGCAGCAAGGAAATAATGTTCCTGAGAGTAAGTGTTAAACTCTATTAAAATCAGGTCCACACCATGTCTCACCACCACCACCACCATGACTCATGTCCCACACTGCCACCTAATGTTGACAGGAAATGTTGCATGGGATCCTTCATCTGTGTCATGATGTTGTTCAGATTGCTACATCTGCATTGATGTTTAATGCATAATTTGAGTTAAAGGTGAAATGTGTCATCATATTATGATGTTAAAACTTTTTCATATTCCAACTCAATGTGATGAGACATTCAACTCTCAGTGTATTGCCTTTCCGTGCAAAAAGCTCAGTGGCGCTTTTGGGTGATTCTCATGAAATCTTGGTTTCCAAGTTGGGTGGTAAAAATACTTGCATCATCAAATTTTCTATTTAGGCATTAAAACATTTTTTTTTTTTTAAAGCATTCATTTCAAAAACTTTACTGACAATTTAACACATTTTTTCAAAACACTGCACTAAAAATCTCATTACCGCAACCACTCAAAATGTCAAAACCATAGCATGTTTCACTTAAAAAGAGAAGCCATGATGCCCAAGCAAGTTTTTATTAATTGTACATAATTAGACATTAAGCAAGTATATTTTCATAAAAGTAAGAAACATTTTCGTATGTTATATAACTTTTAATAAAAATAATTATTTTAACCTCGTAGCCCTTTGGAAGGTGTGTTTATTCAAACAAAATCAATCTTAATGTAAATATCTGTGTGTGTGCGCAAACAGTCCTTTGAAGGTGTTACGGAGGACATCATGAGAACATCAATCATTGACACTTTTCCACAAGTTCAATTATAAATGAATATTTTGTCAATATTTTCTAGTCATTTGAGTAGGACATCCAAATATTTTAAACAACACATCATGCACTCATGCTGGACGTGTTACGGTAATGAGATTTTCAGCAGAAAATGCAATAGAATAAAAAAATAATTAATTCCCATGTTAAAATAATCTTTGCGCAATGTAGAGAACACAATTATATTTAATATAATATTTTTCTGTGTTGCTGAATAATGCGTTTACTACCATATTGTTTAACTGGTTTAATGAGAATGACCTTTTACGTTTTTCAGATTATTAATCCAGATTAACATGACACATTTTACCTTTATGTCATGAAATATTCTGTTTAGATATTCATTACAAATAATGTGTCCTGTCTCTCTGTTTCTGCTACAGGAGAGCTGCAGTGTCTCAGCGCATAACATAGTTTCAGAAATGGAGTCCGTACAGCACAGTGTAACCCCTCCCCCCTCTCCTACCAGCCGACCTGTTTCCTGTAGCAACAGCGAGGAAGAGGAAGTGGACGCTGAGAAGGCGGGGCACGGGAAAGACCCGCAAAGCGATTGGCTGAAGGGCACTGTGTGGCGAGCTACCAGAGAGCTCGAGCACAAAATCCAGCAGGAGGTCTCGACGACTCCACCGTCGTCCCCGGCTCCCGCGTGCTCCTCGCGAAGCTCCCCCTTCAACACCAGCAGCGGAGAAACAACTGAGGACACCTCAACCCAAATGCAACTTACACCTGATCCAAGCACTGTGTCAAATCAACATTACCAGCCTCAGCACATCGTAGACGAGATGGACGGAGACGAACGTTCAGGTGGCGAGGAGAGAACTGGAAGAGGAAGTGAGAGAAGACTCAGGGAGGGAGAGCCTGGTCACCTCAGCCTTTTAGGGGCAGAAATGAGCCTCATGCACTCGAGACAAAGTTCATCCAACTCATCTCCTGCCTTGGTTCTTAAGCTAGATGGAATCACGAAGCAAGAAAGCTACACCGACTCGGAGTGTCACTCAGGACGCTGTCCAAAGGACATGAGAGAAACATGGGAGACCCTGAAAGAACTCGGGGCTTTCCTTTGGCTGGTGAGTGGTTGCTCGGGAAAAGGACCGTGGTCCAGAAGGGAACAAAGAAGGGGCGGGGCTTTGAGAGACAGGACCAAAGACGTGGAGGCTCGGATCCGGCAGGCTGGCCTGACCAAACCCTCAAAAATGAAGAGGTCAGCCTCCTTGGCCAAGCTTGGGTTGCTAGAGCTCTCGCCCATCGACCTGAGCGAACTTGACTTGAGTCCCGCTTTACTCCCCACGTCCACCAATAAGTTCCACCTGCTAAGTGACGATACCTCAAAAAAGAAGCGTTGCACTCCTTCTCTCCCTTCCGCTTCCACATCTCCTCTTTCATCCACTGGATCTCATATGCTTGGACACACGGATGATTGCGAGACCGAGGAGGCTGAACATTGTGACTGTGATGTCGTGCCCACGCCACTGCCACTCTCCCCACCATCCAATCAGTGTTGGAGGCGGGATCGTTCGCAGGAAGCAGGTTATGCTCCCTCGACCGCCCCCGTCATGATTCCTGTGGCCACGCGCCAACAGTACGGGAGGACGCACCCCCTGCTGAGGCTGAAAAAACATTCCGTTAACCCTTACCACACTATGTGACTTTTATTCTGTATGCCTGTATGTGGGAGGGTATGTGTGTGTGTGTGTGTGTGTGTTCGTTCCTGCCAGTGTGTGATTGAGAATAACTTGCCACGCATACCTCAGTGGGCCTTATCCAATCTGAAATCAAAAAATGAGGAGCACAAAGTGATTGAATGTTTGGTGGGGCGGATGGCCCATAGAATAGGAATCCTTAAATGCCGACCCATCAAAAAGAATCGCTGCTCTTGAGGAACAATAAAGTGCTATGACTGATCTACTTTTTGCACAATGTCTATCAAGTTGTCGTTTGAATTCTTTGGTAATTGCCACTTCATCCTTTACCTGTCAGTCTATGAAAACGTACCACAAAATCTCTGCTGAATTGGTATTGATTCTGGAGCGTGTGTGTGTGTGTGTGTGTGGAGTGTGTGTACACCTGCATATTGGGAACCGAAAGAAAGCCGTAGATGAATATGTCTAAATACATTCAAAAATGAATGTGATGTAATCGTGAGTATAAAATTATTACAGATGTCAGATTTATTATGTGTGCATGTTGGTTTAATGAGAATGGGATCTGTACTGTGGTACCTGTAGAATGTAGTGTTTACTGGCCTCAGTGTGTGTATGTATATTTTGTGGATGTGTATGATATGTATACATCGATGTGAGCGTATGCACATTTTCTGTTTGTTTTCAACTTCTGTGCAGTTTCTTCCTTCAGGAGTTTCTGTTTTGTTGAAGATGACAAAAACAGACGTGGGGGATTTTAATATGCACTTTTTATTTTTGTGTTATGTGTTTTTTTAACCTGTGGTTTGTATTCTGGAAGCATGCTCACAGAGTATGTGTTTAGAGTTGCTTTTAAGGGAGTTTGTACAGTTCAAAAAACGAAAGAAGACAGAAATAATTCTGTTCGTCGAGAGAATGGAAAATATTTTCTTTTTATTGTGCATAAACTGTGACAATTAAAGAAAATTTCAATGCATTTTGAAAATACTTGTTTTTTTATCGATTGGCGTGTGCAGTGCTTTTTTGTGTTTATGCTGCGTTCCAAACACCTCGGAGTTAGGATATTTCCCCACATCAAACGCGAAATTATTGTCAGGACTTATTAACATATCTTTGGTAACAATTTGGCAGTTTCCCAGACAGGGGTTAAGCCCTAGTCCCAGACTAACTTCAATGTTAAGAGGTGTCTCAATCGAAAATAACTTGCACTGACATATCTATAAAATATATTGTTTTGTCTCAAGATTTTTGTAAAGTATGTTTTTAAAAACAACTTAAATTTCCTAATTTAACCAAGGCCTAGTCCTGGCCTAAACTAACCCCTGTCCGGGAAACCGCCCCTTAAAGTATTTGTGGTAATTAGTAACAACAAAAGTTTTTGAAGTCTTTTGCATAAATCAGAAGCACAGTATAAACATGATTTATGAAAATTAATAAAAAGTATTGAGTTATCTGTTTTTGCAAATTAACTCCTTTTTATTATTGTATTATAATATTTATTAATATTAAAACTGCCCCGTTTGAAATGATTTTTGGGTTGAGGTGGGAAATGTTTGACAAGACATTTGTAATAATTACTTAATTACTGAAATTGTATTTTTAACGAATCAAATTTTATTCATAAAGTAAATGATCTAAATGTCCAGTAAGCAGCATAAAATCTTTAAAAAAATAGTTACTTATATTTTTAACATCACAACAATTAGAAGAACCCCAAAATAGATGCTGTGCGCTCGGAGCCACCTGACCTCGTGCGCGCTCCCGCTGCAATCTACAGTCCTGTCACCGGCGCGCGAGAAATAGCCCGACAGCCGTTTCGAAAATAGACAAGACCGCTTTGACCCCCTTCCACCCCCATCTCCTCTCTTCTTGTCCCCATCACGTTCATCTCTCTCTCTCTATCTCTCTCATGAACGGCTACCGAGGTGGACCTCGCGCTAGTTCTGTGAGTCCGCATCAAGTTTTTGACCTGGAATAAAGACGCGCCGTCGCAAACTTGACATAAGCGCAACGTACGTTCACACAACCAGTTAACCGACTAGGGAAAGAGGAGATTCAAAGACACATTCTGGGTTTACTCCCCAACATACTGAGGTAAGTTATTCATTAAATTGCCATTTACGCAGTTTCGTATGTGATGACCTTACGGAATGGTGCAATGTGACGACATGCGCGTGAGGAGTTTCTGTGAAGTTCAATAATGACGCGCATACCTGTCGTATTGAGAACGCGACACTTTAACGGGAAAGCGACATTCCGCCCCACGGTACATGTGGTCGGGTCGGGTCGTGTCTGGAGGGGTGAGACACACGTGGGTAGTTTGGCATGACTATATTAGGAAAGTGAGCGTGTCTGAAGACACTTCTCACATGGGACAGTGCTGTTGTATAGGATACTACATTCTAAAGGGGGTTTAACAGCTGCAGCTACATCGATCGTGTGCTGTAGAAATATGTCGATGCCAGCGGTTAGTTCAAATGTAAATAGTTCAAATGTATTGCCAGCTAGAAATAAATGGTGTTTATTTACATACGTTTTCCAGCCCTGCGCGTGATCTCCGTGTCATCTAGTCTCTCTTATTGTCCTGTACGAGCTATTTATGGTGCTGTTGTGTTAGTTGTGCACACTGTGCTTCTGTATGTGTATGTCAATCATCTGTCGAAGCTTCATGATCTACATCATTTCAGATCATGGAAAGAACATTCTGTTAAACTGGACATTTTATATTTACTGAGTAAGTCCGTGCGAATGATTTGAAATCGTTGTGAAATTAATGGTTAAATTAAAACGTTAATGTTTCTTATTTCATAAGTAGATTTTGAGACTTTAGCCTGGACTTCACACACAGGGTCACATATAATACGATCTAGTGTGCAGGGCTGTGCAATTCATCGAAAATGAATCGTAATCGTCAATTTTGTCCTTCAACAATTAGAAAAACAAAAATAATCGACGATTATTGTACCGAATTCCATTTAGCAAGGATCCTCTCTTTTCTTGCGGTATAAACCACAGCGCACAGCTTTCTTTTATAGTGGTTCAGCTGTGCTATTTCTTTACATTTATTTTTCAGTTGAATTCACAGTTTAAAATCAAATAAAAAAATATATATTGTTTGAAAAGTTAGTGAGTAATCGTGTTAAATAATCGCGATCTCAATATTGGTCTAAATAATCGTGATTATGATTTTTGTCATAATCGAGCAATCCAACTAGTATGACGCGAAAAGTGGTTATTTTTACAATAGTATTAAGGTTTAAATAGCTTGTTATGCCGTTTTATTACCATTTAAATGTGAATTTGTTTTATAAAACAAATCTATAAATCCCTTTATAAATCAATATATGAAAGGGATAGTTTAAAAAAATATATAATTCTGTCATCTTTTACTCACCTTCGACTTGATCCAAATCTGTATGAATTCCGTGGTTCTGATGAACACAGAGAAAGATATTTGGAAGAATGCTTATATCCAAACAGTTCTTAGACCACGTTGACTTCCATAGTAGGAAAATTACTTATTAAATTATTTTGTTGTTCTGTTGAACACAAAAGAAGATATTTTGAAGAATGTAGGACAGCAAACAGTAGCCTTGTAATTTTCCTACTATGGTATTTAATGGGGTCCAAGAACTGCTTGGTCACAAGCATTCTTCCAAATATCTCTCTGTGTTCATCAGAACAAAGAAATGTACGTAGATTTCGAACGACTTGAGGGTGATAAAATGATGACAGAATTTTTATTTTTGGGTGAACTGTCCCTTTAACATAATACATTAATGTAACTGTAATATAACAGTATAAAGAAGCTGTGTACGAAACAAACACAATGGCATAAAGCAGCTGCAGTATGAAAATACACTTTTTGTAGCTATTCGTGATGTAAAATTTTATATGCTGAAAAGTCCCAGTTGCGCATCAAAACATTGGATTCATAACATTGTTATTCAGAAGCATTCTGGTTATTGTCTCATCAGCCATATTTACATACTAAGCTATATAAGAATTTAAACTTTTATTTTCATAAAATGAAATAGTATGTGAAAAAATCACAGTCATGATAAAAAGAGGTTGAACATGTCAAAAATAAATGAGGCAGGCACCTAGACATTATTGTTCCACTTCTCCCATCATTCAGATATTTGTTTATTCAAATTTGTAAAAAAAATTATAAATGTTTTAGAACAACATTTATCATATAAATGACAGTTGACAAATATGTGTCTGCATGTCAAAGCAACACAGTGAACATGACTTGTAAGTCTATTTGGATAAAAGCATCTGCTTACATTAAGTCATCAGTTGAACCATTAATTGTGTAAAATTGTGTTTTACGTAGGAAACAAGTGTAAACTCTATATAATATAAATAGATTTAATGTAAAATCTATGAAACATGTTATATATTTAGGTAAGCTCCTTTTGCCTAGCTGGTTGGTAAAATGGCACTAACAATGACATGGGTTAGATTACAGATTATTAATAAAGAAATGTATGTCCTGAATGCACTATAAGTAGCTTTGGTTAAAAGTGTCTGTCAAGTTCATGAAAGTATAAACTGCATGAGCATGTTTTATATATTCTGAACCTAATATTTTTCCGCTCTGTCTTTCTTACAGCAATGAGTCGTAGCATTGTGCGCCAGAGTAAGTTCCGGCATGTTTTCGGCCAGGGAGCAAAGGCGGAGCAGGGTTATGATGATATTCGGGTATCCAAGGTGACGTGGGACAGCTCCTTCTGTGCAGTTAACCCAAAGTTTCTGGCAGTTATAGTGGAGTCCAGTGGTGGTGGGGCTTTTTTGGTACTGCCTCTTTCAAATGTAAGTGGTTCGCGGAAAACTCTTAGAAATGCCTGGGCCCTGTTTTCAATGCGGTTAGCCGATTTTCATGGTACAATAAATACAGTGAGATTAACACAACCTACATGTATGCTCTACAAACGTTGTCTATTCTTTTATTTTGGTGTGACTATATTTATGGGTATATTTGTTCAAGCGTGGCTTATGGTAAGGGTGCCCATCCCCCTCATGGATTCCATTTCACCCAGATAGAAACACATGCGTGAACCCCATGGAAACAGGGTACACATCATACATACATGCTGTCTGAAACTACTTCTGTGACATACTGTGGAGGGTTGGAATAGTGTGTGGGGACAGTGGAGTTCTTAGCGTTTTAAAAGGTTTTCTGCGGTCAGCAATTCTCAGTTGATGTTTTGATAAGTTGCTTTTTAAAGTCTTAGTAACTTTTAAAAATCTTTTTCATTTCGTCTACTTTTTGAGAGTGACAAAAGTTAAAACCTTCTCTTTGTGCAAGACTTTTAAAGATCTGAGAATATACTTTTTTATGCGACATTAACACACTACATTTAGAAACGGACAAGTTCTTTTTATTCCATTTGCAAATCCCAGGCTTGATTTTGTGATGCTAGTATATGCTGGTAGAGCAAATCATCCCTGATGTCTGATTATCTTGTTAAATGAGTGAAAATGCCTTTTACAAACACTCTCATGCTTGTGATCAGCTTTCAAAATGATGCTGATGCTGGTGATGCGGGTCTATTCAGCACAGTGAAGAATCAACACATATAAAACATGGATTTATACAAGTGAGCACATTTGAAATGTTGTGCTTCAGATATTAGATTTTTCATATGGTTTATCAAGGAGGTGATAACATCAGTATGTCAGTATGCAAATGCATATAATCTAATAGGGCTCCTGTCACCCATCAGTTTAGAGTAAAGTACAACCATACTGATAAAACATTTATATTCTTGAGGATTTCTATGTTTCTGCCTAAGATACCTATAAACTAACTTTTATTTGTTTCTTAACCTTCTATTATAGACTCATTATAGACTTTAAAAGTATTTACAAATCCACAAAAAGAGATCTAATGATGCGATACACTACAGACCAATTTTCACATTTTTTGTTTTTGTCAAACCAGTATGACAAGCAAAGGATTATATTAGGTTATGATGGAAGTGAGAAGTAAAGAAAAGCACTTTTCAGAGCAAAAAAATGCAATGGTTTTTAAATTTACTTTAATAATCAAGTTAAGACATAAAGATCTAAGAGATTTTAAGTGACATTACTAGTCTCCAAGAATACAACCTATCAGACAAATGCCATCTGAAAACAGATATCCTTCTCAGAACTGTGCAATTTATAGATAAGTTCCAAAGCAGAGGGTCCTTTTAAGTATGTTTAAGTATGTTCACTTACTCTAAAGTTCACACGACTGGCATAATACAATCACCACATGTTCCTCTAAGGAGTTGTGTTTAGCTTCTTTAGGTGAAATGAAACAGTGCCGATTGATTTGACTTTGTGTTATGTAATGACTGCATATTTTAAGTGTGGTTTACGTGTCCAACTAGCTACTTTTGAGGGCTACTGTAGATGTTTGCGCGGAAATGGGTGATTCCAGCATTATAGATGCGACATTGTCATTTAAAACTTGAAATATGAATTCTCAGAAAATGTATTCATTCCCAATATATATAACCATCTGTTAATATTTTACTAGATGCATGATAATAGAGTCCAGGCATAAAAAAATTCACACAAGATTTCTGTTTTAAAGAGAGAAAAAAAATGATGCTTTTTTGTGGATGTGACAAAAGAAGGGCGCACTTTTATTGAAAGACATCATACATTGAAGGATTTCTGTAAATGTTCATGGACGACCAAATATCTGTTATTATTTTCATTTTCATGTGCCCACTTAAGAGAAATTTTAATTGTTATGGATGTGACAATTCATTCACAGTAAACTATATTTAAAAAGAGAGACTTCACATAGGTATTTAACCACCAAATATTGGCATCTGACCCATCAGTTTGTGAAAACCAGTTTTTCATCTAAAGCTTGACATTTGCCTGGAATTGCCCAAATAGGATTTTCATGTTGGTTACATGATCTACATACATCATTTATTGCCTTTATGTTGGAAAGTTGATCATTAGCGCATTAGCTAACCGTGGGTTTGACAAGAAACATTTACATTATAAATGCATGTGTAAATATTGGTCTATATTAGTGTATCGTATCCCTAGATCTCTTCTTTTGTGATTAAGGGTCCATAAGTTAATGCCTTTTTAGTCAAGCCCCACTGCAGAGTCACGAGCATATGTCAGCAAGCCTGGATAGACACACTATAAATACCCAGCTGAACATCTCCACTGCGATCGGTCTCAGCAGGCCAAAAACTCCCTTTTCAACGGCTCATCACGGGGTTATAAATACACACCGGGAGTATGAAGAGAAGAGTGACTGGAGAAGGAGCGGCGAGGGCAAGAGCCAACACGTGTTCACACCAGCCAAACACTTAATAACGGAATAACATGAAAGTTACAGCACTGATGACAATGTCATAAACCCTGTGGGATAACCTTGCCCTGGTATCATCAGAATAGAAAAACACACAATGCTTTTTCACAAATAGGGTATTACGAAGGGTTTAAACGTGTATGAAATAGTGGAAATGGAATGAGATTATTTACTGGTGCTTTTGAAATCATGTCACAATATCATTGAGTGGCAGATTTTTTAAGAGGAAAATATCATGCATTGCTTTTCATGCTTTTGTTTTGGTATGATACAGGCAGGCAGGGTGGACAAAAACTACCCCCTTGTGGTTGGACACTCAGGTCCTGTTCTGGACATCGACTGGTGTCCTCACAATGACAACATTCTGGCCAGCTGCTCTGAAGACACAACTGCCATGGTAATCATTACCACCTCCATTCATAAACATCTCCAGTGCATGACATCTACCAGTGTTTCTCTAAGTACAATAGTGTGATAAACAGTAGATTTTTTTTCATATTTTATTTTATATTTGCAATAGTATACGCAAAGAAAATGCTTTTTCATGCATAACTAAGGTTCGTGAGCTCAGATCAATGAGTCCTACGATTAATCAGTTAAAAAAAGGAAACACGAAACCAGTAATAACTGAAAGAAAACAAGTTGAGAGAAAGATTGAATCCAATATCTGGTGATAATATAGCATATCGAGTGATTTATAAACTCTCTTTGGTAGGCGTGTCATTTTGACATGTGAACAAGTGTGCTTCTGTACCATTTTGTACACGATTAAAGCCTTTCAGAACAAACATGGTTAAACAAATTAGTCTAGATTAAAGTAGGCTAGTGTGAACACCAGTTCAAAATTTTGTCATATTTGATGCAATATTGCCAAAAATGAGGTGCCTAAGCTCAGATCAACTAGGCCTACGATTAATCCGTTGGAAAAGAAACACTAAACCAGTCCTAAATGAAAGAAAACAAGTTGACAAAAAGATCGAATCCAATATTTGGTGATAAAATTGCGTAACGTGTGATTTATAAGCTCTCTTTGGGAACGAAGTCACCAATTTTCAGTCCAATCCAATAACATTAACTAGTATTTTTGGGTAATTTATGATTTGGGCTCAAAATGACCCGAACACAACATGAGCGGTAAAAAGAAGTCAAGCATGGATCGGCCCACACAAGAGGCAAAGGTCACAGACACAATAGTCTTATTAGATGAGATGAGTAGATCCAATGGTGTGTGTCAGGCTGGTATTTATAAACATGTAAACAGGAGCTCATGGTCAGAAACCTGTGATGATAGATTTAATAAATGGACATGAGGATGAGTCATTTCGTTTTGAGTTCCTCCAATTTCTTTGGCATTAAAAGTTTAATTCGTGGTACCATCAAAACGTCAGTTAGTGAAATCAATGTAATATATCCTTCAATAATATTTTCAGGGAATTTCATTTAGTATTTATCCAAAAATGATGATCAATTCTTCTATTGAATAGGCTATAATATTATATGGTGGTCAGGAGTAAAAAATCTGCCTTTTTAGGACCGTTTATTATAGATTTTTGTCTTTACATAGCAAGTGCCACAAAAGTCACCATTCTTTACGTTTTGTAACATTTAGCTAAGACGTAAAAAACAAAACTTTTTCCAGCAATTGTCAAACTATATTTTATTGGGTAGAAATGTAAAAAATGTGTGAGTGGGAGGTGGACCTTTGGCTTTGAATATTGTTGAATAAAGTGGTGGGCCTTTGAGTCCCTGACCTACAGTATGTGAACTTTAGAGAGTTGTTACATCTGCTTTAGAATCTGTTTATCCAAGGTAATGGCAAAAATCTCACAGAAAATAAAGTTCTGAAGCTCTAAGAAAAGGTCTCTTGTCGTTTAAAGGGAAAGTTCAGCCAAAAATGAAAGTTTTGATAATTTACTCACCATAAAGTTATTCCAAATCTTCCAAAATTTCTTTGTTCACAAAAGAAGATATTTTTAAGAACGCCTGAAACCAAACAGTTCTTAGACCCCATTGACTACCGTCAGGGGCGGACTGACCGGTAGGAAATTCTGTCAAAGTCCAGAACGGCCGTGACCAGGGGCGGACTGTCCATCTGAAGTACCGGAACTTTCCCGGTGGAAATACCAATGCACGCAACGTGAAGGCATTAGCGAGTCAGACATGTATGCATGTAACGAAATGACACGTATACATACAAACCCCCCCCCCCCCCCGCCCCGTCGACAGAAATTGATTTTTTTTGGTCAACTGTTTGAAGTGTTTGAACATGTAATATTTTGTTATTTGTTACAATACATTTCATAAGTGGTTCAATCATCTGAGCCTTTTGGAGCCTCATATATGTGAGTAAAGTTATTTAAAGTATTTTATAATCAGTATCAAACAGGTATCAAGACCACATAGAAAGTTATTACAACATATGAATGCTATTTCATGACATCACATTACAGACGTGTATGGCATGAGCTGTATGCACTTCTGTTGGAGGGGTTAACGGCAGCTGTCATCTGCGCTGGCTTTATTTCAGCTCGCTCGATTCCACAGGAACATTCTCAGAACAGAAATCAGTATATCTAGACCTTTACCAAGCACTTTATTTGACAAGCTTATTCAACATCTCTGTTCGGTTACGAAAGTCTCATGTAAGATTTGCATCAGTGCCTAGAAGCCAACAATTAGCCTCTACTGTAACCTTATTCATAATGCTGTATAGTTGTCCCCGAAGCATTTAGCACATATGTGCTAAAATAACTTAAATAGCACAGAATAATGGCTTCATTCCTGCTTCAGTTATCTTCAATGATCTAAACAATCTGAATTTACATTACAGTACTTCTTTAATAAAGCACTTTTCAAAAGACAGATCACACTCATAAACATTTGTCACATGCATTGTTATACAGGTTTGGCAGATCCCCGACCACACCCCCTGTCGCCCCATCAGTGAGCCCATCGTGGTGCTGGAGGGTCACTCTAAACGTGTGGGCATCATTAAATGGCACCCGACTGCCCGCAACATACTACTCACTGCAGGTAAACACCCATCTGCAAACTGCTCCTGTTGTGTTTCATTTCAAATCTACACCTTTTAATAAAAGCCTAATGCTAATGGCTAATGCTAACCTGTCCTGTTGAGGACGGTTAGGGTTAGTTCACCCAAAAATGAAAATGTTGTCATCATTTATTCACCCTCACGTCACTTCAAATCTGAATGAGTTTCTTTCATCTGCAGAACACAAACAAGGGTATTTTGAAGAATGTTGGTAACCGAACAACATTGGCCCCCATTGACTTCCATTGTATGGACACAAAACCCATACAATGGAACCCATACAAAACCATTGAGACATTTCTTATTTTTTGTGTTCCTCAGAGTCATATAAAGGTTTTGACATGAGGATGAATGAATGACACGATTTTTATTTTTGGTTGGAATAACCCCCTAAGGAGCAAAATAAGACAACACGCCATGAGAATTCTCTAAATAAAGGTTTGTCTGTTTAGCACCTTCTGCTTTATAGTAAATTCAGTGTGTTTGTGTATCAGGCAGTGATAATCTGATCATCATCTGGAATGTGGGCACTGGAGAACCTCTGATCACAATGGACGAGCATCCTGACCTCATCTACAACGTCAGCTGGAACTACAACGGCAGCCTCTTCTGCACCTCCTGCAAAGACCGTCGCATCCGAGTGTGTGATCCGCGCAAAAATGAGGTGTTGGCGGTACGTATCGTGACAGAGAAAAGAGAGATGATTCGTGCTTTTGGTGAGGCCTCAGTTCTTATGTTAGACCAGAATTTTGACATGGTTGAAATGATCCTTTTTTTTAGGAGAGACTGGCCCCACATGAGGGCATCCGGCCAATGAGAGCCATTTTCACCAGAGAGGGCAATATTTTCACTACAGGTTTCACCAGGATGAGCCAGAGGGAACTGGGCCTGTGGGATCCGGTAAGAGAGCAACATTTATAGTTACATTTACATTTAATCTCCTCATTTCATTTTCTTGAGGATTTTTTTAGTTTTATCTAAAATGTTGTTTTTTGTCATTTTAGACTCATTTTGAAGAGCCTATTGCATTATTGGAGTTGGACACAAGTAATGGAGTTTTATTGCCTTTTTATGACCCAGACACCAACATTGTGTATCTCAGCGGCAAGGTCACACTCCACGTTTCATCTCATTTGTTATTATATATTTAAGCTGGTGCTCTAAAGATGGTCTCTGACAGCTTTATTAACTCTGTAGGGTGACAGCAGCATTCGGTATTTCGAGATCACAGAGGAACCTCCTTACGTTCATTACATCAGCACATACAGTAGCAAAGAGCCACAGAGAGGAATGGGCTTCATGCCAAAGAGAGGAGTCGATGTCACCAAGTGTGAGATCGCCCGGTCAGTTGGTTTCATGTATTTGGAACACGAATGCAGACATTGGTGATAGCAGTAGATTTCTAACCTATAGGATGCGATATACTGTTTGCTTTTTGCTCAAGACATTATCTTGCTAAAAGAACGTCGCATTTGCAAGTAAAATGTTCGATTTTGTTGTTTGCAGTGAGTATTTCCTAAAGAATATTTGATTGTTTTCATCTAGATTATATAAACTTCATGAAAGAAAGTGTGAGCCTATCATGATGACAGTACCCAGAAAGGTAAATAAATCATATTCTGTGTTGGTCCTTTAATATAAATGTGATTAATTCAAGCATATAAATCAACATTTGTTAATTTATTGGGCATAAACTGTAACTTAAAACAAATAATCGTATTTATATTTGCCTAGATTAATAAATGCTGCAAAAACGGTTCATTGTTTGTTCATTATATCTAATGCTTTTATTGTAAATTGTTACCAATATTTCAATATTTAACTCCTATTAACGGAAAAAATGAACATTCTGTCATCATCTATTCACTCTCCTGTCATTCTAAACCTGTATGACTTTCTTTCTTCTGCAGAACAAAAAAAATATATTTTTAAGGATGTTGATAACCAAACAAACCATTGACTTGCATTGGTTTTGTTTGAATAGAACAGAAGTCAAACCGTTGTTTGTTCACCAACATTCTTCCAAATATCTTCCTTCGTGTTCTGCAGAAGAAAGAAAGTCATACAGGTTTGAAATGACAAGAGGGAGATTAAATGATGACAGAATTTTCATTTTGGGGTGAACCATCTCTTTAAGAGATCATTTGAAGAACGAAACGTTTGGTGTGAAATATTCATTACGCATGACATATATCGAATCCTTTTCTTTCTCTCTTTCTCTGATGGCAGTCGGACCTGTTTCAGGATGATCTGTACCCAGACACAGCAGGTCCAGAGCCAGCGCTGGAGCCTGAGGAATGGCTGGAGGGACGAGATGCAGACCCGCTGCTGGTGTCTATGAGAGAAGGTTATGTTCCTCCGAAGAGCAGAGAGCTGAAGGTGGCCAAGAAAAACGTGCTGGACAGCAGGCCTGCAACACGCAGAAGCATGTCTGTCGTAGAAGGAAGCAGTTTGCCAGTGAGTAGAATATCTTATCCAATTCTTCATGTGTTTTCCTTCTAGCAATTTCTTCTGTTCCTTGTAGACTTGTGTTTTGTAGACACTTCTTTAGAAGCTTTTAGGGTTGGGAATCGTTTTTAATACATTTTTGACCAAAACGACACAAATAAGAGCTGAATTAAAATATGGCAGCACAGATTTTTTTGTGACTATTTTGGTACTCATGACAGGGTATGATATTTTGTGTTACGAGGCAGGGAAAAAACAATAGTTTTTATATTTTTAACACAGCTATGCGCTTGTTTTGATTTGGTTTGTAATCCAATTTTCATTTTTGGGTAGAATTCTTCCTTTAAAAATGTAGATGTATATCCATTGTCTAAACTGCTCATCCCATTCATCGGTAACCAAAAAGAGAAATTCAATTCCTTACGATTCCCATCCATAAAAGCTCAAACGTTCTTACCGTTTCCTGTATTGTCTTACTCTAGACTGGCTTTCTTTCCTTTCGCCCCCTCTCATCTTCATCTTTCATGTTCCACATTCTGTCCTCGTTTCACTTTTCTCTTCCTTCTCTCCCTCTCTTCATCTCTTTCCATCACTAGCCTCAGTTGTTGGAGAAGCTTGTTGAAGAAATCCAAAGTCTGAAGGCCACAGTTCTCTCTCAGGAGAAGCGAATCTGTGATTTGGAGAATAAGCTGTCCAAGTACACTAATGGCACAGTCTGAGCGCATCATGAAAGCTAACTTCATTAAAGCGAGCCTGTGCACACTGCTTACCCCTCACAACTAAAGGATGAGCACTGATAGGCCAAGCCACTCCTATTCACCCCAGCTATCATTCAGTATTGTCATGGGTTTACATTCTAACTCCAGTTCAACTGGCTGCATCGACACCTTAACACCAATAAAAATCCCTTATAGCACGTTCTGGAGCATTAGGAGGTTGATTTCGCAACGGAATTGAAAATGTTGCCAAAATAGTATTTTCCTGATGCTTTGTAGTACATGTTCATATATTGTGTGCTAGTACACTTGCTTTCTCCTTAAAAGCATTCGGTAAGCAATGAGCAGCTTTGTTTGATGAGTTACAAATCCTTATACATCCTTTTTAACCAATGGTAATGCTGACAAAGAATGACAAGAACTGTAACAATCACGGTTCTTTGGTGTGAACATACCTCATTGTATAGACCAGGATCTGGGATCAGACAGCATATGTAGCTCTTGTTTGATCAACTTTAGCCAAGCAAGAAGAATTGAGATCTATACATTTTTGTCAGCGATTTTGCTGCATCCACTCACAAAAGTTTTGATATATTTGTGGTAGTAAATTTGTCAAATTTATCATTTTGACCCTTACAATGTATTTTTGGCTATTGCTACAAATATACCTGCGCTACTTATGACTGGTTTTGTGGTCCAGTGTCACAAATGAGAATGAGATTGAATAACAGAATTGAGAAAATTAATAATTGAATAGTTATCTTAAATATCTTGGTGTAATCAAATCAAAGTCTCATCTTATTGAACTAAACAACAAAAGAATGTTTGCGTAGACCGTCCCAACTATTCGTGCTTGTGCTTGAAATATTGACTCCTAAAATGCTGAGAATCTTTCACTTTACACAACTTTCTGTTTGACCAACACAATTACAACTCATGTGGTTTCTGTTCAACATTTCAAATTGTAAATATTATGCTAGAAAACAAAAACATGAAAAATAGTAAAATATCTAAACCAAAGACAGTATTTTGTGTTTTATGTAGAGCATCATTTGTGAGTATTACGGTTTGAATAAAACTTTTTTGTACAAAAAACGACATGCATTGTCTTTTTCTGATTCAAATGCAAACACACATACAGTACACTGTAGGAAAACTGTTCACATTGTTTTAAATGCGTTAAAAATGTCAAATTACAGATGAAGAGTTAATTTGCAAAACCAGATAACTGTTTTAAAAGTGTTCAAAAATCATGCTTTTTATTGTGCATTCCAATGAATATAAACTAGTCGAGTTATTTTATAAGTAATAATAACAAAAAAAAAACAGCTAACTAACACAATTAAACTGTGGCTGTCAAAAGATTAATCGCGATTAATCGCATCCAGAATAAAAGTTTGTGTTTACATAATATATGTCTATGTACTGCGCATATTAATTATGTTTTTATAAATACAAACACATACACATGTATACATATTTATTTATATTTACGTATTTATTTATATTTACGTATATATTTACGTATAATGTTTAATCATTTTCAGATTTTTCTGAATAAATGTTAATAAATACAAAATGATTACGCATAGCACACAGATATATATTATGTAAACACAAACTTTTATTCTGGATGCGATTAATCGCAATTAACCTTTTGACAGCCCTAAGTTTAACAAAATAAAAGCACGCTAACATAAAAAAAATTTGTGTGCCCATTCTACCTGTAATAAGCGTATTACTTCCAAGACATTAGAAACATCCTTTCATTCCCCAACCACTTTGTGTGTATTTGTGTATTTAGTTACTGAACCACACAGTTTGAACATTTCTAGTAGCTAAATAAACAGCCCAGAAGCAAAGGAGATTGTTGGTGCAATATCCTTAAGGTCTCTTACCAGGCTAATATCTGTAGTGAATATCTTCTATGCGTTCCACCACTGCAGCACTTAAAGTGGGTTTCACTTTCAGAAGAATTGCAAGAACTGTTGAATTTTAGACACTCGAGTGTTAAAATCTCCATTAGTTCCACTGGATGATTATTGAATGGCTAAAGCAGCCTGTGGTTCAGTATTGTTAATGATTTCTGGAGGAGGGGAGCAAACATGTTTGCAATGGGTAGACGAGGAGGCACAAGTCCATTTAGGCTGACACAAGCGAGAGCATTCGGTTTAAAGATCTTTTCGGTTTTTATTTTCATTTGGTCAGTCTATAAGATACAAGATGTGGGACTTCTTCCTCTGCCTGCTACCTTCTTTGACGTTGGTCCTAGTTACTATCCTGCTTCAAATGAACTGGATTCGTCATCTTGCAGAAAGTGCCGTCCAATGTTTGGGTTGCTTCATGTGGACTCTAACCTGTAGACTTCTCAAACTCTCATACACTAACGTTTCGGGATCGACTAAGGAGAAGCAAGAGGTTAAACTGATTTGCAAACCCACAGCTCTTGCCAACTACCTGAGGAAACACTGGCATGCTTTGACCCAGCCTCCGACATGGCCTCAGACGGACCCTCATTTACAGATAATCACCAATCTCATGTGGCCCACGCTGGAAGGTGCTGAAATGCAAGGAGTCCGATTTACAAGGGATCACCTTCTTCTTCACGACGGAGGTATTGTGGCGCTGGACTGGGCTGTTGGTCTCAGCCATCAGGATCAGATCAAAAGGCAACATCATCCAGGAGGAAAGGTTCTAGGCCTTCACTCAAGCAATGCAGCTATTGTTATTTTGATTCCCAATGCTCTAGGTCGAGTGACACCACACTTGCTCAAGTTGTGTCACCTGACTCTGAAACAAGGTTTCTATCCAGTCGTGTTCCATCGCCGTGGTCACGGTGGCTGCCCTCTTACGACTCCCGGCTACCAGGAGTTTGGGAATCCCTCAGACCTCATGCAGACGGTAGCATACCTGCGGAGCCACCATCCGTCTTCGACTCTCCTCGCTGTAAGTGAGGGCTCAGGATCAGGCTTGCTGCTGTCTTATCTGGGGGAATTTGGCTCTTCGTCGTACCTGATGGCTGCTGCTTGCATCTCTCCAGTGTTTCATGGACAACTGTGGTTTGAGAATGAATTTCCTTGGCTCTATCACTGGGTGGCTCTTATCTACCGCAAGTTCCAAATAAACAGGTAGCCAGTTACTCCATTCACAAATATAGACCAATTCAAGTTTAAATATTATAGACCAATTCATGTTTAAATATTACCTTTCATTTTGGTATTCAAGATGTCAAACATGACTTAATAATACTTCAACAACATCCACAAATTTAATTTTAGGCAATAAAAACAATGTCTGACATGTTTAAAAGCATCCATTAGAAAAGTTTTTCCGAGATAAAACCTTAATAATCTCATGTCAATAGAATGAATTATAAATGTAACCTATTTACTTGTAACTACCTGTTTCGGTAATGATAATCAATATTGTCGTGTACACAGAACGACAAAAGAAAATGTTTAACTTTCGAGTACAGAAATACAAAGAGCCATTTGACAGATGTTTTACTTCCAAGAAAATCGAGCTTAACGTAAAGATCTGTGGGAGTGTAAACAGTCCTTGTTACGGAGGATGAGAATATTAGTCATGGACATTTCTTTTCCTCATTTTTTTATACATGAATATCTTTTTTCCATTTTTGCCGTAAGGAAAAGTGGGATGTTTTAATAGAGCTAAATTAAAATACTCTGTTTAAATGATAAAATATCATGAACTCGTTAAGATAACACCGTGAAATAGCCGGTCGTTACGGTAATGATTAGCAGAAAAAGAATACAACTGAAAATAACACATTTCTGTGTAAAAATGATTCTGAAAAATAATAATTTCTTTGTTATGAAAAAATTTGTGTTTCTGAATTTTCACAGGTACGCCACCTCCTTGAGCTCCGTGATGGATGTCGCAAACATTTTAAACTGCAAATCCCTGCGAGATATGGAGGAATTCATGTTCTGCACTGTTACGCAACAAAACCACAGAACATCAGACTCCAAGCACCACATTAAAAAGGGCGATTCAAGGATATCACTGAAGCCTGACTGGGCAGGTTACTGGGACAGGAATGAACCTTTGCGAGACGCAGACGAAGTGGCAATACCTGTCCTCTGTATGTATAGCACTGACGATCCCCTTTTCCCACCTTCATCCACATTACCCGAGGCGCTTTTTCACAATAACCCTTACTTCCTGCTGGCCCAGACGGAACAGGGTGGCCACTGTGGGTTTATGCACAAGGATGAACGTGGAAATACTACTTTCTGGAGCCATTCTGCAGTGTTGGAATATTTTCACGTGGTTGCCGATTTCTTTGCCTTAGAGGACAAGAAAGGCTTGAAGGATGTTACAGCCATGTGTTGCAGTCATAGCCTGAGGCGTAGCACTAGCACCGTGATGTCCACGAGAAGGTCGACCCTGCTACGGAAAGAAAGGCCCGTTATGAGCTCCCGGAGACGCCAGATCTCAACTCCCTCCGATGCATTCACTTTGGAAGAAGAGCGAGAGGATTTTACTTGGAACAGGTCCTACACACGTTGACTGAAAGGAGCAGGTGGTGTGTTAGAAGCACAGCACGGAGTGCGTGACGCGTTATTGGTTGTAACACGACAAATTGAACTGAAAAACAGATTTGTGGAGTTTCCATTTCAACACTTTCTTAAAGGACCAGAATGTAATATTTTGGAGGATTTATTGACAGAAATGCAATATAATATATACATAACTATGTCTTCAGAGGTGTATAAAGACCTTACATAATGAAGTGTTATGTTTTTATTGCCTTAGAATGAGTTATTTCTATCTACATACACTTCTCCTTGTATGGAATTCTCCATGTTGTTTCTACAGTCGCCCTAAACGGACAAACTGCTTTACAGAACGCATCTCGTAAATAAGTTATCTCCTTCGGGAAAGAAACGGAAATGTGACGACATCTTAGCTCTGTGTCAGCCACCGTAGCGCTTCGAAAGGGAGGAGGTGATTGGTTGCAATTGACAACCTCACCACTAGCTGCCGCTAATATTCCACATGGCGCCTTTAAAAATTTCACAGACTAAGCGCAAACCGTGCAATGACGAAACCAAGATGTACTAAAATTACTTTATTACAGTTGATTTCTTTGTCCAGTAGCCCTCTGCCAACAAAAGGAGTAATTACAAACAAAACATTACATTTATCCCCGAAGGTTTTCAAAATTGTACATTTTAATTCACTTGTTAAAATGTTTTTTGTTCTGCACCGCCATAAAATTTTGTAATCTCTCCAACATTCAGTTTTTCACAATCTATACATTTTAATACAGGTTATATGGATTGTTATGGTAATGTTGAAGCAAAGAGACGATGACCATAGAAAGAAAAACAGACGAAATACTGCTAAACACACTGTGCTGAGATGTAGCCCTTCCTGGATCTATATCCAACCTCGATGTTTTGATTGGGAATCCAAGCCGTTAAAAAGGACACATCTCTCTCTTTTATTACATACTGCTTCATTATTTAGGCATGATAAATGGAAGAAAGTGTGAAAGTGAATTTTTTCTGTTCTGTTCTGTCAAATTTGAGTCTGTGGCTGCTCCAGAACGACTTAATGAATTGCATGTTATTTTATCAGGGTCAGAACACTTGTTATTTTGTTTAGCATTGGCTCGGTTGGTATGAGTATGACTGAGACTGAGGCGTCTTCATGTAGCCTAATCTCGCATATATCAGAAGTGTGCCAAGCTTGATGTTCAGAGATGATGGATCTTGTGCTCTACTGGACCCAGAGCATGACTTCTCAAACAGGTTGAAAAGAAGTTTAGACGTTTTTGGAAGCCGTTCTGTAATGGGCGTGACGGAAGTTTTGCATGGAAAGAAACTGTTTAATTGAATTTTCGGAAGATGATTCAGCTGGTTCATGGATAACATCATGAGTACTGGCACTACTGCATACGATCATTTATACCTCTGAAAGCAAGAGGAGCAAGAAGCAAAGACAGAATGACAGAAAGATCAAGTGTGACAAGTTCTGCTTGAGAAGTCAAATCGCTGGGGGGAAACCAATTTTTTTGGCCTCGCTTGACACATCTGAGAATATGCTTTGTGTATATATATATATATATATACATTTTTCTTTTTAAATAATCAATATTAGAAACCAAGATGTTTTTTGTCTTCACATTCAAGCAATTCAATTTTAGTTTAGTCTTAAACTAGTCAAAGAGTTTGACTTTCTTGATTTCCATTTATTTAAATTTCTAAATATACAATATACACAAACTTTGTTCCTATACAAATATCTCGCTTCAAGCTCCCGACTCTCTACCCTTCCGTTACGTATGCTTTGCGACCTTAAATCGCTTTTCTGCATGCTGTGGTAAGGGTTCAGTTGGAGTTTGGGATGTTGGGCGGCAGTCGCCGGAGCTCCGGGGTGGGCGTGGAAGAGACAAAGGCATTGCAGGGACGACAGCAGCGGCACCTACACGCCCAGCAAAAACATTCAGCGGTCTCAAGCCTACCCAACCTAGACCTCCACACCGCTAAAATCCACACAACACGCTCAAACCCGGCCTGAGAAAGGGGAGGAGGGGGCACCAGACGTTCGGGAGATCTGCTCTTATAGAAGTGTAGTGCTCGATGATAAAGCTTAGTACAAACTGTAGTGCTGGGATGATAAAGTGCTCGTCTGTGAGGTTAAGCGTAGTGAAAGTTGGAGAACAAAGAGGTAAAGAACACAAGTCAACACAACAGGCTATTCTCCTTTTGCATAGTTGCGATTGTTAACTTTGGCATCACTAAACCACTAAACGAAATTATAATTCAACGGCATTGCCATAGTGTTACTCAGATGTAAAGTTTAACCATGCCAACATGCTTTGACACTCGTACATTCGTATTACAAAACTATCATTCTGATAGTATCCAGCCCAAGAGAGAAAAACTCTTTGCAATGACTTAAAATATCTCCATTAAAACTCTTGTTTCTTTCCTATCGTAATGGTATCTGTCCTTGTACATTTACTGTGACTGAACACCATCACTTTGTTATCTTTTCAAAGTTTTAAAAGCGAAATAGCTTCCTGATCGTTGTTGTTTTTTTGGACCTGTACAAGAACGGCAATGTATGGCAACGTAATAAAAAGACAACGAAAAATCTACGGAACTCGATATAATCTTAAAAGTCTTAAAATTTCACAGTATTTTAAATAGATGTTCTGGCACAAAAAATAAAAGAGTATACTGTTTCTCGACGCGTTTTAAAACAAGTGCTTCATTTGAATAATGACTGTAACTCAAGTGCACTGCTTGATTTTCACATTCTGCTATCCGACCTTTACCCTTTAAATCCATGCCTCGAAAGAAAACGATATGCACAACACTCCAAAAACCAGCGGAAACAACCTGCAAGATCGTGATAAAACCTTGATCCATAAAACCTAACATCTCAGCTGTGAGAGTTAATGCACGACATTCATATTCCCTCTCGCAATCATCAACATTCTCATCTCGATCCAGCATCTTCACACGCTCTGAAACGCAACCAGCATCCAAATTCATCACTATTGTTCAAAATCACTGCAAAAACGCGTTCTCGCTAAGAAGTGGCCAGACCCTTTAAGTGCTCAACATCCATACAATTGAAACCACAATGAAAGCATGTTGTGCTTGCCGTGTGCATAAAGCATGTGTTCCGAAAACAAGAACTAAAGGAATGGGTTAAACATTTCCTGTAGGTGCCCCCTACCACTCTTACCCCATTGCGTTCAGGGTGAAGACGGGTGTTGTGGGAGAGCGGCGGGTGGTCTTACGCGTAGGACAGGTGCGAGCCATTGGAAATCTGAGAGGCGATGCTGGCACTCCTGCTCATCCCCTGCTCGCTACGGCCCCCTGAGGTGGCCCGCCGTACTGCCTGGGGACTGTTCCGTAGCCCACCGCTCGAGCGCTGACTGCCCCCAGACCCGTGGTGCCCCCAGGGAGGCGGTCCCCCCGGAGACAGGCCGTGACCCCAGGGCTGCTGGATAGAGCCGCTCTGACTTGGATGATGGTGGTGGTGCGCGCTTCCCCAGTGTGACCCCTGAGAGCCTGCACCGTGCGGGGAGCCCCAGCTGCTCTGGGCCCCCGGAAAGCTGTGGCTGTGGCCGTCCGACGAGGCCAAGCTGGAGAGCACCATGTTGCTGAAGCCTAGCCGCATGCTTTCGGAATCGAACGCCTCGATCTCCCGTGCCTGTTTTTCCAAGAGACTGCGGATTCGTTCGGAGCGTTCGTTCTGAAGGGCCACCATCTCCTCTTCAATCTGACCGAAAAACCAAAGAAAGTCATCAAAGATATTCATATTAACAAGGTGCGCCAGTGCCGTTACAATGAATGACAAGGAATGCAACGCAGGAAGTCCCGCCTTCCAGTAAAACGAGCCAATCGTCAATCAGCAAAGACTGACGATTCTCTGGGGCGGGGCTCTCGTGAGGCGACCTCGGAAAAAGGTGATTTTTTGCGCGATTTAAGTTTAGCAAATCAAAGTTATAAAACAGTTGATGTCGTTTAATTATTCCCATGCAAGAACATAGGACTGTGGACTTGCTATGCTGTAAATAGCTGCCCAAAGGCGTTGCAAACATGGCCGCCCAGGGGCACGACTTCCGTAAACTGGCCTTGGTGACATTCAAGACGATGTCAACTATCTTAAATATATAAAAAATGTACTATACCTTCTGCTCCAGGAGAGCCCTTCGCAGCGAGACCCTCTGCTCCAGCTCTTTCCTCTCTCGCTCGTGATGCGCGTCCGTCTGCATTTTGATTTTACTCTGATAGGCGTTCAACAACTCCAGCTCCTGCTGCAGCTGCATCTTTAGCACCTGACACTCCGCCTCCTGTGCCTCGTCCAATCGCAGCTGACGAGAGAGTGGAGGTGTGGTTACACAGTTGTACGACAGGCACGTGCGACACCTTCAACGATGTCTTATACTCACAGCTTGCGTCGAGAGCATGTCGTTGATGGAATGGTCGTACTGCTCAGCGAGGATGGCCAACTTTCGCGTTTGCTCTTCTTTCAGTCTCTTCAGCACAGCCTTGTGGTCACACTTGGGTGTGGCCTCCAGGAGGTGGTTGCGCAGGGCCTTGTACTGCCGGGTTTGAATCTTACAAGTATCCTGAAACTGCTTCTTGATCTGCAGCTCTTTAGACTGATGATGACAATGAGTGAAATAAACATCCTCTGTCAAACGCATAAACTGAGCTAGTTCACTCCAGACAAGTCCTACACACCTTAAGGCTCTTGGGCTGCTGTCGGACCTCCATGACGTGTTTGCGGCGTAACTCCCGCTCTCTGCGCTTGTTGTACTCCAGCTGATTGGTGAGCTCGGTCTGATGCTGCAGCCGGATGAGCTCCGTGCGCATCTTCTGGATGCTGCCCAGTTGCCTGACCTCCAGCTCCTGCATGGACTCGTGATGGCGGAGCAGCATGGCGTGCTCTAGATCTTTCTGCGTCTGCCGCTTATTAAGCTCCTGAATCGAGAAATAGACGATGGTGTTACTCTGGAACTCTAAGCACTAGAGATGCAAAGATACTAAATGTATCCACTGATAACTTTCTGAATGTTATTAATTCATATGATGACTGTTAATACTGAACTTCAAACTGGTGATGTTTCGTAACATTTTCTTAACATAGCGCACAAATTCATTGCATTTTTCTATCGTTTTTTGATTGACAGGATATATCAGTCCTGAACATCGGCTGTTTTTAAACTATTAGCCGATATTGTGAAAAAATTGCTTTCATTGACCGATACCGATTATTGGCCGATACATCGGTGTATCTCTACTTAGCCCTATGGTGTGAGTTAACAGGCAATCTGAGTAAACGGGAGTTGCAATGAACGAGATGCTACCTCCCGGACGAGGTCCTGTTCTACATTGTGTTTTGCGATAAGGATTCTGCGTTTGAATCTGCGACACTCCAGCTCCAGATACTGGCGCTGTCGGCGGAGCAGGTTGGCTTCCTCTTCTGCCTGATAGTGCTGAAAGTTCTCCTTCTGCTTGGAAAGCCAGTCCTGCTTCTCCTTCTTAGGTGTGGACTGGTTTTCATTCAGCTCCTGAACACAGCGGGAAAAACATAAATAAAGTGTGCACAGCACAATGGTTCAGGTAAACTGCTTGTAAGGGCGGCATATTTCAGACTGAAACTTTTTCATTCCACTCCAAATTTTCTAGTGCCAGTAAGCAGTTTCACACATGCATTAGGATTGAAACTTTAAGTGAAAGTTCCCAAAACATAAAAAATGTTGTCATCATTTACTCAGCCCCTCTTATCATTTCAAACCTGTATTTGACTTTCTTTCATCCGAAGAACACAAAAGAAGATATTTTTAAGAGTGTTGGTAACTGGCCCCCGTTCACTTGTATTGCTTTTATGTCCATAACAATAGAAGTGAATGGGGCAGTGTTTGGTTTCCAACTTTCTTCAAAATATCTTCATAAATAATCTTTGTTTTCTGCGGAAGAAAGTCATACCGGTTTGATATTACAAGAGTGAGTAAATGATTTTTGGGTAAACTTTCACTATTAGCAAAATGGACTGTTAAAAAATTGCTCTGTTGCTGTTTGTATCACCAATAAATGAAGAGTTTGGTTCCAAAACGCAATAAATGCCATTTAAAAAAAAATGCGTTTACGCCAAAATCAGTTATGTATCAGGTCGGTATTGAAAAGCCACTTTTTAATTTAACGCAAAATGCGATATCCGCAGTGTTATTCTGTCATGTTTTCTCCCTTTCTTTTCACAGCACACCATTCCACGCATTGTAAACAGTAATGGCGGCGCTCTGAATACGGTCGGCACCCTAGTTTCCCTGATCTGCTTTGTACTTTGTGTTCAACAAACAAACTAAAAAATTTATAATTTTGACGACATTGAGGAACCTGTGCTGTTTATTGACATTTTTCTTTTAATTGTCATGGATTTATTTACATTTTATTTTTAATTTTCATGGATTTATTTACATTTTTTTTTATTGTCATGGATTTATTGCATTTTGGGGAAAAGTTTTTATAATAAATCTTTTAAAATCAAAATCTGGATTTGAATTTTTTATGTAACTAGAACCTAAAGATGCTATGTGAAACTTTGAAACAGAAAAAAGTGGTTTTCATCTTGCCACTTTCTTTGTTAAGAAAACACATTTTTACTCAAATGAATCAAAATTGATTTATAGCGTTTTGGGACCAAACTCTTCAAATGTTCAGGAAAGTCCAGGAGACATTATATTTGAAATACTTTTACATACTTATACATTCATCATGGTTTTGAACTAGTGCACACAAATGGAATGTAATAAATATAATTTTGTGTTAATTTAGCGAAAACCTCATTTTATTACTTACTTTATTCAAGTAGACATGAACGGTATCCTTGCTAGTTTGCTCTGATGTGTTGTAGGAATACACACCCACCTCTTTCAGTTGCTCTTTGCGTAGCTTGTACTCTCGTTTCTGTGACTCCAGGAAGCTGCTAAGCTCTTTCTTTTGCTGGGCCTGAATGTGCTGCTGGAATTTCTTCTCATCATTGGCAAAAGACTTGGCCTGCAGGCAAAACAATCATAAAAACGTCAAAACAAATCTTGATGTTTTACACTACTATGAGCATGTAGAGTTTTTCTGTTCAAAACGGATCATTCTCAGATGCTTTCACTCAGTTCTGAAGGCTGCGGAGATTTACTTCCAAGAGGTCCGTTTAGAAAAACGCCCCTTAAAGCATCTTTAAAAATGTAAGCTATGTATGCCTACCAAGAAGAAAAAGGTGTGTGCATACTTTTGGCCACGTAGATGAAGGATGAAGATTAACATTAATTGAGTGACGTAAGAGAAAGTGTGACGTCCGGTCACTGAGATCACGGGAATGCTTATTTTATGATCAGACACTATTTATAATGGTTCTGCCCGACCTAAAGATCACTCGATTCCAGACAGATCATGTGACATGTCGTGCTTACATCTTTCTCTATGGTTGCTTGGTTTTCTTCACCAGTTTCTCCATCTCTGCAGCGAAGCTGTTCCTCTGCGCCTCCAGCTCTTTGTCCAGCCTGAGTCTGTGTTCATCCATCTCTGCTTTCAGCTTGTTCTCCAGGGCCATGAGATGCTTCTGGTGCTGCCGCCTCATGCGTTTATAACCGGACATTTGCTCCCTCAGCTCAGAGTCCTGCTCATGCTCCTGCATCTGCCGCGTCACCTAACAGACGTTCAAGAAATGACATAAATGCTAGCCATCAAAATAGTAAAATCATTTGATTGAATAAAATAGAAAGGAAATGCCTGGCAGACGATGTTCCAAAATAGACACTTCCGGCATGAACTCAATGATTTTAACAGGTTTCCACCAAGCGTTTCTCACTCACCAGAGAGGCCGTGCGAATGGTGGCGAAGTGCTCGCGGTTGCGATGGTGTTTGCGTTGCGTGGGCTTTGCGGGAGCTGCCGGAGCCTCTGAGGGCCGAGAACGTATCTCTGGATCCTCGCGGTAAACTTCCTCTTCTTCCTGCAGGACACGAAAGCAGAAAAAAGCGAAGTAAGGCATTCGCTGGGACATTCGATGCCTGAGTATTTTGTAAAAAGGGGGGATGCCACGAAACATCACTTTGCACCAATGTACCGGCTTCAGGTGTATGACGGAGCTGTTGGACATGACGGTCTGATCTTTCTCCAGCTCGAGGTCGCTCTTGTTGTCATCAGCAGCGTCTGGGAGGCTGTTTACCGAGCTGCTCTGAGAACTGGCGCTGATTGACATGCTGGGAATGGACTGGTTGCTGCCCACACTGCTCACTGTACCCGTGCGACCCGCACTGTGCTCCGCTTCCTAAAACGTATACACAACGGCAGAGTCCAGCTTTACTTACAGTCACAGTATCAACAATACTTCATTTCTTAGGTTTGGCTTCTGACCTCATCTCCCTCCTGGATCTCGGTGGTTGGCCCATTGTGGGCTTCCTGAAAAAGGATCTTTTTCATCTTGCGGTACTGCAGGTTGTCCAGCTCTCGAACTGCGTCCTTTGTCCGCAAAATCAGGTCCATGAGAACAGATTCTGGCCTCTCTCTCAGGACAAAGGCATGCTGCGGTTTTGAAAGTATGTGAAGGAAACAAGTTATTTGAGACCGTATTCAAGAGGGTTATGAGACTTGTTAAAGAACAAATGAAAGTAATAGTTTCATGTGAAGTAAAGACCTGCAGCAGATCGTCGGAGTGCGGTCTGTCCTGGGGTATTTTCTGAAGGCAAGAGTCAACAAAATTTCTAAAATAATCCGTCCTGAGGAAAGAGAACGACACAGACGATTTTGGTTGATTTAGCACAATAACCCCCATACTACATTCAAACATGTTTCTTAAAGGAGAAATGTGGAGATATTAGCAGCATTTAGTGGTGAGGTTGGGAATTGCAACCAACAGCTCACTCCACACCTCCCCCCTCCCTTTTGAAGCACTCCGGTGGCTGACACAGGACAAACATGTCGTCATGTTTTCACTTCTTAGCGTATTTAACAAAACTCTCTGTAGAGCAGTTTGTCCTTTTAGGGCTTCCTCAGAAACAACATGGTGAATTCAATACAAAACGACTTGCGGTGTTTGTAGATAGAAATAGCTTTTTTCTTGTAATAGAAAAAACATAACGCTTCTTTGTGTAAGCTCTTTATACACCTCTGAAGACCTCTGCTACAATGTACAGGAGTGAGTGTACAGCTTGTATAACAGTGGACATTTGCTGTCCCTCAAAATAACTCAACACGCAGCCATTAATGTCTAAACCGCTGGCGACAAAAGTGAAAATGTCCAAATTGGGCCCAATTAGCCATTTTCCATCCTGGTGTCATGTGATTCTTTAGTGTTACAAGGTCTCAGGTGTGAATGAGGAGCAGGTGTGTTCAATTTGGTGTTATCACTCTCACTCTCTCATACCGGCGACTGGAAGTTCAACATGGCACCTCATGGAAAAGAACTCTATGAGGATCTGAAAAAAGAGTTTTTGCTCTACATAAAGACGGCCTAGACTATTAGAAGATTGCCAAGACCCTGAAACTGAGCTGCAGCATGGTGGCCAAGGTTTAACAGGACAGGTTCCACTCAGAACAGGCCTCGCCATGGTCGACCAAAGAAGTTGAGCGCATACAGACTATACGCCGCACACTGCATCAAATTGTTCTGCATGGCTGTCGTCCCAGAAGGAAGCCTCTTCTAAAGATGATGCACAATAAAGCCCGCAAACAATTTGCTGAAGACAAGCAGACAAAGTACATGGACTACTGGAACCATGTCCTTTGTCTGATGAGACCAAGATAAACTTATTTGGTTTAGATCGGTGGTTCTCAACTCTGGCCCGCGAGATCCATTTTCCATGCTCGGTACGCATTTGAATGGCTCTCGCGGTACTTTAATGATATATGCCAAACAATCTGCGCAGACCAACATTAAGTTCAACGCGTCTGTTCCTGAAGTCACTGATTAGCCTCTTCAGGTGTTTTATCAGAGTTGGGGCTAAACTCTGCAGGAAAGTGGATCTCGCGGGCCAGAGTTGAGAACCACTGGTTTAGATGGTGTCAAGCGTGTGTGGTGGCAACCAGGTGAGGAGTACAAAGACAAGTGTGTCTTGCATACAGTCAAGCATGGTGTTGGGAGTGTCATGGTCTGGGGCTGCATGAGTGCTGCCGGCACTGGGGAGCTACAGTTCATTGAGGGAACCATGAATGCCAACATGTGCTGTGACATACTGAAACAGAGCATGATCCCCTTCCTGGGCCGCAGGGCAGTATTCCAACATGATAATGACCCCAAAAGAAGCTAATGGTAAAGGTGATGGACTAGCCAAGCATGTGTCCAAACCTAAACCCTATTGAGCATTTGTGGGGAAATTCTGAGACGGAAAGTTGAAAACAAGGTCTCTAACATCCACCAGCTCCGTGATGTCGTCATGTAGGAGTGGAAGAGGACTCCAGTGGCCACCTGAGAAGCTCTGGTGAACTCATTGCCCAAAAGGGTTAAGACAGTGCTGGAAAATAATGGTGGCCATACAAAATATTGGCACTTTGGGCCCAATTAGGACATTTTCACTTAGGGGTGTACTCACTTTTGTTGCCAGCTGTTTAGACATTAATGGTTGTGTGTTGAGTTATTTTGAGGGACAGAAAATGTACACTGTTATACACTGTTGTATACAAGCTTTACACTCACTACTTTACACTGTAGCAAAGTGTCATTTCTTCAGTGTTGTCACATGAAAAGATATAATCAAATATTTACAAAAATGTGAGGGTGAACTCACTTCTGTGAGATACTGTACATTAAGTATGGCATGGGGGTGAGTAAATTAAAATAATTGTATCCATCTGGTTCATCTTTAAAGTGCAAGGACTCACCATTCACTTGACTGCAGTGTGGGACTCTCATTCTGCGCTATGTGGTATAAGGCACTCATCGCGTTCATGTTAAATAGAGGAGGCTTTCTTTCCGCTACATCAGCAAAGAGAAGGAAAAGTGAGACAGACTTTCACAGCAGACTTTCAGACAACCAAACGCACTGTATGTATCGTAACCTAGTTCTATGCAGGTGATCCCAAGAGACCAGACGTCAACCTTTCCATCATACTGTCCCTCGTCCATGGCTAAAATCACTTCGGGGGCCATGAGAGAGAAACTTGCTGCTAAGTTCTAGGGGTGTAACACTGTATATCATGATACAAAACATTTCAATATGTACAGTAGACCTTTGCCAATTTTTTGCCAACATGTTGTTGGTTTAATCCTATTGGTTGAGCATGTATGTGTGATAGTGGTGCAACGGATCACAAAACTCACGGTTCGGATCATTTTACAGATTTTGGGTCACGGATCGGATCATTTTTCGGATCGGCTCATCATAGTTTATTACTATACATTATTATAACAATAACTAGAATAACTTGTTTTTGCAATCAATAAAGTGCTCAAAAATAGGGGCGCTTGTATGGGGCTGAAGAATTTTATAAAAATGAAGGTGTGAAAGTACCCTGGAGATATCAAAAGATTCATTTAACAAATTATTTAACATTATTATGTGTATTCTGTATTTGTATGTGTATTCATAACAAATAAATATGATATAAACGTGCATTCATATTAAACGGCTGATAACTGGATCTCTAGAGGTCAGATTATAAATGTGACGGGTGTTATGAAGTGGCGATCATGAAGTATCTCGAACGACTTTCTCTTGTTCTCCTAAATGCGTTACTGAATCATGAGTCAAAATTGTTTAAGTGGTGCGCGTTTGCGCATGAATCGCATCATTTGGGCTTTGACTCAACAGAACATTACTGCTTTTATATTGTACTCGTCCAGATAATGGAGAGAGAGCGAGAGCTGATGAATAAATGTACAGATAATCCGCGGGTCACATGCGTTCCGAACCATAGAGCACGATCCGTTTCACCACTAATGTGGGACATACAGTACACTAAAATATACAATAGGGATGTCAAACGATTAATCGCCTCCAGAATCAACATTTGTGTTTACATAATATAAGTCTGCATAGTATGCATATAAATCATTGTATTTATAAACACAAACACAAACATGCATATATATTTAGGAAATATTTAGATTTTATTAGATTAATAAAAGTTCATTAATCTTTCTATTTTTCCTAAATATATGCATGTGTGTGTATGTGTTTATAAATACACAACTAATATATATATTATGAAAACACAAACTTTTATTCTGGATGAGATTAATCGCTTGACAGCCCTAAAATACAATGTTTAAAGTTGTCTTTATGTTTAAGGTTCTTAGGGTCCATTTGTAATTTCTTAATACAGACTTCAATTCCATTTTTATTAATTTACAAACAGGTTTAATTCAACCTGGAAAACATTGTCAATTCTATAGCAAAGTTGTATGTACAACAAAAATGTTATTAAAAACTGTTAATGTTTTGGAAATGAATCTGATACTTGAATTTCTGTTAAATTTTTTTAAATTTATGGCCCGCTTTCACAGACAAGGCTTAGCATAAACCAGGACTAACCCTTAGTTGGATTAAGATATTTAAGTTACTTTAAAAAAAAAATGCTATAGTAAAAAACATTACTGGTGTGCCTCTTGAGACAAAACAATGGCACTGACATATTTTAAGATATTTTAGGGCCAAGTTAACATCAGTTTAGGTGTAAAGAATACCTCAAAACCATACTTTTACCATGTAAAAATACAGATACCTTGCAGTGAAAATGACTCCGTTACAAGTTACAAGTCACGAATTCCAAAACGTCTTCAGTACTGTTAAAACCAGATACTCTGAGACTTTTACTCAAGTATTTTACTCATACTGAATGTAGGCTCAAAGCAGCATAGTCCTCAACACTTAAGAGCCATGGCAGTGAACAACTCAAGGTCGACACAATAGCCTACGTCTATTACAAACACCAAAGTCTCCGTTAAATTCAAGTCCTCATAAGGAAACCAATATCCTTCAAAATGGTCTCTTCAGTAAAACGGATCAATAAATAATGTTATGTAAAAAGGACAAAATTCGAAGCCTTTTTGCACTGGACATGCTGGTTTTGGCCTCATTGCAGTCATGTCCTCTTCCCAAATAAAACACCAGCGATGTCAACTACCTGACAATGCACCCGCATTCACATAAAGAAGCCATGTTTACAAGTTTTAGTAATTAGGGCAAAATGCACAAGATATAATACCTTAATGCCCTGTAAACAGAAGTATTGCTTCTTCTGTAGCAGATAATGATAGGTACCATGCAAAATGTAAAGTGTAATTGCATTAGTCAATGCAAATGTAGTGGAGAAAAAAGTAAATATACTTGTTCAAAAATGTAGGCAAGTAGAAAGTAAAAGTTGCTCAAATCTTTAATACTCAGTACAACTACAAAGTTGCCAAAAAGATACTTAAGAACAGCAACGAAGTACATTTACTCCAATACTTAATACAACTGCATTGTAGTCTGGGACTAGCTTTAAGCCTTGTCTGTGAAGCCAGGCAAATGTCTTTTACCATACTGTAGCTCTAGATTTGATAGAAATGTATTTCTTTTCAGCCGCATCAGTAACAATGAAAATCATTTTGTTCATGGAACTGGTTTCGAATAAAAACTTACACAGTGTTAAAGCCCACTGACCTGTGAATCATGTTATGGGAATGAAGGTATGCAATGCCCTGCAAAGCACCGTGGGTAATTGCAGCAATCTCAATTTCCTGAAGGGGCTTCTTGTGGACTAAGCAGAAAAAAAACAATATGTTATAGCCTCACTTTAATATTCAAAAAAGAAAACTATCAATTTTAAGCAGCAGAATTAAGATGAGTGAGCAAACCAATGAGCATTCTCAACTTTGAAGGAAATATTGACACATTCGATATGCATGTTTTACCTTCGAGTAGGTCGGAGGCTGAGCCCAAACAGTACTCCATGGCAAGCTAAAGAAAAACAAAAATGACAAATCAGCCAACGACATTGTCCACTTACTTATGGAGATTTTAAAGAGAGTGAAGGATTGGTCTTGGAAACAGAGAGCTCTCACCCATGCTGTGTGTTCCCGCAGGTAGCATCCTTTATATTCTATGCTGTTTGGGTGTTGTATTCTCTGGAGGAATTTAACTTCCTTAATGATATCCTGCCATTTCTAAAAAAAAAAAAAAGAAAGAGAAGGTAGCATATAATCAAACAGACTTCTCTGATGTTCCCCATTATGATCTACATTAACAACAGCTCTTCAGCAGCTACAAACATGAATTTTTCAACAATAATGGAAACCACCAAACTAGACATATCTCTCACTAACACAGCTCCTGAAAAAGAACGAGAGCATCATTTGTACAGAGATTAAGTGTAATCTGATTAGCTAATCTGAAAGGGAAAAACTGCCACCAACTAAACTATGAATGGCTAGAGTTCAATCTGAGGTCAAAACAGCAAATGCGACTGCATAAAGTTCATTTCCTTTTACTCAATGATGGTTGATTGATACTGGAGTCACTTTCAGACAAACCTTTGAGATTGGGCTGTCTGCCATTACGAACAAAAATGTGATTTACCAAGCTAAAATGGGATGTTTTAAATCCAGTGTCGAAAGTAAAATCTGGTAAAATGCAGAACTGACCTCATTGGACTGTTTCCCACTGTAGGGACATCTTCTTGATGGCCACCACCTCTGCAGTCCGCACATCCCGTGCCTGAATACATATCAGATGTGCAATTTATTCACCAAGCTCATGTGATACAAGACATTGTTCACAATGTTTATAACTATATGAAACACGTACAAAATAGACAGCGCCGAAGCTGCCATGACCGATCTCACGAAGGTCTGTGAAGAGCTTCTCGGGGTCCTCCTTAAAGAATAGATCTGAGATCTCGGGGTCCTTCAGGCTCCCTGCCCGGCTGGTGGCGGGCATGCTGCGAGCCGGGAGGCCGCGCTCGCAGGGGACTATCTGGCCGTCCGACTGCGACACGTCAGGCCCCGTCCGTTACTCATCTGCCAGAGGGAGGCAGTGTGCATAGAAACCTGCGGTCAATGACAGATCCGTCAACACAAACATCATTTACAGTAGCAACAGTACACCTACTTTATTGCTATATTAGGAGTTGTACAGGAAATTCTGTGCGAATGTGATCTGTAATGCCAAAAACTACTATTTGACTCCTTTGGGTTATCAGCCTAGATATAAATCCAGCACACCACAAAAATACCTCATGGACTTTACTGGATAGTCACCATAATAAACATCTATAAAAATCATAATAGTCTTACAGTCTGAACCCTGGATGCTGATTCCACTTGACCTGTGAGCTGACCTTTCCCTGTACTTTAAGATGTAAACACAAGCACGACAGCTGGCGTGCTGTCAGCTTTCTCATTGACCTGTTCTGCTGCATTCTGATCTTTTTGGCTCATTCAGGTTTAATAAGAATTTATGCAATGTGTTGTCCAACTGACACTGTGGGCGTAGTCACAAACCATTAGAACCGATTAGATGAATGCTTGGATGAACGAAAAGCCAATCCACTGAAATATACATATGAGAATGACATGACAGTCAACTCAACAAGAGGGTCTATGTTTGGAGCCAATGCTTCCAGTCCAGAATGCCCAAAGGATGAATGCCAAGTAGAGTCAAATTAAGAAAAGGAATAAATCGTGTTTCGCATATTTTGGTAAAGCAGAAAATGATATCCTCATGCAACAAATGAACAGCCCAAAAGCGACTATGGTACAGAGAAACACTCCAAAAGATGTTTAGGTGAAGACCCTTTGGCCAGACGAAGAAAGAGGTCCATTGTGCATCAGTGGCCCTCTCACAATCCGTTATTACTCATATTCAGCCCAAACAGATTGTGGACAACAGATCTAGCCCTTCCATTGAAGCACTCAAAAAAGCTAATAATGTCCATTCCCTTAGACATGTGACAACACAGAAGGGAAGCACAAGTCACAAGACAGGCTGACTACCAAAGGCTTAATGCTCTGACAGACTTGCGTTTCTTCTATTATAAAAACAGAAGGGATCTTTGAAAACCATAACACTGGTTGTATATAATATAGCCACAGAAAAAAATGAAGAGACTTTTCAACAAAATCAAACATCAGGAGTGACAAAGTCATCCAACAGCAATGTCCAAGACTCACAGCATGACAAAAAAAAATCGAGGTTATCACATAAAAATATTTTTATACACATAGGAATGTTGTTTTGCTTGAAAGTGAATATGGACTTGTTTTCTTTGCCGTATTTGAGATTTGAAAAAATACAGAGCATCTGTTCTGTTTATTTTGACCCATTTCTAGTTTATTTTCTGCAAATAAATGCACACAGGAAACATATTTTGATTTGAAATTTGGTTTAAATATTGTTAGTAGTTCACAGAATGACACAAAAATAATAATTTCACCTAAACGCATACCTATAAATAGTACATTCAGAAAAATAATTTCAAAATAATTAATTCTTTCAGTGGCTTAGGGCTGTACAATGATTAGTTGCGATTAATCGTAGGCCAAATAAAAGGTTTTGTTTACGTAATATATGTGTATGTACTGTGTATAATAATAAATACACTCATTTTATCATTTTAAGAAAAAACGTATTTATATATTAACTATATATAATTATATATATATAATATTCATTGTATATATACACATCTAACTATTTATTAAATATACATGCACATGTCATGTACATATTTATATATACATAATTATTAGTGCTGTCAATTGATTAAAAAATTATCTGATTAATCACACATTTTTCTGTGAATAATCGCGATTAATCACACATAACATTAATGTTTTTAAATATACTTTTACATTCTAATAATTTCACATTTGATCTCCAAATTAATGTAGAAACAACATTTCTTTAACAGCATCATTTTATGAATGAAAGCCAACGTTCTGATATTAGTACGGCAACTGATGTCTCTATTAAAATTATTATTATTTTTATTTAAGATTAATTGTAGCCATTCAACAGTATTATTGATCATGTCTTACAGGTAGGAAATATACAGAAATTGAATGAAGTTCTCAAACTCTTTACAGTCCTTAATGCTAAATTCTAAATGAAATACAGAAGAGTACTCATAAAAGCTACAAAGCTAAAAAAATCCTCTTTTCTTTTGTTATTTGGTTAACATTAGTGACCGGAGTCACAGCAGCAGGTTTAAGAATGCGGCCCATTTAAGAGCTGACGCTATATGCAGATCTGACTCCTCTCCCATTTCTCCACCCAAGAAGAACGATTTACACACACACGGGCTGCGTCCGAAATCGTATACTGACTGATTTCAGTAAGTACTTACTTAACGGGGGCTAAAAGGGTACGTACTGTTTTGCCTGAATTTGTGTAGTATGAATGCGATCCAGACGCCGTCCGCCTTATTGACGTGGTCATCATGTGACATCATTCTTCTTCTTTTCCTTTTTAATTGTAGATGGCAACTTACGTTTGAGGTGCATATCCGCACCTACTGTACTGGAGTGTGGCCCAGAGATTTACCATTTGATGTAGTAACAAGCGCATCTTAAACGTTACGAGAGACAGGTTGCATTAACACCTTATTGCACCAGTAACGCTACACCCTTACCTAGTATGGGTTTTCTCAGCATTTGCAATATTTGCAATGCCTTCACAAAGGAGACGTTGGGCAGTTGCTCGAAGAACTCGCCTTAGGAGAACACTGGCGATTTTATTGTCAAGAAATGTAACACTAGCCTACTTACAAATTAAGATTACCCCAGAAATGCAGTGCTAGCCCATCCCTACACTCGCGCACAATATTATTAATAAATGCTGACCATTATGTTGTCTGATTTTTATGTGCCAACTTGCCAAGTATGTTTTAAAATGTACGTTCTCCAAATGTAAATGAGTTATAGGCTACTTCACACAACGCTACGGAAAGTAGTTTAAGTCGTGATGTGATTTTCAAATGCACGTTATAAACGACATATCTCATAGTCATTTTAGATCAAGCAGTATTTAGTAGTAAGAACTAAGTAATAAGTAAATGTATTTATAAAGCACATTTAAATTACATTTGTTTCTAATTATGTGCAATCCCTGGGATATAACCCATGACCTTGGCGTTAGCACCATGCTCTAACCACTGAGCCACAGGAAAGCTTTGTATTTAGGAATACAATATGTAGGAAATATTGTAATATTTGAAATGCATGAAAGACGGATTGACGTTATTTGATGGTAGAATGAGCTGTACATTCAGTGAATGCATCTTGAGCACACTCAATAAAACTGAGATGAGAATGTCTCAGCTTCTAGAAATGTCTTTGATTATAATGTTAAGCGCTTGAATAAACATGATCACATGCAGACTCGAGTGTTTAGTATGTTCTATAAATTAGCTAATATGGGCAGTATACTTTTTTAGCGGCTTTGTCGTGCGCGAATGATGAAAGCCGGAAGATCATCAGTGATTCCAGCCATCCGAATCACTGGCTGCTCTCCTTGCTGCCTTCAGGCAGACGATACCGGAGCATCCGGTCCCGCACAAACCAGCTGAAGGACAGCTTTTTTCCTCAGGCTATTAGACTGCTCAACATCAAAAACTGATACACTCCACACACTTCTTTTTACCTTGCACTTCAGTTTCATGGACTATAATGCATCATGCATTGCACCTAATGCAATAACCATCCATTACCAAATTTACAAACCTATATCTGTACTACGTGCACTATATGGTTGATCCATTATATATACACGTGCATGTCCATGCCTGCATATTTAATTTGTTTTCAACGTCTAATGTGTATATCTTGTGAATATTGTGTATAAACTGTCCATATGTGTATAATGTATATTGTCTTTTCTGTACAGTCTGTCTATTTATACTTTGCACTGTTTGTCTGCACTACATACTGTCACTTAAATGTGTAAAGTCATACGGTTGTTTGTGATACAGTTGTCTGACCAACTGCGTTCTACTTTGTATGAAGTACGCACCCAAGACTTTCACTCCCCACAAGTGGTGATGTGACAATAAAAGAGAGTTGAGTTGAGGTCAAATGCGTTCTGTAGATGTTCTGTACTTTTTGTCCATTGCTTTTTATTCGCTTTTTTTGTTTATACACATTGCTTTGCTTTATAAATAATAAAAAAATAACTTTGCGACATAATTAAAAAAACATTCATTTTAATGAACTAAATTATTTAGCCATTATTTTCTGAATGGTCAAAATGTGCTTTTAATATTTTGTCTTGCTTTTCAATATAATACAATATAACAAGTAGGCTAGATAAAAAACTTGAGCCCTCTCCCTTCCAAAATAGCCTATATTAGGCCTATAGCTGACTGCTGAAAGAATGTACTGTACTCCTTCTGTTCGGTAAAAATGTATTTGGCCATTTCACTTAATTATTTTCGGTTGCCTGACATTCAGTGCATCCCTATTTAATTTAATTTGATTACTTAAATTGAATTGAACTTTTAAAGCCCGAAAAAACAGACTTAATCGAGATGAAAAGCCTTTTCAGGCCCTAAGCAAAATTTATATTAATCTACTATTGTCAATGTTTGATTTATGCACACTTTAAACCTTACACACCCAATTCTATTAATTGTAGCTGTGTTTGGGATGAGGAGGATCTTTTTAAAATGTTATTTAGTGTATTAACTTGCACACATTTATTCTTAACCTTATCCCAAGATAAAACGCTGAATTGACAGATAATAAAAAAATTACATGAATCACGTAAATCAGCATTTTGTCGTATAGCAATGTTGCGTCTAATCAGTCATTTAAAAAATGTTGACACACAGCACTGAAAAAATAGTGGGTACTGCCCTACGTGAGAAAATGGATGCGTGTCGTGACTATATCACAAAAAAGCTGTAATTTCATGTGGTCTTGGGGGTCTAGTGGTGGCAAGGCCCCAAGCAGCCGCTTAGTTCACTTATAGGGAGGGCCGGCTCTGGATTTCAAATGGTCGTAAACTACCTATTTTAAGCCCAGGCACTTTTTGACTCTATTATCAAATATAACATCAGAAAACAGTGTTTCCCACAGAATTTTGACCGACTTGCGGCGCTGGTGACGTCACAAACTAATCAGCATATTTCTGACGTCATTGCGTCCCATTTGCGTCTTGTTAGTGTTAGCACTTGATAGATATCTGTTTATCTTCTAATCTCTGATCTGTCACATTATACGGTATTTACAACTGAATGCTACCAGCGGACAAATCTATCATCGGACAAAATCACAATACAGTACATCTACATATGCTGTTTGCCACAATGTGTTGCTGTATTATGAACGCTTCTTTTAAATGCAAGTGACAGTTAAATACACTACATGGAGCTACCTTCACGCGCGGAAGAGAGGCCGAGGGCTCGCACACACATGGAGCTCATCGGAAGAGAGTGTATGCGAACATGGAAGAGGAGGCGCACGCAGCCACGCCAACTCACACCAAACAAGTCAGGAAAGACAGAACGCGGAAGAGCTGTTTGTCCATTAGTTAATCGATCACAGTAATAGCAGTAATTATCACGGAAGGAAAAAACATTACAAAATGTACTAATAACAAATATACTTATTAATATACCTGGGCGGACCGCCCAAGTAAATGCATTGTATTGGAAACGCTGGAATAACAATACAATCAAGCCTCAATTTATAACTGTGAAGCTCGCGCTGTACAGATGACACACGGCTGTATTTATAACTGCCCAGCTCGCGCTGCATAAAGAAGATGTGTCTCTGCGCAGCTCGTGCCAGACGGGCTACGCCGCCCAACCCTAGTGCATACATGATTTTTTTTATAAATCACTTTGGGATGAACTATCCCTTTAACTACAAATGGTAGAATCCTACCAAAGCTAGGATTCATTATATAGGCTGTTACTGGAAAAACTATTTTAAAAACATGTTTTAAGTATAATAATGTATCTTAAATCCCTGAGAGCAAAAACATAAATCCCAAGCTTTGACCTACACAGTAATGACTTTTCCAGAGTTTTGACCACCTAGCCCTACAGTGCACAATCGTGTCTTTCGTATACAAGACATAGGCTGAGTAAGCTTAATTAACTGTGCTGACTTCATGGATTGATTCGGTTAATAAAAAAACGTTCACAAAGACACTATCAGCCTATTCCATACATATCATGTGAAGCCTGTAAGAAAAATTGCTGAATTAATCACTATTTATGCTCCTCTGGGACCAAACCCAGCTTAGCGTTCATAAATCCGTAAGGAATACTGCTGTATACCAGAGAATATATCTAATGCAGTATTGATCTGTAACCCAACTACCCAAAGTGTTAACATTAGAATATGAATCACTCCCCTTCGCTATTTTACACATAATGTCTATAATAAACTCTACCCAGGCTCTCGGTAATTTGGAAAATTGCATTTCAGACAAGATCTAAATGGAAGAGAAAGTTAAAAAGCTGAAGTCTGAAGAAGGTCAAAATTGTAAAGAATTCTGTTGCACGGTTTATACCAGTAAAAGAACTGCATTCCTTAAAGCTAAACAGGAATAACTTCAGAAAACATATTATTTTACTCATTTCAATTAGATCTTGCTTCAGCAACATTCCATGTGCTACATGCTTGTATGTGACAGAAGACACAGACTAGAAACACACAGGAACTTGGCTCTGATCTCTGATAAGTCTCTGTGGGAATTCCCTTCATCACACTTAACAAATATGAGAGAGAGATCTGTTGGCCCTAAATCTCCCATAAGTAGGATTTGCCAGCTCATAACCTCTGCGAGGAACTCACACCACAGTTGTGACATAACCCGCTATTAACTTCCCAAAGCGAGCAAGAATCACATTAAATAATAGAACGAAACATAAATGAGGGAAGCAAATAACTTTTCTTTTATGCATCATTTGGCATCCTGTCTGAATGCAGACGGATGATCGCAAACCTGCTGACATTCTTCCTGACAGCAATTACAGGGAATGCATTGATGAATATCTTTAATAACAGATGAGATGTTTGAGATTGTACCTGACATCTAGCCTACCTTGAGTTCCAACTAGCACGATTCAACACCAAAGGCATTGCTGACTGACATATATCAGATTCCCAAAGAGCCAAATGTAGAGATTGATAGATGATACAATCAGCATTTGTAGTTTTCTAGCGAGTAATGAAATATTGTGAAAATGCTCTTTCGAACCGTTTCACAGTCACAACTAAAAGTAAAATGTTTTCTGATGAATTTAAGTAAACCAACACCAACAAAGAAGGATAATAAATTATAATCTATAACGAAAGGTGATACAAAACGAAGTCTTAGAAAGTCTAGCAGAAAGTTCAGGTGAATTATTTGGCATTTTGATTCACTGACATTCAACGTAAAAAAGCATCTTAAATATCCAAGGAATTCTGAGTGACTTGTACATGCGTAAACCAAATGCTTCCTTAAAAGAATAGTTCACATTTTCAAAATGTACTCAACCGCAACTTGTTTTACAGTAGAACACAAAGTAAGAAATGTCACGGGATCTTTCTGAAGCTTATTTTAAAGATGGTTCCCTGACTGACCACACTGTCAAGCTCCAATTAGAATAAAAACAAAGGTCGTCAATTTTACTTATTTTTGAAGTATTCTTGGATATTATAACTTTGTGTGAGTAACAGAGAATTTTTTTTGCTACTTCTTTGTAATTCTATATTAACATCACTTAAAAATACTGTCACCAAAACTTATATGTGGCCTGGAAAGCATAAGCAGCAAACAGGTTTAAATGAATTCAGCAATAGATTCACAGATTGAATTCCCTTTCAAAAATTGTCATGACGTCATGAAATTCAAAGCGATGCCTGACAACACCAGACGTGTTCTTTCTGGTTTGTTTGTGTGAATGTCCTTCACTGGAAGCCTCCTTAGTTGATCAACATCTCTGCCGTTAAACTGTTCTCATGACGAAAGATTCCTCCTTCCTGGTAAAAGGGATAGCTCACCCGAAAATGAACATTCTGTCATCATTTACTCTTCCCCAAATTGCTCCAAATCTGTATGCATTTCTTTCTTCAGCTAAACACAAATATGTGGCAGAAAGCTTATAACCAAAAAGTTCTGGAGCACCATTGACTACCATACTAGGAAAAACTAACATGGTGATCTGAACTGTTTGGTATCCCACATTCTTCAAACGATCTTCTTTTGTGCCCAACAAAACAAAGACATTTATAGAGGTTTGGAACAGCCTGAGGGGGAGTAAATTATGACAGAATTTTGGGGTAAACTATCTGCATATTTACCAGCTTTGAGAGACTCTAATCTAGGGTGCGGACAAAAGCTTTGAGATCAGATCAAGCACTAATAGCAATAATAGAAATAATAGCCCAATGGTAAAAATACAAGGACTTGGGTGCCGGAGAGAATACAACAGCTACCCCTCAAACAAATGGCAATTGCAGACAGTGAATCTTCAATCAAAGCCAATGAAAGAACCGTCGAACAGAAGTTGTTCAAAGCCAAACAAAGAGTGATTTATAATGGATGATCCTCAGAATTAATTGCTGTTGCTTACTCATGCCACTGCAAAAACCAGGCTGGCTGGTTGCCTACAGGAGGACAATGTAATATTAATGAAAATAGCACTAATTGCTATAATCTATTGGAAGTGTAGGCCTTAGGGCCATAATTGGTTGTATTTGGAAAAACCTCACATGACTACTGTATTTTATGTAGTTTTGACACCTTTATTACGCCTAACAGACATTCACCACCAGTTTTTTAAGACTATTATATGCACAGCAAAAGCTTGTGAGATTTGAGTGGATGTATGGGTAGTTGTAAATGTGTCCTAAGGTATGACAGCCAAAATTTAGAAAAAAACAATGAAGATAAATCACTCTATATTAATACAAAATAATACATTATTGACAGTTTGTTTTCTAAATTGTTGCTATGTCACACCATAGGACACATGTATGGTATATTTGTCAACTACCTATATTTTGCTTCATATGTGCGATTGTGCGCCATAACAAATGTCAGCGTTAACTTCCACTATAACAACAACAAATACCTAACGAAAGAAAATTACATTTAGTATCATCAAATAATAATACAATTACAGCAAAATGATACCTGAAGCTCTGAAATGGGGTGACAGAAATAATGTACCAATCTACCACCAAGGTAAACAACAAGAACAAATACTGTACACAATGTTCCTTTCATTTTAAGTCATTATATCCTTGAAAAACACCATCAATTCCCATAAATTCAGGATAACACTTTAGCTCTATAACATGGCATGCATAATAACGGACTGTTATCACATAGCACAGCATTCATAAAAACAACAGCTACCCCTTGTATAAAGATCGAACAAAGAAACAACTCAACGCAAACGTGTATCATTCATAATTCACATGTAATATACACCAAGATACATTTTAACGTGCAAATGTATCGGTGAGTCTCATAAAAACAGTCCACACCTGATAAACACACAACGATATATCCACATTCCGTATGAATTGGAGAAGCACCGCCGTTCCCCTTTAACAGCTCTCAACAGACGATCAATATCCAGCCCGAGCTTTTCTCATCTATGAGACGATGCTGTGTGATAGCGATCTATTAAACGAGTGCAACTGTGATGATAAGTGTAGTCTATTGTTCCCAGGCCAGGTGGATATCAGAAATGATGCTTAAATAGGTATAGGGAAGATTGCGGAGCAGATAAAGGGCTGATGGCCAGTCCGGTGTTACGCAATGTCAACACAGCGCGAGCAGGAATGCGGCGCAGTTTACAACAAGGGAATACCCAGCTCGATAAACCAGTGTTTATGAACTCTCTGCTGGTCACAATGTTACCATGCAGGCTTATTTGACATAATAAGAAGCGTATACTGGGCCCAACAGGGCTTGTTGTTTAGTTATCAAGATTGGTGTTGTAAACAGTACAGTAAAACTGGGAGGGAGTGTCTGCAATAAAATGCGACACTGAACATTTTTCTTATGATTCGCTGGTCGTGTTTTATTTCATTAAATTAATTGAGGATTAAACTCTTATTCTTGTTTATAGAAAGATGTACAGTTGATAAATTCCTCGTGTTTTTGAACTTGGTTAAAGATTGCAATGCAGCACATAAGTTGTTCACGTAAAAACATTAAGCTAGCTAACTATTAGCTAAATACTAACATTAAGACATTCAATTTTAGGACTGTCAAAATAATTTGACAAAACTAAATCATGATCATGCTTGTTCATGTCAACCTGCGTGATAGCACAAATAAACTACATTTAGAAATTCTGTCATTAATGACAACAGCCATTCGTGACACTAAATACATACATTTGAACATTTTACACGATAAGCCTAGTTACAGACCAAACCCAACTTATGTCACACCAGCCCTAGCAAATAAACACGAGCGATTCGTGCTAGCAGAGCAATTAAAGGAACGTTAACCAAGTTTACTTTACACGAAGACAAAAACAACGGCACGACTATAACGAGACATCGGCGGAGTCCTGACAAGAGCAGATAAACGGCTCGTTTAAGGGTGTAGTCGTGCTTACCCGTCCACCAGGCCAGCTTTGAGAGCACTCCAGGAGAAAGCCTGCTAATGTGGCTAATTTAGCCCACACCAGCTATCCTGGGTGGAATAGTTAGTGAGAATGCAGGAGAAATGTGTCAACAAAATCTCCCCGTTGTTTATTCCTTCGGACCTCGGGCAAGTCGTGCGGTGAAGACGCGTCGGTGTATTTACAGCACGCGAACCGTGCGGGCTGACAGCGGGGAAGGTGATGACTCACAGGGAATATAAACTAAATCAGCCGGGGATATTAAAATCTAGCCAGCTTACAGCTAACTCTCCCCTCCCAGTCAGTCCCTTCCAAAAAATGGCGACGGGTAGTTTTCAGCTCCTTCGCTTCGTGGAAAACACGGGAGAGATTGTACGGGCGGCTCGCTAAACAGCACCGCGAGCGCTCTCCGTAACCACCCGAAACGTGACAGCGCCTCTGCTCCTCAATGTCGCCCGGCTGTAGAAGTTCCTCATGCGTGTCGCGTCTGCTGTGCTGTGTGTGGCAGGCAGTGATTTTCATCCCACTGCGCGCGCGCGCGCTCTCGATCTCTCTCTGCCCCAACTGCAATCCAGCACCGACGCAGTTAACGTGAGTTTGGCGTTCATAACAAGCTGGGCGGTGACAAGCCATCTTCAAAAAACGAACACACTTTTGTGTTCGAGTTGAGCTCATTTTTTCTAACTAGGTTGTCTTCTACCGGCACTGAATAGCTTTTAGTCATCAAATGATCACAACCCCTCATTATAACTCTACAATGTGCTCCGACATCACTGCAATCTCGTCCTGCTAAAGACTGGAATACGTTGCTTGGTGTTTTGGGCAAATTTGTCAGCTGAGATAAAAAAAACCCAGCCGTTAACAAATGAATATATTCACATCACCCACACACTCATTGCTTCCCTGTGCAATGCTGTGGCATGACTAGTTTTCATACCTTTGGAAAGCATCCCCGGGCTGTCTCATAAATGCGACAGACAGGCAAAACTGGTTTAATGAACTTTCTATTCTTTAGCTCGGTTAACACTGATGTGTCAACACACACATAATAAACAATTCGTTTTATTTTAAGGCATTTGTTTATTTATTCGTGACGCTTATTTATATTTATTTACACAAAAGTGTTACGTAAAGTCTAGAGAAAGGCTGTATTTTATACTTTTCTAGTTAAAGGGACACTTCACCCAAATATAAAACTTCTGTCATCATTTACTCACCTTCGAGTTGTTCCAAATCTGTATAAATGTATTTGTTCTGATGAACACAGAGAAAGATATTCGGAAGAATGCACATAACCAGACAGATGTTGGCACCCATTGACTCCCATAGTAGGAAAACATACAATGGTAGTGAAAAGTGCCCCAGAACTGTTTGCTGTCCTACATTCTTCAATGAAGTCTTCAATACAGTCTTCTTTTGTGTTCAACAGAACAAAAAAAATGATCAAGTAATTGTTCCTACTATGTGAGTCAATGGGGAGTTTGGTGTAAATATCTTTCTCTGTGTTCATCAGAACAAAGAAATGATACAGATTTGGACCAGCTCGAAGGTGAGTAACTGATGACAGAATTTTCATTTTGTGGTGAAGTATCCCTTTAATTCGTTGTTCTTCCGGTAGATGGAGACATTGTGCTCGATTATAAATCCCAGGAGCACAGGTGCAACGTAAAAAAAGTTTCAGTTTCTTTTAGTGTCAGGCCAGATATTGGGTTAATAAAAAACGTACGATTAAGTAAAGTTATTGTAATAAATTGTAAAACATGTCATTTCAAAATATCTAATTCAAATGTTTGTGAAGCTATGTCTTCTATTCAATTAGTACAATCACTGGGAATTTCAGTGAAATTTGCATTGTAGTCTGATCTGTTTTGTATTTTTTACATATTTCTAGGCTATACAAAACTGTTTCAGTTCATGAAAAGCTTTTTTAATTGTCTTTCTTGAATGAATCGAAAGGGTTTGAATTCTGTTTATATGAACATTATTGGCTTTGTGATGCATTAGTGTAATATGTTTTGCTAATATAGTGCTAAAACTACAGTTCAGAGTAAACTAGCTTACTCATAGGATGTCACATTGAATACTGGAGAGTTACATAATAATCATAATAGGCCTACCCATAATACTTTTTTAAATGTAAGAAAATATTTTTTTTATTTTAAAGGGTTAACAAATAACACAAAAGGGTAGAGAAAAAAACAAAATTGAATGACATAAGAGAAAGACAAATTGAAGAGGAATCACTGGCCTGGAATGTGCGGAATGTGACCAGATATTGTTGTACAAAATAAAACACTTTTGTGGAGTGATCTACAAATGTCAGGCACATTTTCATGGCAGATGTAATAGTGTACGTAACATTATATATATAACCGTAACATGCAAGGTAAAGTATGTGTATGTAGTTAGGATTTAATAAAGAAATAGGTTAGCTTGTTTATTATGGCCCAGAAATCCTGTTCAGCGCAAGAGTGCCACACATGTCACGTGTCTGGGATTAGAGAATCCCAGCGATCGCATGTGATAAAATAACAAATAAATCTCACCAGAGACGAAATGGAAGCTGATATTCGAAGTGACAGAAATACGACGCGTAGTTTTGCGTAATATCTACTCAAACTGTGTCACCTCGCCGCGTCAGAGGTGGGCGTCAGACTCGAGCTTATGGACGCTTGGGCGATATACTTTCACAGTAATGAAACTCTTCAACTTTCTATTGAAAGATGTCACGCACAAAATTGAATATTACTCGAGGTTCTCGCCCTCGCCGATGTCAATCAAACAGTTTTTGGATTTCGGTGAGTACAACCTTTCATTCTTTCGCTTTGAGAATGAGCGCGCGGTACAGTACGCGCGCGAGAGACCGGAAGATTTGCTTGAAATGTAGCGATGTTGTCGGACTAGCACTTGCGTTTTTATTTATTTTAACCATGTCTTCTGAGTGGATCAACAGGTTATCTATATTAAGCCTGCTTGTATGTAATCGCTATGTCACAGTGTAAGGTCAAGTGAAAGTTTAAGCTGTTGACTGATGCATTAAAAATAGACTCTCCTTTACACACTTTGTGTCATAAATCCAATAACTCGATCCACTTCTGCAAAGCTAAGGTCCAGATGCAAATGAAACATCAAAGTATTTTGTAAGCTCACCCTACCTGTCATAAGTCTAGACAAACATGCTTGCTCATTGTTTATTACGTAGTATCACTAAAATATCTATGAGTCTTTTTTCTACGAAACACAAAAGAAGATATTTTGTGAAATGTCTCTGCGGTTTTGTGTCCATACAATGGAAGTCCCTGGAGTTCAATGTTTGGTTACCAACGTTTTTCAAAATAGTTCACAAATAATATCTGAAGTAGTTGCAGTACAGTTCAACATTCAAGCATGCAAAACCTCAAGACTTGGCTTGTTCTTGCCTCTTGTTTAACCAGGCAGGGAAAATGCATGTGAAAAAACATCTTACATGTTCCTGCGTAAAGAACTGGCAGTGAGGCTGGCCAACACCATGAGGGAAGTGACCTTGTTGCCTGCCAATCTTCTTAACCAGCCGTCTGTCAAACTGGTCCAGTCCTGGTGAGCACGGCAGGTGTGAGGATGAGTGTGAACTTTGAGTATACAGTAATAATAGTGAGAGTCATGTTATGATGGATATATTCTTTAAGTACTGTATAATACGATTAAATATAATACAGATTTAATGCATACAAAGATTTGTAAGGTTTGTGGAAATCCACACATTTTTTTTGTCTTTTTTGGTATCTTCAAGTAGAAGATAAAACAAAAGAGCAATGTCAATAAGGTGATCTTCCCAAATTGCACACTCTAAAAGATGCTGGGTTATTTTTAACCCATGGATGGATCAAAAAGGTACAAACCCAACTGTTGGGTTAAAATTAAACTTTGCTGGGTTGTTATATATGAGTTGTTTTACCTGTCATTAGGTCAAATGTGAGCATTTTCAAGGTTAGTGTAACCGAATAGGTGAGGGTTTATCCTTTTTGTCCCAACCATGGGTTGGAATAACCCAGCATTTTTAGTAAAGTGTGGAATGCTGGACACAGTGTACAAAGTAATTGTCATTTACTTACAATGTGTTATACGTTTGACATAATTTGCCCTCATCGGGAAAACCGGCTAAACTTATTAGCCTGAACTTTTTTAGTCTTCTATTTGAGATTATATTATTCTAAAATGTATACACTAAATGGTACATAGTGCATACTTGAAGTGCAATTGGGTTGGAGGTGAACTCTGCAGGACAGTAGCTCTCCAGGAGCAGTTTGGAGACGAGTGTATAATACTGTACATCATTTGGCACACAACATTAGATTTAGAGATATGTGTGCCACCTGGTGTTTATGAGAGGAACAACATTGTAGCCACAATGGTTGCAAGCTTCTGGGAATTTTCAAGGCTGAAAACTTTCCATGGGAATGAATGGGAAAATATGGGAATTAACGGGAAAATATAGGAATTAATGGGAATAAACAAATTTACAATATTGCAGGCTACCCTAAAACAGGGAACTTAAATGTAGTTGAAAAAAATCTTGCAGGATAATATTGATTAAATCAACCAGATTTAATGCAATTTCAGTTGAATTTCTACCCTGCACAAATCAATCACATGCCCACAGCACACTGCTTACTGCAGGGCTATTGAGGCCACACCCCTACATGCTCTCTGCATTCCTCCATAACATAATGTCTACGGTATTAAAGTTTAACTAGGAAATACCAAAATGTGTTTATTCAGTAGCTAGCTAGCCAGTAAATCAGATATGTTAGATAGCATTTCATTGATACTTTATGAGGCTAGCTAGCACAAGTTGTGATGCTGTTTCTTCTACCTTCTGCTAGCCAGTTTTCTGTCATTTTACAGAAGTACGGTACTGGTCAAAAGTTTGGACACATCTTAATTCTTAATGTTTTTGAAAGAAGTCTCTTATGCTCATCAAGCCTGCTGTGTTTGATAAAAAAAACAGAACAAAACTGTAATATTGTGAAATATTATTATTACAATGGTTTTCTCTTTTAATAATTAAAAATAAAATGCAGAGCATTGAGAGCCGACTGCTACACCTACTTTTTAATCACTGATCTGGTATTCGCAACGCTTCATGAAATCGAGCAAGGCTGATGTCTATGCAGATACGATGATGTAGTTTGCCATGCATCTTGAAAATTGTAGCCGATTTGCGAATACAGCGTTAAATGCGTCCTATGAAAAGGACTTAATTTCCCAGAGTGCTTCCTCTCACTAGAAGAACCAGAAGTCCATAATTCAAATTCTACCACAGAAGCATCCTTTGTTTTGATCTGCAATACAGTTCGGTAAGTTGAAACTTTTATTTAAATCTAAACTAACAGGTTTTGCTACCTACTCGGTTGGCTTTTTTGTTCATATGCAAAACATTTTTTGCTAAAAGTGCTAGAATTTTTTTATTCAAACCTAACTTAACTAAAATGTTTGGGCGAAGTAAGACGCGAAAGCGCCGTTATAAGTCAATAAGATGTCTGAAATATATTCATTCTCAGCCCGCAAAGAGACCAAGATAGGACGTTCTGTGTCCATCAGAACTGACTTTTGTCTCTTGACTGCAAGGTATTTATAAAGCTGTGTTATTGTGTTAAAGAAAATTTAACAAAAAGCCTTTGTTTAAGAGAACCTAACGTTAGACGGACGCCTTTGTGAAATACTCAGTTGATTTTCAGAGTTTGCCTTTATTTTACCTTTGTTTTGTAAGAAAGTTTATCCATGTTTGAGTTTTGTTTGTAGAAAACATTGTCAGCTTTGTTGGCACTAAATAAGTGGATGTTGTGCTTGCAGTCTGGGTAATTTAAAAGCTATGTGTATGTGTTTTGATTATTGAAATTATGTCTTTGACAGAGTAAAATGAAAAAAAAAAGAACACGACAGCAACGCATCTTGTGGAACTCATCTCCAGTCAAAAAAACCTCCCTGGGGCCAACAAAATGTAAAACAAAGTAAGACTGTATATTATTTCATTCTTTAACATTTTTCTAACAGGTCATTGTACTTTTTTACAATTTCAACTGAATCTGTAACAATTTGAAAATGATATGTGTTTTATTGGTCTTGTATGTAATGTATTTAGCCTAATATCAGTATTAGATCCAAAAGCATGTTGTAGTAATTTGTCTTAATACTGACAGCATGTTTTCAAACATTCCAGGTACTTGATCTTGGATTATTTGGTGAATGAAGCTGGCAATAAAAAAACCCAGGCCAAAACTGTGAACTGGAGAGGTGTAAATGGGAAAATAGGATTCCCAATTTTGTTGTGATTGGTAAGCGCTTACAATAAGCAGTCTGGAAGTCTTAAATCTACAAAAATAATTTTCATGTATTCAATGTAAAACTCCTGGCCTGATGGTGTATTGTAGTGTGAAATGTCTCTAATTAGTATGCATTATATTTAATCATATTATTAACTCTGTATTTGTATGCTTTTATTCTAGAGGCAGTAAGAAATCCTTCATGTGCACAGATGACTGAGCTGGAGGTCAAAAAAGTTACTAAACTTGGGTTTCATTTAACTGTCTTCATTTTTTACAGGGTTGTTTGTAACTTATTTGTCTAATACATATTTCAAATCTGTAAACATACTTTTTGTCTTCAATTTCTCTTCTTTGTTTAGTCAGTTTGTTTATTGGTTTCTGTTATTATATGTTTTATCCACTAAATCGTTTACATTGTTTTAGTTTAATCCTTAATATATTAATTTAGAGCTTAGTTTATTGTTGCTGTGTTTTTTGTATTGTGTTATCATTTATAGCATGTGTTGCTTTTAGTTTATTGCTTGACATTATTTGTTGCGTAGTTTCCATTGTATTTTTATGTTTCTGTTGTATTGTGTGACTTTTTTTGTTGCTTTTTTCTGTTGTATAAATGTTAGTGTGATTGTTTTTGGCACCTCTTTTGACATTGTATTTATTTTTGCTGCATTTGAGTAAATTTTATTGTCAGCATCAATTAAACACAATACTTGCATTTGCTTGGTTTCTGTGTTTTTTTTTTCAATTATTCAATATATTATTATATATTGGGCCAGTTGTGGGTGAGTTAGATAGTTGTGGTGGCACTATGGCCCATTTCTGGGAGAAATAAGGTATTTATTTGCTATCTGGGCAGTAGAGTAAATATAAAATAACATAGCCCTGTAACGGTCCGTGCAGGGAATACTCAGAAGATCCGATATCAAACAGGTATACTTTAATAGAAAGCGCAGACAGGTAACACACGACACCGAATTACATTTACAATACTGGACAAGGAATACAACGAAGGGGAGAACTCCAGAACCCAGAACCTTGTGTTGTTAACGCAACGCTCTTACCACTGAGCTACAGGAAAGCTCAAATTACAGTAAATGGCTGGAACCACTGCTGCCAGTAATTTACTGTAAATTTATGTTGACATTTTTTACACTGCAGTTGTGCTGCTTTATATATTTATAATGTGTGACACTTTTTTCTTTGAAAATTTTAAAAGTATTTGTTATTATTACTATGTGTATTGTTAAACAAAAAAATTAAATGCGGGCTTGAATGATGATCATAATAAGGCACTACTTTTGACCAGTATTGTATATAGTTTGTTTTGGCAAGCATGCTCATAGATGAGTATTTATTCAACAAGCATATTTCGATTAATTTCATCAATTGTGAATGTCAATTTGATTTATATAGAACTATTAAAACAACAAATTATACTAAATTTTAAAACAATTACATTACATAAATTCCTGGTATGTTTTAAACTTGGAATATTTCCAAAATTAAGTTTCCATGGAAAGTTTCTGGAAATTTACTGGGAATATTCCACCCCTTTGCAACCCTAGTAGCCACAAAGGTCAAGAGGTGAATGGAATAAACATGACATGATTTACTGTGGTATCAGGTACAGCCAGAGCTTTGAAGAGCTGTTAGTGTATGAGACGAGAAATCCAGAGGATCCACGCACACTCAATGAGTAAGTCTGCCGTAGCACCATGATAAATAATTAACAGAAAATGATTATGTTAACATTTCAGTTTAGTATTTAAACATAAAATAATTACATCACCTTTAACAAATCTAAGTCAATCCGTGTCTCCTATGGAAGTGCTATAGAGTAACTTGTCATTATGAAGTAAATGGACTAAAAACCTTCTGACAGTTAATATTTTGAGATCATACTAAGATGAAATAAAATTATTTTAGTTGTGTTTTTTTATGGGTTTCAGCTTCCTTGAGATCCTGATTAAGATTAGAAACAGGCACAACGATGTCGTGCCCACTATGGCTCAAGGTGTCGTCGAATACAAAGCAGAGTTTGGTTTTGATCCTTTTATCAGCAGCAATGTGCAGTATTTCCTGGACCGCTTCTACACCAGCCGCATTTCATTTCGCATGCTCATCAATCAGCACAGTGAGCAACATCACATTCTCCGAACAATGCATGTATGCAATATTCATACATTTAATAAACAGCTGTAAGTTAATGACCTGATGAAGTAAAGGTCTCATACAGCTTTATTTTAAAATAATCTTAATTCACTTTATATCAAACAACTGTACCTCTGTGATCATTTACCCAGCATTAAGCTGTTCTTTTTTTTATTGACAGCTCTCTTGTTTGGTGATGCCGCTTGTCTGGCACAACCAAAACCCATCGGAGGCATAGACCCAGCGTGCAACGTGGCCGCAGTGGTGAGAGGTAAGCAAAAGATAATCATGCTCTGATGCTTAACATAAAAGCTGCTTAAATCTAACTGTAACTCTGAATATTCTTGTCTTGTTTTCGCAAAAAAATATTTAGACGCTTGAATTTGAACTCCCCTCAACTCTTTTCAGATGCCTATGAAACTGCAAAGATGCTCTGTGAGCAGTACTACATGATGGCACCTGAGCTGAACATCAAAGAAATCAACTGTGAGCCTGTTTTTTATTTCTTTACCCTAAATAAAGCATTCCATCATTTAAACGTTACGTTTAATTTATCTTTATGTCTATCTTTTTGCTAGCCAAAACTCCACAGAAGCCTATACATGTGGTCTATGTGCCGTCTCATCTTTTTCACATGCTGTTTGAACTTTTCAAGGCAAGAGGACTATGATTACGTTGGATCCCTCGGTATTGTAAAAGGGATAACGATAATAAATACAAGTTGGGGTAGTTTACCCAAAATGTAAAATCATAATTTACTCACCATTATGTCATGTATGAAAAAAATGTATTTAGAAAAATGTTGGTAGCCAAAAGAACATTCTCCGTTGACTTTCATTGTATGGACACAAACCCACTGGGACATTTCTCAAAATATCTCCACAAGAAAATTCATATACAGGTTTTGAACGATATGGTGGTGAATAAAAGATGACAGGGCCAACTGCCCCCTTTAGTGAGCTTGTGTTTGCCGATGCAATCCTTACTGTATTTTAGTTTGTAAATCAATATGTGTGTGTTTTTGTAGAATTCAATGCGGGCCACAGTGGAGCTCTATGAAAACAGCAGTGAAGGGCTTCCTCCAGTAAAGGCACTGGTTACACTGGGAAAAGAGGATCTTTCAATAAAGGTTCCATACATAGCACAGTTTGCTTGTTTAAAACTAATAGTGAACATTCACACCTCATTAATCGATCCTTTTGTGTGTCCACATAGATTAGTGACCAAGGTGGGGGCGTCCCCTTACGAAAGATCGACCGTCTCTTCAATTACATGTATTCCACTGCACCGACACCACGACTGGATCCCACACAAACCACTGTGCCACTGGTAACTACCCATCAAAAATCCTATTCTGGTGTTTGTGGATGTATTTTTTTGTAAGATGTTGTTTTGTCTGCAGGCTGGTTTCGGCTATGGCTTGCCCATCTCTAGATTGTATGCCCGCTACTTTCAGGGAGACTTAAAACTGTACTCGGTTGAAGGAGTCGGGACTGATGCAGTCATTTATCTTAAGGTATTTCCAGATTTTTGTGATTGCATTAAAAGTACATTTATAAGATCGGTAAACTATGTTTTGGAATTCAACTTTCTCACCGCCCTCTTCAGGCTCTTTCCAGTGAATCTTTTGAGCGTCTTCCAGTCTTCAATAAGTCAGTGTGGCGACATTACCAGACAGGTCCTGAGGCCGATGACTGGAGCAACCCTAGCAGCGATCCACGAGATGCCTCCACATATAAAACCAACAGATGACTTCAGGTTCTCCCCACGAACCATTCATGAGTTGCTTCAAAATGATAGCCACCCAGACAACATCTTTAAAGACGTCTGGTGTTTATAGTGCCCGCTGTTGGTAGCGTTATGTGCAGAATAATAGAGCAGACTCGCTTAACGTCGCTTCGGTCGACCCGAGTTCGAGTGCCAGCTTGTTGTTTTTTCCAGTCTGTCTGCCCTCCCTCCTCTTCTAGCGCGTCTTGTCTCTCTCCACTGTCCTCTCCAAATATTTATAAATAATATATTATAAAAAAGAATAGAGCAGACTCTCAGTATTTACTTCCAAATGTCGGTTCTTAAGCTACATGCCACATCAGGTTATATTAGCATTGTAGATCATTTGATTTGGTAAAAAGATGCAAGATGAGTCTGTTTGGGGGTCTGTCTGCTATAGGCGATTTTGTTTAGAAGTACAGGGGCATGTAGATGACATTAAAGCCACAATATGGAACATTTGGACCGCTAGATGGCGCACTTTCGGAACAACAACAAAAGGCCAAGCTAAATGACCTTATGTAGGAGAGTGGAATTATGGGACATAACATCCAGACGCGTACGGAGATCGCCCATCATGTTCACGGACGAGGTAATGAATTAATTTTATTTTATGTCATCGTAATGAATTTAGCTTGCAAGAAATGTGGAATGCTATGCTACGTTGGCCCGCGACTGATATTGGACTTTGTCAATTGATTTAGTAACGTAATGCTACACAGTTTTACTTGTTGTATTTAATTGCGTGTTGCCGTAGTTTCTACAACCGGAAACGTAGGGTAGTGCGGAGCAGAGGATATTGAGTCACTGATATGCGACAAATACAAGGGAGACAAGGGACGGGACATTATATATTTCTCTGGATTTACACATTCTTGGGAACATCTGGGATAATGTAAGTACACAACTGCCTGAAATATATCACACGCACATTTCTGGATATTTCATAACAAAATAATTCCATATTGTGGCTTTAAAGCTAAAACTCATAGACTATAGCCTCAGATCTCTGTAGGGTGCCTTCACACTGAAATAGATGTGATCGCTGAGGATGCACTGAACTGCACTTTCTGATCATTCTGTCATGATATTGTTCTCAACAAAATAAATCAGGGCTGGTTTTCATTTTCACATTTTGCCCAATTTGCTCTATATTTCAGTTTTCATATTCGATTCAGATATTCATTTCAGTGCATATTCCACTTTTGATGAATGGCCGGATTAGACTTTAGTACACAGTGGTGTGATAGATTAATGGTCAGTTATAACAGAATGACTCATGGTAGTTACTTGTTGCTGTAGTAATATAGCAGTTTTTTATGTTTATGTCTTTAGATAAAAGCTTGTGTTAAGTGAATAAATGTAATGCCATATTTCCCCATTTGCTTATCTGTTCATTTTTTATCTAATCAACGAAACTGCTTATTAAAACACTCCCTTATACAGTACTGAAGTTCATCCTTCATTTTAGACAGAACAATTTGATGCTAAATAATAGGGGGCTAACAAAGCACTCAGCTCACAGTATGATACTGGGTTCACGATTACGACTGTATCACAATTTTTTTAACAAAATGTAAAAAAAATAAAAAAACGAAACATTTACATTTTTTTGTTTTTGTTAAAGGTTGACAGGATCATTACTTTACTTACAGAATCAAACATTACTTTACACAAAATTAGAATTAAGAAAGGAATTAGAAAAACTTAATCCTAAAAGAGAATTTAATGAAGCAGAAAAAGCACAACATTAAGTTAGGAATAATGTACAGGCAGCCGGTTGTTATCGCAGAAATAAGAGGGTCTTGTATCACACTGAAGGGGCTTATTTCGCGACAAGAGCCAGCTGCTTGTAGATTATCCCGCTTATTACATGGCTACTTGCCAAATGACAAAAAAAGACATGAAATGTGAATTAGAAATATTTTATTAGCTCATTTTTACCGAATGCAGACCTTCTGTGAGGAAAAGTCGTTTACTTTCGGATTTAAGGTAAGAAACGACGTTCAAATGTCACGAACAGGCAAATTGGTTTAATAAATTATAACTCTATCGTCATATATGTCATTAAAATACATATTTGTATTTAATTTGTCAAAAAAACCTGTCAAAATGATTCGCTGCATCCGGGTTACCATGTGTTGTAAGTTTTGAGTGGTTGTTATCTGTGAATAACGAACCTGCAGATGTCGCAACTGGCCAATCAGAATCAAGCATTCCAACGAGCCGTGTAATAAACATAAATAAAACATTTCAATATGACACACTTGGACATTGGTCACAGTTCAACCAATAAGATTAAACAAACGTCATATCGTAAAAAACATCGCCATAGCTCTAAGATACAGGTACATATATTACATTCGGTCTGTTGCGAAATGCGATGCTTTGATACAGTGAAATATTGTTACAGGTGTCATTTGACGGGGATCAAGATATCAATTCTGCTTCTGTCAAAGGTTTCCACAAATCTCAATTATTGTAAAGTACAGTGGAAGAAACATCATTTTTCTCACAAATGTGCATGAGGTAAGAAAGTCAGGGTCCATATTTCTCCTCGTCATCCCCCTCACTGCTGCTGATGGAGGCTCCGTCAGGTGGAGGTGAGCGGAAGCGTAGGCTAGGCCAGTGAGAGGGGGGTGATGTCGAGCGACCTCTGGTGGGGCTGGTGCTGGGTGACGTGTGTGGAGACCCATAGGGAGACAGAGCTTGAAGAACACGCCCACTTCTCTGCTGAATCATGTGCTGCAGAGCATAATACAGCATCAACATATTTCTATGAAATATACTGAAGCTAAATTTAAAATAGAAGCATTTTCGAGTGGTCTAAGACCTTACTTTAGGCTATGTGTAATGTTTTGTTATTGGCCCTCACTTACCCAGGCTTTGTCTGGACCGAACAACGCCAGAAAGTTTCCAATGAACTCACGAGATTTCTCCTCCCATTTTAGGATAAGGTCATGGCTCTTCTCTTCAACACGATGAACTAAATGTTTGGACTTTTCCTCTACTGTCCTCACAGTCTCCTTCATTCTGTCCACCTGCTCCTGCAGACGATACTTCTTCTCCTTGTTTAAAGAATAGAAAAAAATCTATCACGATTCTTTCCCTCTTTCGAATTCTCTTAATAATTCAGTGAAATGCAAAAAAAGCTATCCAGGATTATTATGAGTAGTCATAACATTATGTAACACACCTCACCACCACCTCACAGCATGCTGGTGCCCATAACTAAAGGTTTGCATTAAGTATACAGCACATACATAATCTTTAACCTAAATCAAAGTTACACATTTCACTTTTAGTTCTTAAACATTGGAGACATGTCATTGTCTTACTTTGATGTAGCCAACGTTCAGTTCCCGTGCTGTGTAACCTCTCTGCAGGTTACGTCTGACGTAGACGTCATAGTCTCGTACTATGCGTGTGATGAGGTCCGACGTAGAGATCCCCTCCGTTCTTTGAGTAGCCACAAACATTCCTTACAAGCAACAAAAACATACAAAGTTAAAGAAATGCATGTAGACTTATAAAGTTGTGTTATTGTTTCGCCTGGTGCTGTTTGGGTCTTTACCTGCTTCTTTGATATGTTTGTAGACATCATCTGATCCTGCAGAGGTGTATGGGATATCATCATGTGCCACAAAGTCAATCTGAGAAAGAAACCAATAAAGGTATTTTATCCAATGATTTTTTGGGGGGGACTTGCATGATTTGCCAGTCATTTGGGATTAAAAATATATTTAAATCGTGCTCGGGCAGATGATCTGTTTATGAGATGTCGATTGTTGGCATTAATAGCTATAAAGCATATACGCTGTGTTACACATACAGATGTATCCAATAAGATTCAAGGAAGAACACTTTGTATCCAAAAAGATTATTAGCTTGGTATCATTAGTCACAAAGATGCACAAAAACAGAACGAAGCTACAAAATGAGTTATGCAAGAACACATTATAGACCATTTTGTAAGATGTAAACACCACTGGTCCAGAAGCACTTCCTGTTTTTTAACACCACACAAATGTCGGAATCAAATCAAAAGGACACTCACAACTGGATCGAAATGTTAAATAAACATTTTTAAGACTTAAAGTATGTATACAGTATCTAAAAAAATTCATCTGTTTACATCTTACCAAATGGTCTATAGAGAACTTACCCTGTGTTTTTTAAGGAATTCTGGAGTGAGGGTCCATGGAGCATCTCGGACCACCTCGTCCACATATCTGCAGTGTATGAGTGCTTCATAACGCTCGTCTTCTGTCATCACTGTGTAGCCTTTGTACCGATGTGTCAGAGCATCACTGCATACTGAAACAAATATAACACAAGACCATGGTGCGGTCACCAGGAATAATTTAGGATAAAGTGAAACTTGATGTTAATGACGTAGTTTGTGTGTGTTTTGATGAAAGACTGGACGGTGTGTGCTGGGGACTCACCGCCAACAATCAGTTGTGTGTTTGGAAACAAATTCTTGGCCTGCATCAGAGCCCGGGCGTGACCAGAGTGGAAGAGGTCAAAGATCCCATCAGCATAAACCCGTGCAGGCCGATGGGCTATGTTAAAAATAGATTTACAATGACAGATTTAACAGGTAACACAGTTATAGTACTGTACACATTTATATAGCTGTGCTACTGTTTCTCTTACCCGGAGTGCCGCGGCGAGCCTGAGCTAAAGTCACTTTTTCATGTGGTGTGTCAGAGGCGCTGCCTGATTTTTTAGCAAAGATGGCTGGTTCTCTCAGAGCCTATCGGAGAAATGCTGCTTGTTGTGATACATTTTCAGAAAATACAAGTAAACATAAATGTTTTTTGTTCTTATAAGGCTATGTATACAGTTTTTGTTCACACTGTAGAAAATGCTGAGCTTGATTGGGTCACAAAGTGAAAAACTAAATGAATCTGTTCATGTACATATTTGACTCAATGGGTTGAAACAACCAAGCAAAGGTGGATTGAAACCTAGTGGTTTGGTTTCTCCCAGCTTTGGACCTGACCATGACCATCTTCAAGCTACAGTTTGTAAAAAGAGGGCGCACGATCAAAACAAAAACAATGCCGTAGCTTGATGACGCTGTGAAGGAGAGCGAAATGATGGGATCTGTTGTCTTCAACTCCACCGCTGATGGCCATCCGACGGGAACGAGAAATCATGTCAGCGGATAAGGTAAAATTGTATAAATGTTGCGTATAATTGTGGTCCTTAAATAAGTGACTGCTCGAAACAAGCTAGTGGTTTGCTAGATGCTAGAAACTACTTCCGCAATTGTCCACGACACAGTTGTCATGTGGTTTCTATGTCAGTAAAGGAAGTAAGAAAGGGTAACGCAGATATAACGCTATTGACAGGCGACTGCACAGCCCCGTGTCACTGTTTAGAATGGCGATTTTCTCACGATTTACAAGTATTTGGAAACATTACTCAGTACTCAAGTACTCAGTTGAACAAAATATATAACACTAGCCTAGTGGTTTTTGGATATTTAACTGCAAAATTGTTACAAACTGCACCTTTAACTTGTGTAGTTTTTTTATTTCTGTAGTAAATCTTGGAAGAAATCTTTACTTGTAAAGCTTTAAAAAAATTGTTTGTTTGGTGAAATTTCACATCTAGGCCTCTAACATACATACTTTGTACAAATAGGATTTTCCTGTTTGTGTGAGCAGTGTGAAAATGTTACATTTTATGTTTACTCAATTATCTTTCCCTATCTGAATTGTGATAAAAGATGCTGACCATAAGCACTCTATAAATACACAGGTGTTTGATAAACGTTCATGAATGAGTATATGTGCGCAAACTCCACATCCATGATGTTGTCATTGCCCTTTGAACCATCAGCTGTTCAAGAGGGAACCCTGAAGAGTGTCACAGCCTGTCAGATATGAAATGCAATAATTATACTGCAGCTATTCTGGGTGGATATGAATTGTGGAAAACAGCTATGATTTGCACGTAGAATAAAATAAAAACACTATGATGGAGCGCTACAGTAGCTGTGCCAGACGAGAACGTGGACCATGCACTCAGATAACAAACTCGGTGAATTACATAATATTAATGATGCAAAGCCACGTGGTCTTCTTTCAGTTTTTACCGTATTTCCAGGTCCACTCGAAAGCCCAGATGGGTAAATAAACAAATATACTGCTTTTTAATATGAATGTGTACATTCTGAGATCATTCAAAAAGCATGTTTGAAAAACTGTACGAGAAATATTAAAATATGTAAAAGCACGGATTTACTATAAAATTGTTGTGTAATAATAATAATAATAAATTATATTTAACAATGCATCATTTTAAATCAAAGAACAATATGTTGACTTTCTCAAGCCAACATAAAAAGTTAAATCATTAATACGATTGCAATTTGTTATATTGATGATCTGCATATATGTCTTAATATTTAAAAATACAGAAACATGGCAAGGGCAAACATGTGCTGTATATCCAGATTTTTTTAAATAATAATATTTTAATGGGATTAGCAAACAAACCTTAGGTGAACGCTTGCACTGCTGTTGTGGTTGTGATTTAACCCCTCCTCGACCAGCATTGCCATTAGCTCGGGATCCGTTTCGTCTCCTATTCACCATGTTTGAGATGTTAGTTTACCTGCCCGGCCTTTTGGCTCTGCACTGGCTGCACTCCGCAGATGTGTGACGACTCACTGCATTTACTCCTGTACAGATATCTGGCCTATCACTCTGACCCTTGTGACAAGGCAAAGGAACAAAGGTTAGTTTTCACGTGAGTGAAATTACACTTTACGGAGACTTAAATAAAAACGTTAATAAATTGAATATAAATATATGTCCTATAAACAAGAAATATGAATATCAAAAGTTCCATTTATGAATATATATGGAAGCAAATATTTCTCATTGTTTCAGGAAATGAGCATATGCCATACATTGTAAAAAAAAAACATTTTATGGAAATTACATATTTTTGGAATATGGTAAAAAAAAAACAGAAATAAACTGCAGGTAGGGTCTAAAATAACATGAAAACATGCAATTGTATGTGACAAAAATAGCTATTTTACAGTATTTTACTGGCTCCCCCCAGTTGCCAGAAAAATACAGTTTTGAACACCAATTTTTTACAGTGTTGTCTTCAGCTGTTTTAAGAGGTTGTTTACATGTTACATTTACAGATGCTTTTATCCAAAGTGACTTACAGAGAGTTCAGGGAGCAATAAACTATTGTCATACAGGAGCAATAATACAATAGGTGCTAATACAAAGTTACTAGTTTCAACAAACCCTAGACAAATACCTGTTGAGAGAAAGAGAGAAAGTTCGTTTTTTTTCTCTTTTTCTCTCATTTGTCTGTCAAGTATTCACAGAAGAGATGGGTTTAAAGTAGTTTTTTGAATGTCGTGAGAGATGTGGTTGACCGGAATGAGTTAGGAAGAATGTTCCACCAGGAAGGAGTTGTGAATGAAAATGAGCGGGAAATCGATTTACTGTTCTTATGAGAAGGCAATACAAGACGCCGGTGGTTTGCTGAACACAAGGTTCTTGATGGGTTGTAGGAGGGTGTGAAAATATGCCGGTGCAGATCCAGTTATAGTCCTGTAGGCAAGCATTAGTGACTTGAATCTGATACGGGCTTCAACCAGTAGCCAGTGGAGAGAGATGAAAAGGGGTGTCACATGAGCCCTTTTGGGCTGTTGGAAGACAAGGCGTGCTGCTGCAAGGTTGTTGTATTTTCAAATACATTAAGATTCATAAACTCAAGGTGAGGCCTTATCACACCGAGTTACAAGCCTGTGAGTCAAAATTAAATTCACTTTAATGTAAGATGATTCCTTTAGGCTAAGATGAACGCACATAGTTTTTAAACTGTAAAGACAGATACATGCAACTTAATAACCTGAAGTATGTGGATAAGTTTGTATTAATATTCAGAAACATCATGAAATACATTCCTTTAGCCAAGCCTATCGTGCGATGAAAAATATGAAAAGAATGATAAAGATTCAAACTATTGATAAAACACAGGGTGTGATGATCATCATTTTCATTTATTGTTCAGTCGAAGGAGAGCAGACAGTATGTACAGCAATATTTTCAACATTGGATATTTAGCATGGATTTTGGATGGAGTGGAATTCCGAAAAGTCAAGTTATTCCTCTACCATGGCAATATAGTTTGGAGGTGATATGCTTATTTATAAAAAAAAAATGTTGTAGTTTATTAAAGAGTATTATTTCTGTGACTTTTGTGTAACTATGGTTGGCAATGTTATCAATATCTGCTCATATGATTAAGGTTTTTTCAACTACCCACATGCAAGCTTCACATCATACTGTACGCACCTTTCAAAACGCTTCCGCAGTGAGGTCTGATATCCACCAGCATCTCAACAAAAGAAACCCAGAATTAGTATTAATCTTTCTCATCAAAGAGTATGGTATGTATTTTAGACACGTTTGTTTATGACTATGAATTGATATTGTGGCGGATTTTGTGGTGTTGCGTACAGATATCATCGTCAGAAACCGCAGATACAGATAAAGAAATTCAGGGCAACAACACTAATACTTTAGAAATGTTAACCAATTCTTCTTGATTGGTATTAAGTGTGTATTGTTTAGCGTAATTGTAAACAAATTTGGCAATTACACTTTACAGAGTTTAACTTAGTTTCACATATAAATGACGCAGTGGTAATGACAAAATGGATGCCGTTAAGGCCTCTGAAATTATCATTAGATCAGAGAAAGACAGAAATGAGTAGTCATATAAGATATTTCGATATATATTTAAAAGGAGTTAAAGACTAAAATAATTAAACTTTTTTTTAAATGGAAAATGTGTGTTTACAGACATTGATCGTAACGCAAACAAGCCACTATGGTTGTACTTTTGCTTTCACTAACATGGCCGCCATTGCAGTAAAGAATGTGCACTTGTGAAGGGGAGAACTCATATATGTTTATATTAATAGTAAAATAAATATATATTTTTTCAAACCAGGGGAACACATGCTGCATGTCATTTCACCCCCTGCACTGGACAGGTGTGACGGAATGGTGCCCCTGTATCAGCCCCAGTAATCGGCTGAAGGTAAATCAGGTTCATCTGAACTCTTTAATCTCTGATCTGGAAACATCTCAAATATTTTTTTTCACATTAGATCAATTTCTACTTCTTTCAGCATCCAGTTCAATGTGTGGAAAACCCAGAGCCCCAAGATTCAATTGTGGTGTTTGACTTCGAATACTTTCCCAACAATAATCATCCCATTGATCCACCAAAAGTGAGTCATAGTTCCATTCAATTCAGTTCAATTTATTTATATAGCGCTTTTCACAATGTGTATTGTTCCAAAGCAGCTTTACGGGAGCAAATAAGAAAAACACAGAAAGGTAAAACACAGCACAGTGCATGGTGTTTATAGAATAAGCAAGATCATTCTAATAGATATGATATTATGATGAATATATGATAAATAAATAAATAAATAAATAGATGTAGTAATTCATAACATAACACAACCTTACCTAACCTAACCTAACCTAACATAACATAACATAACATAACATAACATAACATAACATAACATAACATAACATAACATATAAAATATTTTTTTTGCATATTAAAATAAAGGCGATGTATTGCAGATTTCTGTTCAATGCTTGGACAATCCAGAGGGTGAAGATGGAGTTGTGGTGACTGACCAGCAATAATTTTCCAATGCCCACTGCATTTCAATTACTATTACTGTAAAATAAAAACTTAAAAGAAAATGAAAATGCTTCATTATCTGTTGTCAAAGTTTCACAAGCCCTTTTCAATACTTTTCATTGGTTAATTATTTGAAAAACAGACCAGCATGAAGGTAAAGGCTGTAAAAAAAATTCTAACAAAAAATCATGAAAAATGGAGATAAGAGGTTTCAGTCGGGAAGCGACAATGGCTTTTTCAACCATTTGAGGGTGAATTACTGTAATGATGACATCATTTACTTATTTTGGATGAACCATGCCTTCAATGAAAAAATGTATTTATGTGCCTGGTGGTCTTGGTAGCATCAATTTCTGATTTTCGATCTTCTAAATCAAAAACAAATAGCGTTATCTAGTTGAGCATGTGCTTGTTGGTCAGAAGACCCTTTCCTGTCCAAATAGGCTACTTTAGACCAGCATCTGGATACAATGTGCTGTGCACCAGATGCCATGCCAATAATCAAGACTCAATAAAGTCATGATGTGTAGGATACCAAAAGCTTATCAAATGTCACAGTAGTCAGAAACATGATAACAATCCAGTGGACCAGACAGAGAAACCCAAAAGTATACATAATAACAACGCAAGGTTGTGGGTTCGATCCCAGGGGATTGCAAATACCTATGTAAAATGTATAGGATAATGCAATGTAAGTCGCTTTGGATAAAAGCGTCTGCCAAATGCCTAAATGTAAAGTGTCTCTTGTGTGCAACTTCTTATGCACATCATGACCAGCAGAGGTCAGTACAACACTTTTACATAATATCAACAGGTTGAATTTACAGGTTTACCACATTTAATTACTGTATCAGTTCTTCAATACTGTTTTCATACACAGTAAAATAATTACTAATTTCGAATTGGCATTTTTTAAAAACCCATTAGGAACCATTAGCTTTTACCATTAAAATTACAATTAATTTCCTTTTTTTAGTGTAATTTGGCTTACATTCCAGTAGGATTTAATGGTCTCATCTAACCTAACACATAGGCTACTAGTAGAGACTCACAGAGACCTTTGGATTTGTTTCCATTACAACCAATAAAATTCCCATTATAACCGTTAAATCCAACATAATGTGATGGTTTCTAATGCTTTTTCAGCAGTGTAGGGACTCTTAAATCCTGAAATGTAGTTAATGGATGTTTATTATACATCCGGTGGAGGGCACTGTGGTTTAGCATCATGATTGTGCTAGTCAATGCCATTTTTTACTCGGCCGTCCAATCACAGCGCTGGAGGGGCGTGACAAATACAGCATCGATCACATACCTGACAACCCTGTCCACAATGCCTAAAAACAATCGGTTTCCAGAAAGAGGAAATAGCCGAGACAGAGTATGTTAATCGGGGTTTCTTTCTCTGGTGATGTCTCGCAGTGTTGGTAGGCTAAATTATTAAAAAAAAAATGGTTGAAAAGGTGCGTTGTTGTACCTCGCGTTACTGAAATAGTAACGGGTAGAATATTAACAAAATTGTATTAGTAATGTAATGCATTACAGTAACAAAAAAGTATTACTGTAATGCCATTACTGTTGTAATGCGTTACTCCCCACACTGGTAATTTTGACCTCGTCCTTGAACAAACGGGTCAGCAGCTGGCTAATGTATCTGCCAAAATAACTTCTGCACTTATTAAATAAAGTGTTACAGCAATAAATCACTTCACTCACCACATGCAGCCCTATAAATACACAACTGTTTGTCTAAAACAATAAAGTCTGGACTTCAAGCACATAGAGTCATCAAACTGAGATGTCCATCACGTTTTGCATTGAGGGTTTAGAGATTATACCAATTACTGTCTTATTTCACCTGACAAACAGGACCGCATAGACAGCTTGAGATGCTACTGGTTTCAGAAAACTGGGATGTGTGAAGTCAAAATAAAATAATTTGTTTGTTAGTGTGGTACTAGAAAGATACCAGAACAATGTCATTTCTTTTAACTCAATGTAATTAGATGTAATTTGTCTTTCAATACATGAACACTGTTAAATTAAGTGTAAAATCAATCAACACATCAACTAGAAAATGTCAAATTTATAATGTGAATTTACAGTAAACAAGAGCATTAAATTAGTATGATGTTATTGCACAATAGTTTGGACGAGTATAATCCATCATATATAGATTTCATCATAATTCTTTTACTTCGCTGTAAACATAATACCCCTTGAAACAGTAAATGCACATTTAACAGTTTACTGTAACTGACCAAAGCTATGAATAAGTGTTGCTGAATTTTGAGTATATTTTTTTGGTTATTTATTCTAACCAAAATTTTATTTTACACATTGCACTCTGTATGTGACTGTGATGGATGTGCCATGAGCATTAGCAAATCACAACAAAAAAGTCCTTAAGACACAAACGGGGCGAAGTGGTTTTCAGCTGTGACCGTCTTTATTGTATCTTGCTAAAGCAAGCAAAGTATAGATCAAGCCTCATCAGAGGTACAAAAATGATAAGAAAAGATAACGTCATTTTCCATTCAGGTTACATCACAGGGAATAGAAAGCATTCCAAGGCACAATTGTGCTAAAACCTCTCACTGACAGAGGACCAAAAACAGCACCACCTTTTCAAGGACACTTTGCAAGACATACACTGAATTTATAAGAGGTGGCCAGCACCACTTAAACAAAAGAGAAGAAACACAACCATACAATTCTCAAAACACTAACAGCCATGGATATACTTTAGTTAGTGCAAAAAGAATTCTATTAACAAAAATCACATTAATCAGGACATCTCATTTTCCTATGTCCCCTCTTATACATTGAAGATGATACATTCTCACTTCCTTTAGAATTCCCATAAAACAGCTGAACTTCCTGCTTGAACCTCTTTGTCAGGCTGGTCTGCTCCCACAACACAGGTACCAAACATTTCAAGTTCTTAGTTAAAATATAAGAATTATTATAAGTTCGATCTTTGATTATGTTTTAACATAACTGTTTTTAATGTTTTCAAATGAAAGCCAAACAACTAAACCCGTGCACTGACTCCGTACAATGACAAATAAAGATATTAAAACAAACCAATATAGTGAAGTCTTCATTTATTGATCAATGCAAAGATGAAAAAATGTGTGGCATAAATCCTGGCCATCACAGTGACCTACACTCTAAAAATAAAGGTGCTTTAAAGCGATGCCATAAGAACCCTTTTTGGTTCCACAAAGAACCATTCAGTCAAAGGTTCTTTAAAGAACAATCTATTTCTTACCATTTTATAATTCGAAGAACATTTCTTCTTTTGTGAAATATGTTGAAAGGCAAATGTTTCTATGACAACCCCCTCAGTCAAAATATAAAAGTGTTTGTATCTAAAACCTAGATGCCATTTTTATCAGATTTTTTTCCAGCTGGTTATAGCAAGAGTTAGATGCATACACACCAGCTTTTTGAGAAGTATGGAATTGTGATTGTACCATAACTACAACGCAATATAAACAGTATACTGGAGGTCCCTGGTGTAATGACATGATGTTAATATGGTGCCAATAATTGAGTTTGCCATGTGCAATCTTACACCAGAGTATCTTACAGCAGGTGCAGTGTTAAATTAGACCCATTATCTGATCAGAAGCAGGTCTGGTGTGAAAATGCTTTCTAGCTCTGTGGTCAGCTGTCACAGACACTGAATATGCCACTGTGGAAACAAGTGCCCTTAAAGTCGAATGATGAAGTGCCCACAGTTTTCAGAATCGCAGGAAGTTCCAGGAAGGTAAAAATGGGGTTCAAATGGGGAGCAAGTCACGAATTACGTCATAACAAACATTGCCATTCCCTTTTGTCCTTCTTAGAAAGTTGTGTAAATACAAGGTTGATCTTCTAGTCACTTTGATTGACATTTTCCTAGAAATCCACTGCGGATGGAAACGATTCAGGCTGGTAATAATACATGTCACAAGGTATTATTATCTCCAGTAATAAATATATTGAATAAAGTTGAAAGGCAGGTTGAATTGACGTGCCACGGTTACACCTAAAATGACTGAACTAAGGTGATGGAAAAATGAAGAGAAATTGTTTAAAATTAAAAAAATAATGTAAAATAATGCAATATGGTCATTTTAAATGAAGGTGATATTTGATCATTTTGATCGAATTTGACTGCAATTTTTTATTGGGATAGTTTACCCCCCCAAAAAAATTCTGTCATAATTTATTCACCCTCGTGTCATTCAAGACTCCTTTCTGTGGTTCACAAAATATTTTGAGAAATGCCATAGTGGTATTGCGTCTATACAATTGAAGTGAAATATTGTTTAGTTCAATACGTCTATATTTATTTGCTTTACATGACAAACTCTGACTATGTAGTCTTCTATGAGACAGTTCTTCAGAGAAATGTGGTTGCATCCCTATCGTGTGGACATTTGCTCGTCGGGGTTGGGTGTCAGCTCATTGTGTGATAAGGGGGGAAATACAGAGGCATGTCGATTTATTGAGGTGTTAGTGTCAGCATAGCTCTATGAGCATTACAGCTATCCCTGGCAGCTGTATTAAATAAGAGCTGGATTTCTGGGGATTTGTGGAGGCACGGCTGCTTTGGGTTCCATTAGCACACTGCCTAAGCATGCACCTCTGTGTAATGGCCTTTCGCAGCCAGGGACATAGAGTGTGAAAAGGCCAGCTATGAGGATTGGAACTGTCCAAAACAAAAAAGCTGAGAATTTTGCACAGAGGATTTCAATTCAACCGGCTTTGTAAACGCCTGTGATTATTTTGACGTTGCAAGACGTGACATTTGGAGCTTCTCTCATGTCGTTCTTCAGTTCACTTTGATTGTTGAGTCTGGTGAGTACGTGTCAGTTGTGCCTTATACAAAGGAAAATGCACCTACTGACCCCTGGGAATGTGACCCACATTCAAATGGCTTGTCTTTCAGTCTCTTTCCTCCCCTTTTCAATGTTTCTGTCTAGAGCTGATGGACTTGTTGACACACGGTCTTACTACAAAGCGCTAAGATGGTTTACAAGCTACAGAAGTGAAGGATCTAATAAGGACTTCAGTGGAGTTGACAACTCAGGTGTCCCTCAACACAGTCTTGTTCATTAAGAGAAGGTCACTGGAGTAAAAAGGAGAGACGTGTCTCATTCTTTGTCTCCATTTCTCGATCATGTCTATCATTGATTTCTTATTAGTTTTGTGGTTCTTTCTGAGAAATGTCACATGCTTTTATAGATTTAGATGTGTTTAGTATATTAACATTATCATTATTATTATTATGGTCTGAAAATGCTAAAGCGTGTTATAATATGAATAATATAATCATTTATTAGTATTATTATTAACATCCTAAAGCAGTAATAGAGCATTTTAGAACATAATAATATAAAATAAATTACAGTATTACAATATTTCTACTTTTTGGATTAGGGTTAGTGGTTTGAGTCTGATTTAAGATTTGGCATAATGTATAGAAATAATCACTGTGAATAAAGTTGATCACAATTACTAGTTAAAGCTCATCATGATGATTTAAAGTCTGTTGTGAACATCATGATGTTTTGGGAAAATAAATGGCATTGCTTCCTATTATTTATACATCCATCCATCCATCCATTTTCTACCGCTTGTCCGAACTACCTCGGGTCACGGGGAGCCTGCGCCTATCTCAGGAGTCATCGGGCATCAAGGCAGGATACACCCTGGATGGAGTGCCAACCCATCGCAGGGCACACACACTCACTCATTCACTCACGCACTCACACCCTACGGACAATTTTTCCAGAGATGCCAATCAACCTACCATGCATGTCTTTGGACCAGGGGAGGAAACCGGAGTACCCGGAGGAAACCCCCGAGGCACGGGGAGAACATGCAAACTCCACACACACAAGTCGGAAGCGGGAATCGAACCCCCAACCCTGGAGGTGTGAGGCGAACGTGCTAACCACTAAGCCACCGTGCCCCCATTATTTATACAATAAAATAAAAAAAATATGATCTGCTGTGGCATGAATAGCAGCATTTCATATGTGCCTGGTTACCTAGCATGTTCTTATTGCTTTGTTCACAAAGTGTCTTAAAACTGCTCGTGTTTTAGCTCATCGTCACCTTGTTTGACCTCTCCACATCTTTAGGAAGATGGGCCAACTGCGTCTGACATCTGTTCATGGTCTACTGTCTGCTACCATCACTTGCACTTTATCATCCTGTGTTTATTGGTTCATATGTTAAAAGTTGACATACTTCTGCTGGGTACAATGTCCTGGCTACGAGCCGAGGCTATAAAATCTAACAACGTTAGCCGGATGAGCGACAGTAATGGGATTTAAATCCGACACGTAGACAGATAATAAACCATTCCTGAATTAAATGCAGAACAATGCCTTGGATGAGAAAGATCAAATCTGTGTGTGAAAATATACAGGCTATTTGTCTGAATTCTAAATATCCACTGCATTTACTGTAGAAAATATTGTCATGAACAAAAAACACTATAAAGTTATTTTCATTTTTGGATGAAGTATATAATCTTGTATTTATTGTTATTTTTATTTATACTGAAGATGGGTCTTCAAAAAAGAGGTGCATATAGCAGACTTCCCCAATGATTATAAGTGATAATCATTATAAACCGATGTGTTTTGGGGGGTCGGTAACTGTTTCTGAGAGGGTATCCTGAAAAGGCATGGTCGATTTATTTAGCTTTTGTCCACTGTGTTTGAACTTTTTTGGTTTATGTGTGTGTAGGTTAGAGACGGGAAGTGATTTGTTTGCATGTGGTGACCTCCGAAGCAGAGGGATTTGGACAGGTGGGATATGTTTGGTCAGAAATAATGGTGCTAATCTAGTGTCTGCAAATGGACACCATGAACCTCTCGTGTCCTGTCAACAGCAATCTGAAGCTCTCTCTACAGGTACACACACACATAACACTCCATTTTAAAATAAGAATAGTTTATCATTGTTTGGTAATATCTTTAGCTTTGTTGAGCTAGAACAACATTATCTTCACAATACCAATGCCCCACAATCGCAGTTCTTATGACAGTTACAAAGCATATACCTTAATATAAGTGAATGCATTAGCTTACATCGAGCATAGCGTTTTTCAGCATTTTTTGTTAATGTTAGTTAATGCCAATACAATTGTTCATGTTAATTCAATGTGCATTAAATATTGTTTAATAACTCATTTAACATTATCATTTGATTTTTACATTTGGTTTATAAAAATGTATTAGTAAGTGCAAAAATGAACATAAAGTAAGATTAGTAAATCTGTAAAAGTTCTCATTGTTAGTTCATGTTAGGTGCTTTAAGTAATGTTATCAATTACACATTTATTTTCAAGTGTTACTGAAAAGATATGCAAACTAGAAATAAAGAAAACCCTATGACCTTTTACATTTTACTAAATGTAATGTTTACCTTTTTAAGTCTACAAATACTGTATCCCAATACATTTTACAATCTTGTGCAGGGATAGTAAACAAATAATAATCATTTATTTTTGGTCAGTTTTAGATTTCTTATGTTGATTTTTTTAACATAATTTCAATCTCTCAAATTTTCAGCCTTTAATTTCATTTAGATGTGTTGTTGTTTAACCGTATATTTTACCCTTAGTTGATAGTAATGTATTTTATATGATATGTAAATTCCTGTGTACAGTATATATGACACATAAAAATCTTGAATTTAAAATACTGAAATGACATAATACAATATATTAGAATACAATACAGGAAAATGAAGTAAATAAATCAACACCCAGGTGAATAGATCAAATTAATCAATGTAGGCTTTCTTAAAGAATACCCTCTGGAAAGTGCATACCGAAGCATTTCTGACAATAGGAAGTGCATCTCTACCTTTCAAAAGTTCACCAGCAGATGTCCCTGTTTTCACAATATAATGTGCATTGTTTCAAATCATTGACCACACCTGTTCCTGGGGCAAACAGGGTAATTCCATGCAAAGGCAGACCTTGCCATGAAAAAAATAAAGTTTTTTAACAAAGGTTTTCCCTCTCTGATGGCTCAGATGACAATATTTGGTAGTTTTAATGTGTGGTCTCTCTTCAAGTTTTAAAGCATGATGTTCCATAGTGAGGTAAGTCCACTTTCAGAACTGCACCACATCCATAAAAATCCATATTCCTCATAGACAGGCACATGAAAATGATTTATGTTTCTCTGATGAGCAATCCCTTCTTCATTTGTTGGGTATTATGCATGTGCATTGTAATTCACAGAAATCCTACAAAGTGTGTTGTCTCAAACAGTGTACTATTAGTCACATCCATGTTTATTTCCCTTTTATTAAAATAGAAATACGTCTAGACTGATTTCTGATAGACTCAGGAGTTTAGTAAAACATAAACAGATGATCCAATATATTGGTATTAAAAACATTCTCTGAAAGTTTACGTGTTTTGTTTGATTGCAAATGTCCCATCCAAAATTCTGAAACTGCCTTTTAACCCATTTTAATACACATAAACATAATACTTATTTATATGTGTGTAAGAATAATTCACAAGACAATGTCATGAGACTTTTAACCACCCTGTAAAGTACAGCACTGAGAATGTCCATTGGGAGTAACTCTGGGAGACAAAATGGGAAAAGAGAGACTCAGAGGAATTGTTTTTCATGTGTATTTGAATAGAGGATGCAACTAATCTTCATAGCATTGGTATTGTTTGCATAGCGACAGTTTGTATGCTTGAAGAGGGCACTATCTAAACATACAGCACTCATTAATCACAGCAAGTATTAACAGGGCTGGACACCTATTAGTAGATCTCTGTTGATGAACTTAAGCAAATTTACATTACAACGTGTACATTCCCAGCCTATATGCCCGTCTCGAACAGATATAACTCTTGCACCGCACGCATAGAGACATTTACCTCTGGTCTAAATGGAGGTTGCCATAGCGCTTAACAAATTACTGCAATTATGCTTACTGGGCTAATTGCCCGCGGGCACCAGCTGGGTATCAGTGGTGAGCAAAGAAGGTATAATTCCCTTTGAATGACACAGTCAATGGAAGGCTTGAGAATGAAGATGCCGGAATGGATGTGCTTTCAAAAGAACGACGTAGTGGTTAGACTGGTCTAGCGTGTATATTCTCAACCTCTGAAAGTCAAATGCTACTTATATGGCCTTTATCGCATGCATTTGTACGCACAAAATGATAGTGCTCGAAACATAAAAAACACACAAAGGAAATACATGCACTTTCAAGTGAATAGACGTAATGAAATCCAAGCAGACAATAATAGAGATATTCATTGGTTTTATGGTTTAGACAGCAGACCTGGGTGTATTCATCATGCTTGCCATTGGGAAGCGTAATCATGAAATAGCAGGACCTCAGTTCTGCCATTGAGTCGACACTTACTGGAATTTATTTTTTCCGGTTCCAATTCTCTCCTCGTTTCCTTTAGTATGTATTGACACCGACTAGAAATAAGTTGAGCTCTGTGTGACACTACAAGCTATTAAATGTGAATTTTAGTGACTGTATGAGCACTTTCAATTTAAAAACACGACGTCAGTGATGTCATTTTCAGATCAAACGCTTCACGGTGACGTGGTTTTCTTGAGTGTGACTGCAGTGTTTACCCCAAAAGCCGGAATGTCTCTTTTATGCACCTCGTGTAAACCCAGTTCTACGCAAATGATTGTCAACAACTTAGCAATGAGGGAGTGATTTCAAATCCTAAATGAGTGAGCACGTTTTTTGGTGATTTCTTACGGTTTCACATGGACAAGGTCTTAAAAGAGACATTAAGTAAGCCTGGCAGAGAAGAGAACCTGTAACCCTGTACACTTCACACTCTCAGGTAATCACACTGGAGTCTCTTCGAGTGGCGTCGCTGATTGACTCGCTATCACTGATTTTCAAAGGCTGGCAATCACTGTTACAATGACTTCATATCAGAGCTGTGCTGTAATTTGTTACAATGGTAACTGACACAGAACAGATTGGGGGGGGGACGAGGTGAGCGAGATTGGTTCTTGGTGGGAATCAATTGCATAAAGGTGATTCGGCATTGACCTGTGATGTGAGGAATACTTGCTAATACAAGGTATAGAGTTAACCTAAAAAAAATCTACACATTTTTAAATGGTGTGTTTTAGTTTTATAGACGATATTCAACTAGATATAGTTGTAAAATTTAAATTCGAGACGTCAACACAATTCAACATGTTAACAAATAATACAATAATGTTCCTCAACTACATCCAGTGGTATCAATAAGATGTTAGAAGGCACCGTTAAGTGTAGTAGACTAAAATGTATTTGTCTATGTCACACTATAGAAAAGTCACCACTAACTAAAGCAAATTTCTGTTTATGTCAATTCTTTCAATTTTTATATTAATTGTTCGGTTTAACTTAGACCCTAACAGTCAGATCCCCCTGAGCAATGGCTCCATGGTTCCAGTTTATAATCCATTAAAAAAAAAATCATAATCCATCAAAAAGAATGTAAAGGTCCAGTGTATGAAATTTAGCAGCATCTAGTGGTGAGGTTATGAATTGCAACCAACTGCAGCTGACGCGGGACTAAGATGTTGTCACTTTTTTGCTTCTTTGGCGAAGAAGATAACGTATTTACAAAACGTGTTCTTAGAGCAGTTTGTCCGTTTTGAGCTACTGTAGAAACAACATGGAGAATTCCATGCAAGGGGACCCACGGTGGCTTTAGATAGAAATAGCTCATTCTAAGGTAATAAAAACATAAAGGCTCAGTTTCATAGACAAGGCTTAGCCTAAATCAGGACTATGCCTTAGTTGATTTAGGCTATTTAAGTTGCTTTTATTAAAATGCCTTAGAAACAACATAACCGCTGTGCATCTCGATACAAAACAATGGCACTGACATATTTTTCCGTTAAGACAGGTCAAAATTCATTTTAGTCTGGGACTAGCCTTAAGCCTTGTCTGTGAAACCGGGGCAAAGCTTCATTATATAAGGTCTTTATACATCTCTGAAGACTGTGTTATGTACAGTTGAAAGAAAAAGTATGTGAACCCTTTGGGCTTACTTGGATTTCTTCATAAATTGGTCATAAAATGTGTTCTGATCTTCATCTAAGTCACAACAATAGAGAAACACAGTCTGCTTAAACTAATACCGCAAAAACATTATACGTTTTCATGTTGTGTTCAATAAAAACATGTAAACATTCATAGTGCAGGGTGGAAAAAGTATGTAAAACCCTAGGCTAATGACTTCTCCAAGAGCTAATTGGAGCCAGGAGTCAGCCAACCTGGGGTCCAAACAATGTGATGAGATTGGATGTGTTGATTAAAGCTGGCCTGTCCAATAAAAAACACACACCAGTTTTGAGTTTGCTGTTCTGAAGAAGCGTTGTCTGATGTGAACCATGCCTCGCACAAAAGAGCTCTCAGAAGACCTACGATCAAGAATTGTTGACTTACATAAAGCTGGAAAGGGCTACAAAAGTATATCTAAAAGCCTTGATGCCCATGTGTCCACGGTAAGACAGATTGTCTACAAATGGAGAAAGTTCAGCACTGTTGCTACACTCCCTAGGCGTGGTCGTCCTGTAAAGATGACTGCAAGAGCACAGCGCAGAATGCTCAATGAGGTGAAGAAGAATCCTAGAGTGTCAGCTAAACACTTACAGAAATCTCTGGCACATGCTAACATTTTTGTTGACAAATCTACAATAAGGAAAACATTAAACAAGAATGGACTTCATGGGAGGACACCACGGAGAAAGCCACTGCTGTCCAAAAAAAACATTGCAGCACGTTTGAAGTTTGCAAAAGAGCACCTGGATGTTCCACAGCACTACTGGCAAAACATTCTGTGGACAGATGAAACCAAAATTGAGTTGTTTGGAAAGAACACACAACGCTATGTGTGGAGAACAAAAGGCACAGCACACCAACATCAAAACCTCATCCCAACTGTGAAATATGGTGGAGGGGGCATCATGGTTTGGGGCTGCTTTGCTGCCTCAGGCCCTGGACGGATTACTGTCATCGATGGAAAAATGAATTCCAAAGTTTATCAAGACATTTTGCAGGAAAACTTAAGACCATCTGTCCGCCAACTGAAGCTTAACAGAGGATGGACGATGCAACAGGACAATGACCCAAAGCATAGAAGTAAATCAACAACAGAATGGCTTCAACAGAAGAAAATACGCCTTCTGGAGTGGCCCAGTCAGAGTCCTGACCTCAACCCGATTGAGATGCTGTGGCATGACCTCAAGAGAGCGATTCACACCAGACATCCCAAGAATATTGCTGAACTGAAACACTTTTGTAAAGAGGAATGGTCCAAAATTTCTCCTGACCGTTGTGCAGGTCTGATCTGCAACTATAGGAAACGTTTGGTTGAGGTTATTGCTGCCAAAGGAGGGTCAACCAGTTATTAAACCCAAAGGTTCACATACTTTTTCCACCCTGCACTATGAATGTTTACATGTTGTGTTCAATAAAAACATGAAAACGTATAATGTTTGTGCGGTATTAGTTTAAGCAGACTGTGTTTCTCTATTGTTGTGACTTAGATGAAGATCAGAACACATTTTATGACCAATTTATGAAGAAATCCAAGTAAGCCCAAAGGGTTCACATACTTTTTCTTTCAACTGTATATTATATTGCATTTTTTCCAATAGATCCTCCAAAACATTACACACAGCACCTTTAGTTTGGACCTTGACAGTAAGATCCCCCAGAGCAAAAGCTCCATTCCCATTTTAGAATCCATCTGAATTGTTTTGATTGTTACGTAATAATCCACTTATCATTGTTTCCAAATCGACTGGACCAATGAAAACGTGTCACCCTTCTAAAACCTACAATGCAGCTTGTTTTCTGAAATGATGCTGGAGAAAGGGAGCTCAAGGGGACATGAAACACAATTCAATGTTTGAACTCAAGAGTCAGATGCAGCCGTCAATCCATAATCACTTTGAGAAAATGTGTCATTATTTGAGCATGGACTTCAGAGGTGCCGTATGATGAAGAATCTGTGTGGCTCCGTTTGCTATCAACCGGCCAATAGTTTCAACTCAGCAGGAGTCACATCAGAATTCAGAGGCTGCAGATGCACAGGAAAAGGATCAAATAGCTGAAATTGAGAATGCATCTTTAAAGCAATCTGTATTTAAAACACAACAACCTGACAAATGACAAAAACCCACTGAGAAAATGGATCACAAAGGTGGTGATGGGTGGAGGGCACATGGATGACAGGATCAGATTTTTAGATGTCAATCAAGTTGGGAGATGTATATTTTGCTTAACAGTTTAGCTTTTAATTGAAAACTATACATTTTGCAGCACTTTGAATATTATATGAACCATGTTTAACTTGGTGTGTACCATAACTTGTGATGTTTTCGTAATCAAACCATAGTAACCACAAGTTAACCATACGCTATGTTAACCATTTTTACATTTGTAACAGCCATGATGTAACTGTATTATTTGTTGTTAAAATCACCCCCAAAAATCATGATCACTACACTTTTACTATAGTAAAACCATAATTAATTTTCCTAAAAGGGTGAGAAAGATCTTTAAAAACACATAACAAATTATTTTATGTACACTTAAGACTGTTTCAAAGCAACAACATAGACAAACGTTTCTGCACATGCCCGCTTTTGTGGCCCAAACCTAACTTCCGGTACACATCCGCATAGAATAGAGTCCCTATTGATTATTTGTGAAAACAAGCAGAATAAATAACAAGTAAATTACATTAGCTAGCAAGATACAAGTATATATATAGCCAGTATTATTCTGGATTACCGGTAGAACCACTACTTTGCTAAATTTAAATGCGACAAAGTTAAATGCAAAACCCGTTCAACAAATTGTTTATTTAATACAAATTATATACAACAAAACTCAACAAATTGTTTTTGATAAAGATAGTATACAATAAAATAGTAATATAAAAAGGAATCAAAGTTAAATAAATTATAAATCGTTTTTTTATCCCCGGAAAAACAAACACAGACCGGAAGTTAACTTCGGGCCAGACACATAAACGACATCCGATGAAACCGTCTATAAATCTCGTTGCAAAAGTTTTGGGAGTTTTGTGAGCACGTGTCTCTGGCACACTGCAGAAAAAGCATAAATCTGCAATGACCAAAGAACAATTTACCAGAAATTCTCCGCCCCCCCCCACTAAAACTGATGCTGTGAGTCAATTTATGTTCATCTTTACAAAGCAAACAACGTGAAAAAAAACCATTCCCAAGCTCGCAGAACGCGCGCGATCATCACCCCCCCAAATTCCCTTTTTGGGGCAAAAAAGAATTTCATGGTTGGATTGAAAAAATTTTAATTTTGAAAAATCTTTTTTATTGACAGGGGTTAACACAGCAAAATTATAACAGGACTTAACTCCCCAGAAAATTGGGCGTGTTTAAAGAGTGATTATGTGGTGAATGGCCGGGTGTTGAATGGAAGTGAATGCTCCAGGCTCACTATGAAAGGCACTCAATTATCCCTGATTGCTCCTCTTCACAGTGCAGCCAGTGGAGATACCTATTGCTGTGATTGGGGAGAAATTTACATGCGGTCCTTTCTGCTGAGTGAAACAGAAAGGGCTGCAGGGTTAAGAGTTTGAAAAGACAGCCGAGGGGTCAGTTCGGCAGATGTGGTGCAGCGGTAATAGACGAGAAGAGCCCTAACGGGTCATTAGGGGGTGGTGGCGAATCAGAAAACAGTGGTATCAAAAAGGAATAAACAACACAAAGCTTGACAGGCTTCTCAAGGGGTAAAGAACGCATGTGTTTCTATTATGAAATATATCCATAAAATAAAACTGGTAGCCAACATGTGCATCTCAAGTGCATTGCTCTGTAGAATTCTGAATTGCTGTATACTTCTCATTTTGCATGCAAACAGTTTGCATGTAGTGCACAGTATGCATTCTGCATACAGCAGAAATAAGAGTTTCGAGAGGGCATGCATTTATTCATGATGAAGCCTTTCATGTTTTCACTTGTTTGAGTTTTCCCTTCCAAACCATATGAATTCTGAAAAGTAATGGTTTTAAACTCTTTCCGTCGAATTTTCTTTGCATCTTCTTTGTAACCGTTTTCACGGACGGTGTGGTTAATTGTCTCGTTTTAGGAAAATGGGTTATGTAAAGAACACCAAAATATATTAGAATATTATGTTATAAAGTATTATAATATTTATTACATTATAACATGGATGGATGGATAGAAAGAAAGAAACAACTTTACTTTTGTAATATTTTTACAACATAATATTTTTTAATTTGACTTTTATTGTGTTATACTGGTCCTATAGGTCTATCTAAAATTATTGTTTGTTTAAGCTGGTTTATGTACCTGCTTTTATGCAAATAAGTGAAAATATTACATCATTATTAATTTATTAAAATATTATTAAAGACAGACGGATGAATCATAAATGTACATTTGTTTTTACGTTTTAAAGGTTTTTTTGATCCCTCTTGGGTGCTCCCACAACTTGATCAACTGCGTTTGAGCTTATTGTTAAAGTGGCTTATAAAGACACCTGCACTAGAACAAGAATACTTGCTATAATCCTCCTACTAATCAACAAGTCACAACACAACCACAGGACTCACAATGGCGACCCCTGAAAATGTTCAGTTCTTTTTTTTGTGTGTAGTCTCTAAATCCGCGGTTGATTTAAATTGACCATTCAATATTTAACATAATCCCTCAATAGATGATTCCGAATAGCGTTTCAGGTCTTAAGTACGACATTATTTTTGTATATAATTCATTGCTTTAAGATGGCCCACTGGTCTAGTTTCATGGCGCTAATGCTTTTCTTTCAATGTCCAAAATGACAAATCGCCGTATAGACCAAACTAATTGGATGACGGAGTAGTTTGATGATGTAAAAGAAGTGGTTTACAACTGGAATAGACTTAACAACTCGATTTTCAGGCTTTACGACAAGAACGAAAAGCAGGAAGCTGAGGTAAGCGTAAGCCTCTTAATTTGCATGAATAGTGAAAACAAGTATTTGCCACTAATGCCCAGATTACATGGACACCTATGGAGGCGTTAAAGCTCCATTCGTTTTCAGCGCAGCTATTCCAATAGCTTCAAAAAAGATTCAGTTTTGTTGGAAATTTGTCGAAACATTTGACAAATGTCTTTAGTTTCAGCAGGTGATTTTAATAAAGTTTCTTGCGAATACGTTTTTTGTGTGTTTTCATGCAGGTCTATTTGAAGAGTTTGGTTCCAAAATGAGATAACTCAATAAAATCATGTTTTCTATTGTTATCATGTTTTGATTGTGTTTTATTTTGTTAGTTAGCTGTATTTTTTAGGCACAATAAAAAACATTAAAAAAAACGGAATTCTCTCATTTTGGAACCAAACTCTTCATTTATATAGCCTATTTGTATATTAAATATAAAATGCACTTTACTTTTTTAAAATTGTGTTCAACTACTTTTACTTATAAAAACTATTTTATATTTTATAGCATGCAAAATGTATTTTCCCCAACACACATTTTCCCACATAAAGGAGTAAATAATTAAATATTAATACAGTAAATCAATAAAATATAAACTGTACCCAAATGTTGTAACCTGACCTGAAATTATGTAGTTTGTAATCCTTATTTATTTGCAGCATTAATTACAAAAACGAACGTCTTAACGTTTTACATTTCTTAAGGACCGAGAAAAAGATACCACGGTTAATTTCTAGTTCATTTTATTTGTGAATTGAAATGTATTTCAAAATCTCTTATTATTTTCCCTGGTTCATTAGTCAAGAAAACATATGGTTAAAACACTTCTTTCCCTGAAACATGAGGGCTCATAAGTTTCATAATCATAAATAAAGCTCATTGTAATGGCAAACCAATCACACTATTCAGTCCTATCCCGTCAACACAAAAAGTGCAGCCTTTTTCACAAATCTTAATATTAAGAAATTACATTTAAGTAATAAAACAAAATCTTTAGTGCTCACTACACAACAAACCTTGACAAAGTGATATTTGTGTCACAGATAAATCCATACATGCATATAGGCTGTAAAAATGATGCAAAATGAACAGGATAAAAATATCTAGGATCAGTCCACAACCATTCAGCACTTAACAACCAGAAAAAAGCTTACACTTCAACTTCCAGAGATATCTATTATTTGCTTTTATTTAGTAACTCTTCAGCTATTGCTTTGGTCTTTTGCCATCTCTTAAGTTAAATGTCTGTGTTTCAGCATTGATCTGAGATCTGGGTCATCTGAGAAGAATGCTCCTTTGCTTTGAGTCGCAGTGCTGCTATGCTGGAAGCGCGGATGTCCACCGATGGGGATGAGGGTGATGATGAGGACAGAATGTTATTGCCGATGTGGAAGCGGGGTCGAATAGGACCCTCCATTGCAGGAAGGGGTATCCTTTGCAGTGCCATAGGAGCTAACCCTGTAAACAGTCTGATAAAAAATGAAAACAGAATATTATAATTTTGTGCATAAATCCAATTTTCAACTGATGTAAGTGACATAAAGCATAATAAGCACAATGCAAAACCCGAGGGGGTAACAGTAGATAATACAGTTAAAACTAAAATAATAAAGCCTTGATTTGTGTGAAAGATGCAGATTAGGATTACCTCCCAAAAGTGGGGTTGATGAAAGCAGGATGTCTAAACATGGCTGCCCCTAACAGAGCACTGATGCTGTGGGGTGAAGAAGAGCCTGTGGGTGGCTGAGCCAGTCTGTGAAGGGCAGGCCAAGCTGGATCAATAGATGGATGTGGGTTTGGGACAAAAGGATTCCCACTCAGGTAATGACACAAGGGCTGTACAGCGGGAGGAGATCCGGGATAGTGTATGCTTAGAGTGTGTGACTGGACACCTGCTTTTTCCCTTTTCCTCCATTTTGCACGTCGGTTCTGGAACCAGACCTTGAGAGCAAAGTAAAATGTTAAAGCATGCCTTTTATGTATAGGTGTATGTGGTTAAAACCATGCCCTGTAAAATGTTAAAGCCTAAATGTGCAGTATTTAAAAAAAAAAATGTTTTGATTCTGTCACAAATTACTCAGCAACTGAAACTTCAGGGATACTATTTAACATGGTAAGAAAACATATTTTGTACTTTTTGAATGGAGAAGAAGATATTTTGAGGAATTTAGGAAAGTTCTGGTGCTCCAGAAATGTCAGTTGCTTACATTCTTCTAAATATCTTTCACCGAATAAAGACATTTATCCAGGTTTTGGAACAACTTGAGGGTGAGTAAATGATGACAGATTTTTTTAGTTTTGGGGTGAAATCCCTTTAAATATCATCTTTGAACAGAAATGATATACTTAGGGATAATTTTAAGTTTTTTTTTATTTAAGTTTATTGTTAGACAATAAAATATATATTTTTAATTAATATTAAATTTTTAAGGTTTATTGTTTATTGTTAAACTATTAATTTGATATTCGAAATTAAGGTTTTGTCAGTTCTTTGACATTTATGAAATCCATATATGAAAGCATCAAGTCCACAATCCATTGGAAACTGCTGCCCGTTTATTAATGCAAAAATGTTGACAGAAAGTCTGTGTACAACAATATTGTAATTGTACTAAACCTATAATGTAGACAAGAACAGTGAAAACATAATAAAGATTGCATTGAAGTAATTTTGTAAATATGATCTTTTCTATTACTGAAGTGTGTGTTAGTTCCTGTCGTGTTGATAGTGAAAAGAAAGTCACAATACTTACTTGCACACGCGCCTCTGTCAGATCTAATCTCATTGCTAACTCCTCCCTAAAAATACAAAAACAAACATTTATGTCGAGTGTTTTTATTTGTACTTTCAAATGCCAATGATTTTTTAAGAGTGTATTTATTTATTTGTTTATATTTAAACCGTAATAATAATATCCAATTCATGTTTACAGTGCTGCTTCATGCCAATGCATTACAATAAAAGTCCAGTAGCATTAATATATAACAATGTACGTTTACAAAACTAGTAAACAAAACTAGAAAAAAATATATACGTTATATTATTTTTGAAAATTATGTATTTTACTTAGATGGCCACATTTCTTTATTTCAAATGATATGGCATTACTTCTGCATTTTAGAGATCAGTCAAGTGTTACCTTGTGAACACATCTGGGTAGTGAGTCTTTCGGAAAGCTCTTTCCAGCTCCTCAAGCTGATAGCTTGTAAATGTAGTCCGATATCTCCTCTGCTTTCGTTTCAACACACCATCTTCAGTGTCACTCCCCGCTGATAAAGCAGTTTCCTCACTGTTCTTCACATATGTCTCTCGCTCCTGAAGTCCCATCAGTCTCGGCGACGAATTTGTCTCTCTGCAAAGTCTTTCGTTTTCTGTTTCTTCGTCCTCTGGTCTTTGCGCCGGAGACGCGGGTTCGTGGAATGGTTTAGTACGACTGATGCTTACTATAGGAGCCTGTGTGATTATAAAGTTTTCACAAGGTTTATGCAGTTGTCGTGGCTCGGCTGCCTCACTGTTGTCCGTGTGAATTTCCTTGGAAGTCTCCGTCATTCTGGTCAAGGGGGAAAAGGGGCGGCGGAGTTTGGGCGGCAGGTGCATGTCCGTTTGAAGGGTCCACAAACTGTTTAGCGTTGCTGTGAGCAAAGAAGGGTTTGTTGAAAGAGTAAACCCGATAATATGGCACATTCATTTAGAAATGAAACAATTTATTTGTATTCCAAGTGTCACTTTAAAGAGGATAAATTCAAATTAAGGAGGTAAGGATATAAGCTAACATTGTTGAATTTACCAAAAAAACGAGGGTATTCAAACACACATGCAATACATGAATAAACAACTAAGCACACAGACAAACTTCGTTGTTAGTTAATAAACATGGCTAACACTGCAGAAACTTACTTTGAGCTGCCAAAGTGCGCTCTCCCGCGAACCCGTCTTTTAATGGATTGTTCCTACCAAGGATATTGTCAATGCAATATGAGGACAACAGATTAGGATATTTGTAGTTTGTTTGATTTGGCTTATCCCCCTCTGCCTCTTTGCTCATATCTCTAGCTTTCACGAAGGCACCTGCTCTCGATGACCGATGGTTGCGAAGGCTCGCGCACGCGGACCTTTGTACTGATGCTTCAGCTTCCAAAACTCATCTGCGGCTTCTGATTGGTTAGACGGAGAAACGCGCTCAGTCTGTGCGCTCTTATTTAAAGACCCCACGCTTTCCCTGACAAATAACTTTTTTATATTTGACATTAGAGTTTGGTCTACTTAAAATGGTATTCGAGTAAACAAATAACCTCTTGTTATAAATATAGGAGAGTAATGTTGGGTAGGGTAGACTTAATAGGCCTATAGGCTATTAATATTAACGCATTGTATGACTCGATTTATTCATCCTCTGGTTAAAAAAAACTAGCCTACTGCACTTTCATCCTAGTTTCCCGTAGAACAAAAGGTTTAATACACGTTTACTCAGTACAATTACAAAGGTATCATAGATTTGTTATCATATATAGGTTTGTTAGCAGGTTTTTTGTCGAGTTCAGGAGCGGGGCGCACTCACTGCGCCTTGTGCGCCACCTGCTGTTAAAGCCGTCTCTTAAATGAATGGGAAAATGTAAACAAATATATTGTTATGATTTATAGCATTAAATGAGCTTCGTTGAAGAAGAAAGATCAAAAGTCACAAAACAAGTCACAATTCTGAACGTTTTAATTAGACTGTAGCCTATGTTTTGATAAGTTATTTAAGTTTATTTAATTTATGTTTCAATATGCATATTTTTACATTTAAACATTTCTTTTTTTAAAGTATGATTTTTACAGTTTAGTGTTTATGCATATGCGGTTGTCATAGTCACGCGACATGGTCTCTATGGAAACAGTAGCTACACAAACTTCGTAACGCGCTACGCTGCAAATAAAAACATTTCTGAAAATGGCATCCAAATACGACGTAGATGAATATTACCTCGAGCAAGTTTTAATTCCCGATGACTCCGATGATGAATACAAATATGAGGAAGTTTCTGTTGAGGACGAACTCAGCGTAACGCAGGGAGAAGAGGACTTGGAAACCGCGGTTAAAGCATTTCGGGATCGACTCGATGCCACCGAATGCGCAACGCAGAGGGCCACTTCAGCCAAGCTACCCGTTTCTGCAATACCTGAGGTGGTGGATGACTTTCTCCGCAATTATCTGCTTAAAATGGGTCTGGAAAGAACACTAGATTGCTTCCAAACGGAATGGTTTGAGATGCTGCAGAAAGGCTTGCTGAGAACAGACCACACAGAGCTTGTGCCAGATGCCTATACACACAACCAGCTCCTGGACAACGAGTTAAAGAATGTACAAAGGGAACGAGACAGCTACAAACAGGCTGCATTTGAAGCTGGGGAGACCATAGTGAAACTTCAGCGTGAGAGAGACTTCCATAGGATGCAGCACAAGCGTGTGCTTCAGGAGAAAAACAAGCTTATTGAGGATTTAAGAAAGCTGAAGAAGCACCACGCATCTTATGAGCCTGCTCTTAGACAACTGAATGAGAAGTATCAGACGGCTCTGAAACAGAAGATGCTGGTTAGTCTGGAGAGAGACAGAGCTGTCAGCCAGGTCCAAAATACAGACGGCAGTCTTCGGATTTCACATTCTTCCCCAGGAACCCAAACAACGACAACAGTTGGAGAGAAAATTCAGAAGAAAATACCACCCTGTGACATTGCGAAACACCCCAAAGACTCTGAATTCCCAGCGAGCACTCGCGTCAATCCCTATTTGCCACAAATTCAAACTCTTTCCTCCCTAAACACCAAATCATCCAACTTTTCTCTCTCAAAGTCTTTCAAAGCTCACACTATGGCAGTGAGCTTCCTCGCGCTTCATCCCCGTAAAATGATAGTAGCTTCCTCAAGCGATGACCAGCTTTGGAGATTATGGGGAATACCAAACGGCGAGATGGTCATGACCGGTGAGGGTCACACCGATTGGCTATCATCCTGTAGTTTCCATCCCAGCGGTGGTTTATTGGGTACAACAAGTGGGGACACCACGGTTAAGATTTGGGACTTTGCTCAAGGTCGATGCGTGCTTAGCTTGGAAGGACACATCCATGCCACCTGGAGCTGCTCATTTCATTCCTGTGGCGATTTCGTGGCCTCGTGTTCAATGGACAACACAGCCAAAGTATGGGACTTGAACAGCGAGCGTTGTCGCTACACACTGCGCGGACATGTCGACTCCGTGAACAGCATTTATTTCTTGCCCTACTCAAACATTCTACTCACCTGCTCTGCAGACAAGACCCTCTCACTTTGGGATGCCCGTGCTGGATTGTGTGCTCAGACTTTCTACGGGCACAAGCATTCTTGCAACCATGCAACCTTCAATGCCATGGGTGACACGATTGCATCGTGCGACTCTTTTGGGGTGGTCAAATTATGGGATGTTAGGAACGTATCGGCTATGGTGACCATGGACACCGGACCTCATCCAAGCAATCAAGTGGCCTTTAGTCCAACTGGAAGAATGCTGGCAGTTGCAAGTAATGATGGCTTTGTGAAAATGGTGGAACTTGCGTCTTTACATGTGTCAAGTCTAAAAGGTCACGAGGATGCAGTTCAGAGCGTCATTTTTGATCATAAAGGGGAATATCTTCTATCGGCAGGATCTGATGGCGCAATTCTAGTCTGGGCACAGCAATAATTATTTGCAATGTTTGGGAGATGGATTTTAAATGAAAAGACATTCTGATCTTACTGTTATCAATAAATACAAAATAAAAAGAATATTTGTTAAATAAATATTGTTTGCAAATGTGTACTATAATACATGTTTGAACTAGGGCCTACTATAGAAATATTAATTTAGTTATGATATAGAAAGTTAAAGAAATCAAATATTTTTCTTTAAGGTATTTTTTCCTTTTTTTCGTTTTAAATAAAATACCTCTTGCTATGTTTTGTTATCAATAAAAATATTTAAAGAATGTAAAAATTGTATTTAAAAAAAAGTATTGCTTGTGGACTTTATTAATAATCAAAACTTTAGTTTAATTATATACGTTTTTAATACAAATGTTTTAATTTGGCATTACCCCTTCTAAATGAAATATCCTGCATATAATATGCCTTAAATAATTTATTTTATTTTATTATAACATGGATACAGATGTAGCTAAAAGCAACGGTTTGATCTATATATTAATATGACAAACCCTTATGTTTGAAAATCTTTTGTCTGTTTCTTTTTCTTAGTTTTACAGAGGATTTCTTTACATTTTACTTTCAATTACAAAAAAGAAAGAAGCAACGAGTTCTCCTCGTCTTTGGGTGGCGCGTTTCTTTCAGCCCACGTGAAGTCAGGGGCGGAAGTGCGTCTCTAGAAAAACACAGACACGCCCCCGCCATGTTATTGGCGACTGGAGGGAAATTTTATATTCCGTTAAGCAGATTAATTAAAATAACTCGTAAAATATTGATTATAGAAACATTGTGACTGGGATCTTTGTAAGTGCATGCCATAATCAATATCTTATTATGTATTAATATCGGAGTAGTCATTCAAGAGACTGTGCGTGCTGTCAGGGGCATATTCCTGTTGCTAACCATGTCGCTATAGATTCAGATCATTGTAACGTTACAAATATTGAATCCGTTTAAAAATACACCACCGTTTTACAGAGTTGTTCAATCAAAACACCACGTTATCTTCGCCAAAATGATGAAAAGCGTAGGAAAGCTCTTTGGGCTGCGGCGAAAAAGCGCGCCTCCCAAGTCTCGTATTGATAGTAAGAAGACGCGTGTGAATCCCATTGATCGCATGTTGGATGACAGCGACGAGGGTTCCTACGGCAGCACTACCAGCGACAGTTCAGAAAGCGAATACCGGACGTCCGATGATGAGCCCGGTAGCTCTGACAGCTCGTATAGAGCCCGGGCGAGCGACAGCGACGACAGCAGCGAAACGGACGAGAAGTCCGCCGTGTCCCGAAGACAGAGGAAAAGATCCGCCAGCGCGACGGCTTTAAATGACGACTCGAGCGATTCCTCCAGCGATGTCGGCGGAGAGCCGCTCAGAAGAGTGCTGCAGAGAAAGCGCCTCAGACTGCCGGAAGATTCAGAGGACGAGGCTCTGAAGAAGAAGAAAAGACAGGCTGAGGTGAAACAAGCTGCGGCCAAGAGAAGAGAGAGGAAGAATAAACTCATGGAGTTGTCAAAGAGGAGAAAGTCGGGCACTGTGCGTCGCAGGCGCAGGACAATGGTGAGTTATCACTGCTAGAATACCATACAAGATCTAATGGTTTCCATTGCAAATACATTATGACTCTGAATAATTAAGCTGTGTACCATTAAAACCATTACAAACTTCCTTTATGTACCAGTTGGATTTAATGGTCTTCTATTTGTTCTGAAAGAAACCATTATTCTCTATCAAACCAAATACATTTAGAATTTCTGTGATGGTTTCTCTTGTGTTTTTTCAGCAGTGAACAAAAACATGCCAGCATAAAAAGTCAAGAAAAGTATAAAGCTTAATGTCTTCACGTTTTCGTTCTTCAGGGTTCAGATGAAGAGGAGGAGGAGGAGGAGGTGGAGAAAGAGGAAGTTAAAGGAGACAAACCAGAAGAGCCGAGTAAAGCAGATAAATCAGAGGATGAATCTAGTGTGGAAGAAAAGGGCAGTCCTCTGAACAGCAGCGAGGAGGAAAAACTCGCCGACAGTGACAGTCTGAAGGACTTTATTGTGGAGGAAGATGAACAGAAGAAGGTGGACGAGCCGGAGGAAGAGGGGGAGGGAAAAGATAAGGCCTTTCTCTCTCACCTTCCACGCCAATGTACGACTTTTGGTTCTGCGTTTCATTTAGTTTTCTTTGCAATATGGAATCTTAATATTTGTGACCTTACATTTTCTGTGCCTTTCTTTTCCTTTTTCAGTCATCACGGGATCTCAGCGCACCCATTTCCAGGTGGTGGTCAAGGCCTTGCTGATCAATGTACTGGACTCAACCTTCCTCAAGTCTCTTTATGGTATGTTTATGAAGTTATTTCTTTGTTTGTGTTATTTTTTTGGATCTAGCCTTTATGGGGTGTGTAATACAGTTCACAGTAGGGAAGGAAGGAGGCGGGAACCGGCGAACATTCAACAAACTTTTAATCAAAATAAATAAACAATAATACGGAAGTAAAAGTGCCAGCAGCCACCTCACGGTCGACTGCCGGCCAAAAGAACATAAATACAAACTTAAACATGTCCGGGCCCGGCCCTCTCTCATAAGCAGTCCTGTCACTCGTCCTCTTATGCTCCAGATCTCCTCCGTGAGAGATGCGGGACCGGTGTGCACACAACTGATACACATAATCACTCACCCCACCGGCCCCGCCTCCCTGTCTCATGGCTCTCGTCCCGCTATCCTCATTACATACCCCCATCGCCCCTTACATCTCGTTCAAGCACCACCGCCTCGGGCAGCGCGGACAAGAGAACTCCTCGGCACCGCGATGCCCCTCAGCAGCGAGGGCTCTCCGACAGCATGTCTCTCCTTCCTCCCGGGTTTCGGCACCAATGTAATACGGTTCAATAAATCTGAAGGAAGGGGACCGGGTCGGCGTGGCGGGCAGAATCTTTATTTCGTAAAACACAAAAAAAGGAAATAATATTTTAATACAGCCTCGGCACTGGTATTCGATTCCTCTGGTAGCGCTTTCTCTCTCCGTCTCTCTCCTCGTGCTGGCTTTTATCCTCTTCTCGCCAATCACTGAAACAAGAGACAGCTGTTTATGATCAGTGTTTGACCTACTTATTTCCCGCTGGTTCCCTGTCCCTCTCTCTCCAGACTTCGCTAAACCACGACCCCCTCGCCACAGAGTGGTTTCCTGGACATGAGTTAGCTTAAAACAGGACTAGGCCTTGGTTAAATTAGGATATTTAAGTCGTTTTAAAAGCATACCTTACAAAAAAATAATTACTGGTGGGCATCTTGAGACAAAACAATCACACTGATATATTTTAGATATGTCAGTGCAAGTTGTTTTGGATAAAGACGCCTTTAACTTTTAAAGAGTACACAACATGAGATCATGAAAATGACATTTCATGCGGTGTGTAATGTTGCGGTGTTTGAAAGTAAGCAGTCTGCCAAGTTGTAAATCCGAAGGTGAATGAATAACAAAGTTATTGGCTTGAAAAAAAGGGAGTCGACTCTGAATCACGCAAACGAGTCGTCCCTAGTCCGATTCATGAACCGCTGCGGATTTACGTCACTACATATAGTCCCCGCCTACGTTTTGCTAGGACTGCCGGCAAAAACTTCACTCTTCTCCCCCAAACACTGTAGCTTGTGAGCCTCATTCGTGGTAGACCAATCACAGCAGACCAATCTGACCAATCACATCAGACTAGGCTAGCAGAAAGGAGGGGATTAGACAGATGAATCGCGGAACGAATCATTGGAGGTCAGTCAAGAAGTAAGGTAAGAATAACTGCCTATTATTACGAAATAATAGTGTTTTTACACCTTCTATGTACATACACTTGTTGTTGAACACTCCATTAAACAAAGTAGGACCTTAAAAATCCCTAGTTAAGTACTCTTTAAATTAGTCTGGGACTAGGTTTATACCCTGTCCGGGAACCCGCCCCTAAACATAACCCAAACACAGGTCCTCAGTCATTGAACACTACATGCCAAAAAGCTGTTTTATTTATAGAACAAAATGTGGGTTTCTTGCATTGTTGAGTTATTTAAAGTCAAATCTTAAGCAAATGGACAAAAGAAAAAGAACTATGGAAAAAAACTGCTTAATTGGGGAGGTTTGGTTCACTCTTCATGTGGGCTTCATAGTACTTTCTCACTTTATATCAATGACTGCAGGTGGCGAGCGAACAAAACGGTACGCCCAGGAGATGAAGTCATCGTTGCACCATTTTGACGAGCGATTGGTTCTCCCCCGCTTGGAGAACCTGAAGCAGAGGAGCCGCTGGAAAGAGCGTTACAAAGTACGACAAAACACATGTTCTGTTTTTATGAGACGAGTACAAATGCTTAGAACTTTACTTGTGTATGGAAAGAAGGTGTTGATTGATATTTCGATGTTTGTTTAATAGGAACGGGTAGAGTGTTACCCCACACTGCGGGTTATGGAGATAAGGGTCCATTCGAAGGGATGTGAAGCTTGCGAGCTCCACAGAACCGGCCGCTTTAGCGTACGGCTTTCAGGGCAGTTGTATCACAACAACAGCCTGCAGGAGGATAACTTTATGCCTGATGACTCACAGGTTTGTTGGTTTCAATAGAAGTCTCTTTAATAATATCGATCATGTATGAATAGAGCAAGATGTTGATGGTGCGTTATTTGGTTTTCTGTTTTTGTCAACAGTGTTTCTTTGTTGGCTCTGTCTGTGCGAGTCGAACTGAGGTCTACCATGCCTTGAAGCACTTTAAGTACCATCTCTTCCAGGGGTGTCGTAGAGCTTTAGAAGCTCAGAAGGAAGGAGAAGAAGAAGGGGATAAGGATGTAGAGGAAGACGAACCAGTTAAAGACACAGTCAACAAGGTGTTTGCCAAATTGCAGGAGGGAGGATGGATCAGTGAGGTATGAATTTCTTTAAAGATATAAAAAAAATAGAAATTTGGCAAAACAGTCCAGCATAATATTTTACAAAAGTGAAAGTAGATTTAAGATATAGTTTACATATGGTAAAAGTATTTTTGTCATCATTTTTGTTTCTTTTTTCTTTCTCTTCATCAAGCAATATGAGAAGTTTCAGGAACACCTCAATTCTGCAGATTTCTTCCAGGAAGAAAAGCTGGATTGATCTATTTTCATGGCATCTCATCATTTTATTTTTGCTAATTCTTTTGCGGCACCCTATAAAGCATGACTACTTTTCAGGGGTTGTTTTCAAAAGCTTGTGTGGTTTAAGATTTTATATTTTCGACTACTGTGTATGTTGATTTTGCATGATTGACATGGAAATTAGTAGTCTACATTACTCATTATGGAAACAGCATTATGTTATATATTATTCTGCATACATTGTAACCTAAAATGTAAAGTTATCCAAACATTGGATTTCTTAAGTCTTAAAATACACATATAATGCTCGAACAATGGCTTTTTAATCTTTGTGCTGTTTTTTCACGCCTTGTATATACTACATCCTGTGCTGATGATACTTGTATTTAAATGCAAGCGTTGTACGTTACTACATTGTTCTAATGTTCTCGGAATAAACCAGATTCATACCAGAGTTAAGTCATTTTAAACTTATTCTGCTTTATGATCAATCTGTCAGAAAGCAAAAGAAAAACTTTTTTCGAAAAAATTCTCAACAAATCGAATTTTACATTTTATTAGAAACAGAACAGTTCACATCACACAATCTATCAGGCTATGGGGAGAATATATAGTGCAGGCGAACCGTCCTCACAGGAAACCAAACTTGTATTCAGTCATGATGTGAGGCTCACCCATCATCTCACACTGGACAGGATCTGAAGAAAAATGATAGAAATTGTGTGCAATTATATTAAGCAGTAGTAATAATCCTAATGAGAGGCTTCAGAATCAACAGCCATTATTAGTCCCAAACTCTACTTCTGAGCTTCTTCCAAGATAATGTGTTTTATTAAAGATGTTTTCTCATACCGTTGAGGATGTCCTCAAAGCCAATGGTGTCATCACTACCTCTGAGTGTATCCAGGGCCAGATTTGAGCTGGGCAGGAAAGGCAATCGCTGAATCTAACAGAGAAAAGCACACTGTAAAGTCCGTTTATACAATTCACGCACAGGCAAGTGTCGTAAACAATACCTGTCTGGCTGCTCTGTACTCCATCTGTAATTTGAGTGGTGTGCATGGAGTCCCTGAATGTTTCTTAGCGTGTTGAAATTCATCTTGTCCTGGTTTATCTGAAACTGGTATCACACAATACAAGATGATTATACATATTCACACGACATGGTATGAACTGACAAACACTGCTGGATTACATGCTCGAAAAAGTCTATTTTATTATTTAGACTATCATGAGGTACAAAGAAGATGAAACGCTACAATCTACTTACATTTTTCTCGGAAAGCTCCAAAGGATGACTTGGAAGCAGCTCATTCTTTACACTAGAGAACCTAAGATCCAGACGACAAACAAGCATTTAAACTTGTTAATACTTGAACCAGTAACCAAGAGTTATAAGTTAATGAACTCTGAGCTTACCCTCTACGTAGTGTGTCTTGTACCCCATACGGACCAGCCTGTGGACACAGACCTGTCACAGGAACACTGTCCTTCAGCTGAGAGCGCAGTCCACGAGTATTCTGAAAAACACACACAACGTTTTAAAGACCTTGAATGACCATTATAATGGTATTTTAAAGTTACCCTGCATTGATATTTCTAGCATTCACAGCCAAAATCTACACAAAGTGAAAGCACGGACGGCCATGACGCATCATTATTCATCTAACATGCTAACAGAGTGGTAGCAAAATAATTGCTGAAATTAAAAAGAGATGTATCGAGGCAAACAAGAATAGGTCGAGTCATAGAGCTACACGTTGTGAACAATTTATCTGTCCAGTATTTAAAATAACAAGAAGCCAAGATGGTATGTGCTACGCTACGTTAGCTAGCTAAACACCGGTGCATTACAAATGAAAGTCTTCTTAAGAGTAAAACATGTACTTTAATAAAGAAGGAAAGACATTAAACACAAACTAAACATACAGTGCAAAAGGTAAATAAAGCTATATTAGAGCTGTACGTTACCATCTTTAAGCGAGCTCGTCTTTACAATCAGCATGAATTTACTTCCGGTTCATGTCCGGAAATATAGTCATCACGTGATTAATACGTTTTAGATAATGACGTTTTGGTCGGTTTGAAAACCACACTATTATTATTATGATTATGTTATTATGATCATGTTTAATATTTACAATAAAGGAAAGTATCTCAAAAACAGAAATAAATTGACATCAACGACATAACCCAGCTCCTACAGTATATTCGAGTAAGCAGCTGCTCCACTGTTTTCTCGTGTGGGGGTATAGCTCAGTGGTAGAGCATTTGACTGCAGATCAAGAGGTCCCCGGTTCAAATCCGAGTGCCCCCTCATCATCGTTTTCGAATTTGTTTGTAAATAAATGGATATCATTCATTTAATATCTAATTTATTCATTATTAAAAATGTGAAAAGTTTGTGCTTGTGTAGTTTTATTGTGCTGTGATGAGTATGTACTGTATTAAGTAGACAGTACTGCAGAGGAAATTTGATAATTTTTTAACAACTGTATAAGAGCCCTGGTATAACGATCTTAACAGTGATGGTTTCAGGCAATGTACATGGATAACCTATAGGTCATATCATGAAAAAATATATTTCCTTAATTCTCGTTTGATGTAAACAAAAAAAAGAGCAAGCCAGGACACTTTCAAATTTCTGATGTTTATTCTTGGTACAAATCAAAGTTTGTGTGATTTCCTTCTTTGTGCACATCAACGCCCCTCACACGTGATCTTTAAAAGAAAACCCTTGTGCTAACTTACATTGCTGTCAATCAGTGTGTTTGGATTGGACTTCTTACAAATCATTTGCTGAATATTTTTAAGAATGAGAACAATTCCAGTTTAAATCAGTTTAAACTTGAAATAACCAAATGTGGCTTAAATTTTTGTGTATCTTAATCTTATCTGTGTTATGAACATTCTGGAACATCTGATTATACGGGCATAAAAGTCAAGAAAACAATGTTCCATAAATAACCACAAAGAAGTATAGGATACTTTAAATCTAATTACAAGAAACTAAGAATTAGAAAATATACTAAGAAAATATATTTTAAATATTTATGATCAAGAAAAATATATATATTTTTTATTATAAAAATAAATGCTGTAAATCGTTTGTTTTGTTGTATTTGGTGACATGTTTTAAAGATTTTTCTTTCATGTGCCCCAGAGCGTGGACAACATTATGAAACGCTTACAAGAAATGCCACACATGAGGTAAGTACATACATGATCTTCGACAACCGAGTGCCCTACAAAGACATGCGGTTTAAACACATTTGTACGTCTTCATGCACACTGATAAGATCTAGTTGAACCGAGGCCTGATTTGTGAATATTAAAATGAACAAAATAATAATAATCATTTATGAATTGAAGCTGTTTTGTAATTATTACTTGGTAATTTACTACCTCTCTTTGCTTCCAAGTTTATCAGCCTCTGGACAAAAGAGAAGAGGAATGAAACTCAGAAACAGAGACTGTGCCAAAGTACCAAATGAAAGACAACAGAGCGAGAGATTCAAGCAGTAGTTTAATGTCCCAACACACACCACTCAATGGTGGATTCAGGTTGGCATCTCAGTCTGAATATTAACAACAACCATTAATATTATTAATAACAAACACAAAGAATAATACAAAACCATGACATCCTAGTTTTGTGCCGAAATACTGCAAATATAGAGAAATGTATTTCTTTAGTTTACAGAGATTATAAATAGGAAAAACATAAGAAACACAAAGTGCTACATGACCATTAACCACGACTATCTCTGTCTCTCTTCACGAAGCTTCTCGCTATGATCTTACATGCTGAAGAGCTGTCCGCTTCTAAGCATTTCCCCCCATCATTTTAGCATTAAGGAGACCTGAGTTCATTTGTGATGCGATGCATGTTTTTTTTATTAAGGGAAGGACCGGTTGCATATATTAGATATAGCATCACATGACTTCCTTCGGTGGCATACGTGTGGGTGGTAAGTGCCCGCTGGCCTCTAAGATCAACATGCGATGAGATCAGGTGCTCTCAAATACATTCAGCTGAACGCAAGTTAAAAGGGGTTAAGGTTCTGTGGATTCTTTATCACCATCAGATCTGTACCATGTTAAGAAGCGAATCACATGTTCTCATTGTGAATTCTTATCGTTTGAAATATTAAAGTACATTCTTGGCTACGTTTTAAAGCTCTAAATCCCTCTACTTGTGTTCTCGAGTGCCCAAGCAAAGCTTTGTTTTTTCAAGCATGTGCAAAATCATGCAACGATGGCACTACATTGAGAAATCCACAAACCAGAAGGATTACTGTATAACAAGCATGGTCTGTCTCTACTCGAGAAGCGTTCGTCTGCATTTCTAAACACACGATAGGATCACAATGTGAGCGTCACAAGCAGGTTGATTTTCCGCAGATGTGAAAGCAAGACTTTTAACGGATAGGACTGTGTTATTTGAGGTCTCTTTGTTGTGTGTGAACATTGCTCTCTTTGCTAAAATCGAAGATAAAGTATAAACCTTCTACAGTTTATGTGCAACACTGGATTAGAACAGCAAACGTCACAAATGGTTTACTGTTATTGACACTTCTAGCTAAATGTATTTGCATTTCACCTTTTTGCACATAATTGTGACCTGAATTGTAAACCAAAAATCCCTACCCCTCACATACTAGGTTTCTAGAATTCATAGCTTTGTACATCGATACTAGTTCTAAAATAAATGATACATTGTCATTTTACTGCTACAGACTTTTTATTGCACAACATGCTGCTTGGGATCGTTTTTTTGACCTTTTTTCGGATTCAACAGTTGTATTATTTTCTAGGGCTAGGAGTTTTCATCCATACTTATGAGATATGCTCTGTTGTTCCTCTCAAAACGGATCGAATGATCATGTCAACTGTAGAACGCAAAGCTCCTCTGTAAATGTTTGGAATGTGAGAGCACAGCTCATGAAATGTTCTCATTTCAACGCTGTACTGCACAACAACATTCAGAAAATGTCAAATCTCAAAAACGCTGATATTAAGGCCAATTCGTCCTAAACTCCAATTTGAAAATAATGCTTGAGAGTTGTTTTTTATCCATTTTTATCCTTTTCAAAACCCTGCCCACCTCCCCGGCCTTTGTCACTAGGGTGCGGGTACCGCAGAATGTTTATTGCGGAATGTCTCAAAAAACGCCAGCATGCCCTTCTTCACGCTGGGAGAGGCCATTTTGGACGATGTGTGTCCTTGGTGCAGGAGCGTGAAGCTGGAGCCGTCCATGGAGTTGGCTCGTTTGACTTTGGAACCTGCACGCCACATCTTAGACCTCACCGGAGGAGTCTGCGCAACCAAACACTTCTGGTATTGGACCTGAAGGGGGAGCCAGAGAAACAAAAGTTATTTACAACAGCATAAGTTTTAGCCAAAAACCTGCCCTAAGATTTGATCAATTTAACAATGAATTGTATATCAATACTGAGCGTTTTTTTATCAGATACAGAGCACATTACAAAGTCTTCAAAAGAGAAATGAAGGGAAAGCTTCAAATGGGGCAAGAACTGTTTTCTAGATGGTTACCAAAACCCACCAAAACCCATTTTTTTCATTTCCTCACCATACATGCAGCCTGAAGTGCTTCTGAGATGAACCCAGCGTCAGGCTCACACCAGAACACATGGCACTCAAAGCGCTGGGTTCCAGCATCCACTATGACCGCAAAAGTGCGCGTGTCATGACCCACGCCCAGGAAAGTCAAGTAACGTACCTGGCATTCCCAAAATGGGTCATCCCCATCCTGATTCAAAACAAGAGGTAAATAAATGACAGAAAATAACAGAAATCAAGCCTACATTCTCAATAGCATTTCGGTACGATTACTGCATGTATTCTACTTGTATATTTTGCAGTATGGAGATGAAAAAAAACATATTTATTGCAAAAAATAATATATATATAATATATATATTTCAGCAAATAATACTTGTGAATGATGTGAATGTTACATTATAAGATCATGTGACAACTGTATGTTTATCAGACTATATTTAGTCAGCATGCAGTAGGATAGTATTCAATTTCAATAGTAGGCTAAAAAGTCACATTTTTGGTTGGTGTTGACTCTCACCTCTCCCCTCCATAAAGACATGACAGTATCAGACACGTGGATGACGATTGGCTCCCACTCATCTCTGTCTCTGGAGTGCATGATACTCTCAATTGCTCTGTTCAACACTTCCATTCCTTCGGGCATGAACACAAAAAACATATTAAACACAAAGCCATACATACAAGTCTTATCGTCTGAATGACACGATACAAAGGAGACAAGAAGCGATTCAATCGTCATCCACCAAAGTGATACTTGAAACTGATTTTAAATAGTTTCCAATTCAATCATCTGGTTCTCATTAGGAAAGGCTAATGAGACTGTTCATGTTGCTTCAAACTTGGACACCGATATCTTATATTTACAGTTTATCTGATATCCTATAAAGGTATCATTTTAATTCACAAGTGATGCCAGGAGTAGATGCATATGCTAAGGCCGGGGTGTACCGTACCATGCAACGAGTCGCAATATTACATTCCGCATATATCATTTACGCAGTGTTAAAGGGTTTTTATTGGATGATCTTGAATGATCTTAATCTATGTTTATTATTAGGATCTGTTTTTGGCGTTTTTAATTGTACAGCTTCGTGATAGAGAGGAAAGGAAGCGAAGTGGGAGAGAGAGAGAAGGGCGTGGGTTCGGGAAAAGACCACGAAACGGGAATCGAACCCGTGCCATGTGTCAGCGATCGGCTCCGACGATCGTAATCTCTCTTACCCATTGCTCTGGAGACAGGCAGATTTCCAATATACCCCACTTCAAACTTCTGTACCCTCTGTCTCACTGCTTCCAGAAAGTCCACTGTAAAACACATACAGTATAAAAACCTTATTCAAGTATACAAACATCCAGACATTTGCCTTACGAGAAGGTACTTTCACAGATGTCATACCTTGGTGGGGAAAGTCCTCCGGGGAGATGCTCTCCATGGTGAGAGAACGGGCCATAGACGGCTGCAGCGCTGATTTCTCTGCCATAATCTGTGGGGACATATGGATCAGTGTATAGTACAGGGTCAGTTTACAGTTGAACCTTGCCACAAGGTCAACTTGACAAGATTTTGGTCAAATCTGGTATTCAGATCTCTGGTGATCGGATCTCAGTACCAGGTGGCAACAGGTTCTTTGTGATAGTAGAAATCGAATATTTGGTGAGAAAATTCAGAATGGACTTATGCTGCAGGGATGCAGACTCACCTTGGAGCACATCTCATGCAGGGCGGATGCGATGGTCTTGGCTGGAGCATTGCAGCGAAACACATGACACTTAAGCATGCAGGTGTCTTTATCAGTGGCCACAAAGGCAAAGTCCCTACAGAACAACAGGAGACCAGAGTTAATACACATCACACTACTGCAAAGTGATTTTCACACGTCTAAAAGGTTGTATGTGTAGATGTGTGCAGAAGCACTGACACTTTCCTACACATTGAGTTTATTGTGTAGATCAGTGGTTCTCAAACTTTTTTGGCTTAAGTACCCCTTTTTATGATTTTTTCAAGCCAAGTACCCCTTGACCAGACATTTTACCTTAAAATTCAGTGAAATGAGAGACAAACAGTTATTATATCTAAATGTATTAATTTATTTTTTATGCATCTTTGTATAGTCCTAATTTCATATAAAAATACTATTATATCATTACATCATTATATCATAATTTATTGATTTTCATTATTTAATCATAAATGTCAGTTTTTTCTCACGTACCCCCAGCAGTACCCCTGGGGGTACGCGTACCCCCATTTGAGAACCACTGGTGTAGACCTATGCTTACAGATAAATGAAAACGATGCTTTAAAAATGCAAAGGAACACAAATATACATACATAAATGCATATAATCAAATGTGTTTCCTCTAAAGACATCATATTTTATATGGCATACATCCTTATATACATGCTGATAAAAGAAGAGCGATTGAATTATTGGATGTGCATTCATGGCGCCACAATGATTCGATTGTATTTGACTTTGCCATCAGCATGCTGGAAGGCCACAGCACAGCAGTGAGCGGCCCATCTAAGAATAGGACTGTAAAAGGCTAAACAATAGGACAGGAACATCTGATAGCAGTGAATGACATTGGCCAGCTGTGCATTTACAGACTGTTGTTAAACCACATCCAAAATCTTTACACGGAGTGCGTTTACATGCACAGTCTTACTCCGATTATGTCTAATAAGCTGATATATGTGAGGTCATGTAAAACGGTTTTGTTTTATCGGGGAAAGCTCATAAACGGTGTAATCAAAATCGCTTTTTGCCCATTAACGTTAGTCCTATTACTCGCTGCATGTAAAAGTCTTTACCGGGTTTCTCTCAGTTTTGTTTAAGTGCGCATTGTCTGACAGCACAAAAGTAAAAGTCCCAAACGGAAGTAATAGTAAAATAACGCATAAAAATCCGCTCTCGAATCGTGCAGTTGATGTAGAAACGTCAAAATGAAGAACAGGTATTTTTTTTAAGCAGATTTTTGATAGATATCCGTTTATTTTGTGCATTTAAACGCACTCATGGACACTACAATCTGTGTCAATTAACCTCAATCTGTGTCTATTCAGTGTCTATGTTCTATAAATACACAACATGCTCTTAGAAAACGGTCAGCATTTCTTAGCACAGACATAAGTCTAGACAATATGCTGTCGCAGCTGTTTCCTTGCTTAACATGCTGAATTCAACACAGAAACATTTCATTTATGAATTTTGTGAGATCCAGGCACTTATTTACTCTGAATTGTTCAGAGAGAGTGTGCAAGTCAAAAGGAATAACAAATGAGCTGTCTGGTTATAGCAAAGAAGATGGAAACCTTTCCAGTGTGTATTTTTGAGGGAAACTGTCACTGTAAAAACAAGGTTTCACTGTTAGTTAGAATTATTAAGTCTTTAAAGAAACAACGTTCCCCTAAAAAGGGAAATTCTCCTTAATTTACATAATGTTTTTGAGGAAATGTAAGAAACACTGTACTTTTCAATTTTTTAAATACTGTGTTGTCAAAGTCGACAAGTACTTTTAAATACTTTTTATTGGTTAGATATTTGTAAACCCCAGTGACAAAAAGGGTGACTAAATCCCTTTCCCAATTCTTTCTTATACCCCTTCGCCTCCCCCTCGCCCCATCAGCTGTGGTCTTATCAGTTTTGAGTGTAGTATGTTGCGGTTCTATCATGCGATCAGCAATGCGGTACGTTAGCAAAATTGAGCGACTTTTTAAAATGTTTCAAGTATTCAAGACAAGAAACTGAACACAACATTCAATTGAACAAAAACAAAATGATTATTTGTTGCTTAAATCCGTATTAATGGCAAAATAAAGACTATAGTATACTATAAAGTATACTAGCATGAGCCGCCATGTTGGACCATTTCATACCCCTTCGTTTGTAGGGGTAGAAATGGGATTGGGCATAATAATAGGCAAAAGATTTATGACAAAAGATAAAAATCGGAAGGACAGAAGCGATAAATTCTCATGATTAAATAACAAATAACTTTATATTAAAATGCCAACAGAAGCACTACATTCAAATATGACGCAAGTTGATAACTAATTGGTCTAATCTGTTCAGATTTTAAAAGTCTTGTAGTGTATTCCAGCCATAAGAAGACAACGTGACAGCATTTCAATAAAAATGAATTCATTTGAGTTCAACTGAACAAAATAAAATTCTATACCTCTAAGACGGCATGAGGATGAGTAAATAATGTGAGAATTATTTACAATTTTGACACTATTCCTTTAAGGGTCTATTTATGAATGAGATCTTCTTCTTTAATCATTGATTTCCTGTAGCTCAGTGGTTAGAGCATGGCACTAGCAATGCCAAGGTCACGGCTTCGATCCCAGGGGATTATACATAGTCAGAAACAAATATATAATACAGTGCAATGTAAATTGTTAATGTGCATAAATGTTAATGATTTTAAGACTATGATTGGTGCATCTCAGTAGAGTCATTTGCATAAAGGGACTGCAGATATAACACATGCTGTTTGTTTCAACAGAGTAAAGGAATTTCTGGAAACGTGCAGAGAAACACATGTAAATATTGGGTGGGCAAAATCTCCCAGCAAGTTATTATGACCTTCACAAACACATTTAGAGATCTTGAGATGATTGATGCCTGAAAGCAAACGTGGCTACCGAGCAGCTGAGGATCATGATGACACCCAGACAATAACCAGAAATGTTTGCTAGGTCTAATTGACAAAGAAAGAAAAAAGTGCAGTTATTACCTGTCTCTGTTTTCACGAGTGGTGGTTTTAAAAAGAAAAAAGATACAAAGGTTAATAATTGAATTGAAAAATAACGGAAAAGAAGCTAGGAAAGTTTTAGCAAGCTAAGGAACTACTCTTCCCTACAGTCAACAACGACACAGAGTTAAAAACAAAAGCAACACATTTCATGCAAAATATGTTTTATCACAGCTTGCATTACATCATCATCAGCGGCTCTCTGTTTTCCAAGAAATGTCCAACTTAACTCAAAACAGCCGTTCTGGGCTTCACCGTATTGTGTAAATGATAAAAAAAACCTCTGAATCATCTACCTCACATCCCTGAATAAAGAAATGTGACTGAACTGAGGACCAGTGTTGGCCATTTGTCATTCAATAGGCTCTTTCAAAAATTGAGCCTTTGATATAAATAAGATTTAATCCATATAAATAAATATGTCTTTAATTTAACTATAAAATTTGACCTCGTGTCATTCAAAACATTTATATGAGTCTCTCTTCTGTGGAACACAAAATAAGATAACTTAAGAAATGTCTCAGTGGTTTTGCATCCATATAATGCAAGTCAAAGGTATTTGGAAAATATCTTCTTTTATTTTCTGCAGAAAGAAATAATACAGGTTTGACTAACATAAGGGTTAATAAATGATGACAGAATTGTTATTTTTGTGTGAAGTATCCTTTTAAAAAACAGAATAACAGTGAGAGTCTCTGATACCTTCCGTTGTTGCAGCCGACCCCCCAAACGCGGATGTTTATTATGGGCTGGCAATGGATGAGACTGCGGTCCACAGGGTCCATTAGACTGAGTGTGTCCTTCTTGAGCACCATCATCATATCTTGCCCCTGCACACACACACACACACACACACGTGCTTTATGTAGTTGCTCAGAGCCGTTGAAATACAGAGTTACGACACTCACATAGACCTCCATAGTAAGAATGGAATGCGGAAGTAACTCATGGGACGTCATGGAGCGACCAATAGTTCCAAACACAGCACTGAAGCCCATTCATTTCTAAGTCTCCCAAACGTATTTGGGGTACAGTTGGTGAGAGTTGGCGGACATGTTTTATATTCATAGATGTTATATTTTATATTACTCCCCGGACGAAATGCTGCTATAAATGTAGTCAACGTAGTAAGCTGTGTACACAATGTGCTAATATATTTAGCAAAATGTATGCAAATACAGTTGATGTTGTCACTAAAATCCATTTAAATAGGTTGACAGCACGGACTTGTTTGGAACTATTGAGCGCTCCAGTAACCACGTGATCACACGGCGGCGAGATCGAGTGTCGTAACTCTGTATTTCAACGGCTCTGTGGTTGTCAACAGCGCAAACCCATCACCATGGTGATTTAATATCCTCATGTGTCATAAAATAGCTCGTATCTTATTATGGGTTGGAGTCCATATTATACCCAACATTCCCTGGTCAATCTCATCATATCTATGCTATTAAGGGGCCAACACACTATTAGCAGGCTAGCGCCGCTATTCCTGTCTGAATTGATTTAACGGACGTCTAAGGACATTGAAAGACGGGCACCGGTAAAGCCCACACTGTTCTCACCTCTCCCCAGGCGCCCACTGCGTCCCGGCCCTCTGCTTTACTGTGAGAGAGCTGCTGGATGCAATTGTTCACAGCTAGACTGCTCTTGCCAGGGGTTAGTTCCTCCTCAGGGATCTCCACCCAGCCCAGAGAACGCACAGCAAAACACTGAAAGAGAGATTGAGACACCTTTTTACATTGAAATATGTATAATACTGTATATGGTACAACGAGGCAAAAGGCTCCATGGGGTAAATCGATGGCTCCTTTTATTTTATTTTATTGTAAACCACTACAGGGGACAAAAAAACGCTGTAGGACTTTCCAAAACATGCAGTTTTCCCTCTGGATATGGACATTTTGCTGATCTTTGACACGATCTTTGGGCAGCAGCGCAAAACTGATTTGTTTCATAAGTCGGGTGTCCGCCTTAAAGATAAATCACCATGTTTATAATGAAACCAATAGGCCTTTATTTTAAATATTATATTAATATATCGTAATATTAATTATTGTTACTACTGTAAATCTATATTCAATTATTATGAGATCTCCAATACTTTCAAGATCTTTACTTTGTTTCTGGTTTTTATATATTATGATATTTTAATGACAGTATATTTACTGAACAAAAATGAATTCTTTATCGAAATAAACAAAAAATATAGTACAAACTTGCTAAAGTGATTGTTTTGAACAAGTATTTACTTAAACATTCCTTTTATTATAACCATATTATTTTATCGCTACACACACTCACTCAACCCCTGGTACAATCCTTGTAAGGTCACAATAGTGATAGCTTGTGACTCAAACCAGTCACCTTCCCATTACAAGCCCGAGGTGTGCTGTGCCTGACCACTGATGAATCCTAATGTTTTCTACAGAGCGTTCAGACGTCATCCCATCTGAGATCCTTTTACACAGACTCAATAAAGCTGTTCTCTTTTGCTTTCAGAGGTCATAGCCAACCAGCCTCATCATCTATATATTCACTAAAACACACACACACTGCATACTGTAGGTATACATTCCCAGATCGATGTGCCTGTCCAACTGGAACCTATTACTGCTAACAATTTACACAAGACATGCGTTTGTTACTCCGGAACGTGTTCTATGCATGATATTTGTGGGACACTGTGACTAATAACACAGATTGTGGTAATTCATAGTAAAACATGATGAACAGTATTGGGTTAGTACACAGCAGGTTAGTACCCTACCTTGGAATCGGGATCCATGTTAGCACAGAAAGACTCTTCCTGCCAGGATGGCCTGTGGAAGAGCAAAAAATAAAACTTGCAGTGATTTTGAATCATCAATGAAATTCAGCAAATACTAAAGAATTAATGAACAAATCAAAGATATATAAGCAAAGACTTGATATACTAAACATTTACATCATTGTCTGTTATGTTCTAGAAACGCTTATAAGTCATATGGCATATTTACTATACTATATATTATAGTTTTGTCAATTATTACTCTCAGGTCTGTGCACAGCTTTCTGTTTTTGCAAAATCTTTTAGTCCATTTCTATGCCGCTTGAATGCACAAACCCAGTTCTTAAAGGTTTACTGAGGAGACAAATGTGATGTGACAGAACCTGTTACTCTCTTTCACCTATAATGCTGCCTCGAGGTGCTGACAAAATAAGTGAAGTAATTGCATTTCTCTATAGCGGTCAACACTCCACAAAACACCACAGAAGCATCCAATCTCTGACCAAGGTCAGGAAAAGGTCAGTCAATAACACACCTGACATTTTTATTAGGCATTTTGCCATTTATATGGTACACAAATGTAAATGTATCTGTTTTAAACATATTTTTAATTCATTACAAAAATGTCATATTTAGAATAGCTGTCTTAAATGTTGAATGCAACCCTGTTACTGCATACTTGACCCTATTACATAAATCTTGCTCAGATTGTGACACGCAAGAAATGTGGCATCAGAAGAAAAAATATGTTTATGTTGAAAGCAACCCCTCATGGCAACTCTGTGACCTCCTTTGATGTTGTTTTTCATCTATTTATTAGTGCCGGCAAATCAATAATCGTGATAAATGGATTCCAAAATGTGTTTATTTAAAGTGTATGTGTGTGGGATGTTTATTCATATGCAATGTATACCACTACATAATCTACGTAACTCATAGTGAATTCCCAGGTGATTTTTTCTTCTGCTCATGACCTGATATCATAGTGTTTGGAGCCTTGCCAAAGACAAAATGGCCTGTTTTAGGATCTGTCCTCAACGGCCCACACCTGAGTGGCTGCTGAAGCAGGGATTCTTTTGTGCCAGTGAAGAAGACATCTGTTGCAAGGATAACCTGGTGGGTTGTGTTGCCTTCAGGCATATAAATATGTTGAATCATTGGGGATAAACAAATGGGAAAAACAAAAAGAAAATATGTTTTTATCTGCAGATAACCAGAAGAAGAATTTGGCTTCATTTGTAAGAAGAGTGTAAGTTGTGATGCGTTACTTCACCCAACATGAAGATTTGTAATGAATTTGTGTGTATGGATGGAGAAACAATTTATAAAACGGTTCAATTACACATAAATATAAGATATTTTTATACACATTATTCTATATTAATGGGCCATTAAACATAGTATATGAGTTAAAGTTGCTGTTTAATATACAGTATCTCACAGAAGTGAGTTCACCCCTCACATTTTTGTAATATTTGATTATATCTTTTCATGTGACAACACTGAAGAAATTACACTTTCTACAGTGTAAAGTAGTGAGTGTTAAGCTTGTATAACAGTGTACATTTGCTGTCCCTCAAAATAACTGGACACACAGCCATTAATGTTTAAACCGCTGGCGACAAAAGTGAGTACACCCCTAAGTGAAAATGTCCAAATTGGGCCCAAAGTGCCAATATTTTCTATGGCCACCATTATTTTCCAGCACTGTCTTAACACTTTTGGGCAATGAGTTCACCAGAGCTTCTCAGGTGGCCACTGGAGTCCTCTTCCACTCCTTCACGACGACATCACGGAGCTGGTGGATGTTAGAGACCCTGCGCTCCTCAACCTTCCATCTGAGGATGCCCCACAGATGCTCAATAGGGTTTAGGTTTGGACACATGCTTGGCCAGTCCATCACCTTTACCCTCAGCTTCTTTTCATTATCATGTTGGAATACTTCCCTGCGGCCCAGTCTCCGAAGGAGTTATATTTTATATAATAAATATTTACAAAAATGTGAGGGGTGTACTCACTTCTGTGAGATACTGTGTGATATCATTCTGGAATTTTGACCGATGACATCATTCTGTGGTCAGTATCATTACTTTTGTCCCGGCAATCGATTTCTTTACAGCTGTGCTAGTATCATGTCTCTTGTATCACTCTCACATAATAAAATAATTTGAACTCAAATCAATACTTTTGTCCATATGATGATTTATGAAAGTAACCATGTATGGAAGAAACAGAATACTGTACAGGCTTTTTTTATTTAATTGTACTTTATTTCATATGAACACATGTGAAGCATACTTTAAACGCTATAATTGTTAACCCAAAACTAGAACAAAAGTTGTTGGCATACAGCGCAAAACTAGCAACAAAACTGGTTGCTGAATCTACATCTGTGGCCTGTCCTCAGCTGTACAGCACACACACAGATATCATTTCCTCACCTTTCACTTAGAGACGCCAGCGGGTTTTCGGTCAGCCTGCCTCTGGATTCCAGTCGGCCGTCTGCAGCGCTCTGATAAAATCAAGAGTGGAGATGTGACGTCTGTCACAAACACAAGAACACCACATTGAATACAGACATGGATCAAAGCGTCTCACCTTGAACTGGCTAGCTGTGAGGCTGTTAATGGTGTTTTGTTCCTCCTCTGCGCTGTAGGAGGGATGTTGCCACTGCGTGGTGCCCGTGGGCACGTGCCAATAATAGGTGCCGGTGCTGTCCCGTATAGTGCGCCATCCGGGAGGCAGATCTGAGTCTTGCTCTAGAGTCTGATCATTCCAGATGTTATCTTTAAAGAGGAAGTAAGAAACATCAATAGCGTTAGAAAACTTGCATCAGCTACAGACAATATCTCTAACATTCAAATAGAATTTGATGATGTCTTGCGTGTATTTTGATTTAATACTGGATTTGTAACTGGATTAATATGTATTTAACAGCTCCTCTCAGTTTCATGCATATTCATGAGATGCTGACTTCAAGGTAGTGAACACTAATCCTATCTTGCCATACACAAATTCCCACCCTCTAACACAGATCCAACAGCCAACCATCACACGCAGGCACGCACACGCACACACACACACACACACCACACAATTCTGTATTTCTGTTGTGTTGGGCCCTTTGCATTGGCTTCCTGTTTTAAAGTATTTTTACAAAGGCTGTCAAATGATTAATCGCGAATAATCGCAATCAGAATAAAACTTTGTTTACATAATATATGTCTGTGTAATGTGCATATTTATTATGTATTTATTAACACACACGTATTCATATTTAAGAGAAATATATACATTTTTAGAAATGTTCATATTTCATTTAAATTATTGCTAAATATAAATACATTTATGTGTATGTTTTTTATGTTTCTACATACAAAATTAAGACGCACACATGTTGTGTATTAATATACATATATTACATAAACTTTTATTCTGGATTCGATTAATCCCAATTAATCGTTTTATCCAAAGCGACTTACATTGCATTATCCTATACATTTATACATAGGTATTTGCAATACCCTGGGAACGTACCTAGAACCTTGCGTTGTTAGCGCAATGCACTTACCACTGAGCTATATATATATATATATATATATATATATATATATATGTATTAATATGCAGTTGAGAAAAAAATCTTGATGTTCATTCTCTCCTTTGCTTACTCCAGCTTTCTCCAGGAGTCATGTGACATGGCTAAAGCAAATATTATGGTTTGTTTTAGATGTTATGCAAGCGTGTGACGGAAATGTACACCTCTTACCATATTTGGAACATCAGGTTCCTCTTCAATTGTACTGACAGGTACACCCACCTTACTTGCGTATACATTTGGTCGGCCTTAGTCAAATCATACCACGAACTGACGTAGATTTGTGGAGGTGTGGTTACACGAGGCGTTTCAGGCAGATCTGGGTGAGCGTTCGATTTTAGATAGAATGCATCTTTTGTTCCCACAAAACACGTTTTCACGCCATATGACCCCTTTAAACTTCCTAGTATCATGGCCTTGTAGACTAACGGTCCTGCTTATGTGTTGACAAAATGTTTATATGCTCTACTACTTGTAAGTCGCTTTGGATAAAAGCGTCTGGCAAACGAATAAATGTTAATGTGAATAAATGTAAACTTTTTTTCATATTAATATGCCATGACAGCCGGTTTTCACAGCCAACAGGTTAATAAACTATATTACTTGGCGAAAGAGTTAACAGCTTATCGCAAATCCATCAATTTTAACACCATGATGATCATGATGGAGTCCAAAACAAGTCTTTACAATTTCACTTAATCTCTTTTTCATGTACAGTACATCACCTCAGAATATTATGTGTTTATGTGTCTACGTAAGGGGTTGTCATCCCCGACGATCACGCCCAGATCGAACTCCTCTGTTTTTCTACTGCCACCCCGCACGCCTCCCCTCCTGACAGGCCATAATAAGCGGAAGGTGTTGCCATGACATTTTTTGTGTTTTGGGCTGGCTCGCTGGGCTGTCAACTGGCAGAAAAGAAAGCACAGACCCCAGACAGGCAGCAGGAAAAGAAAGTCTAATTTTGGTCACCGTGCACGATCCTCCTGATATTATTTCTGTGCTTGGAGCTGACTGCCAGAAGCGTTTTTAATAAACAGTAAAACACGGATAAATCTTTGGTTTTAAGAAAAACTGCGTCTCCTTCTGAAATTGTGACATCACAGCTTAAGGCACACAGGTGACGCTACAATTCCCATCCAGCACTCATGCCCAAGTCCAAGGCTAGATGTCATAAGGATGGAGCAATAACAACAATTGAGTGCCGCATGCGTGTGGGGGGGTTGAGGAGAGGATGTTTGTGAATTATTGATGTTCTCCTGAGAAAGCCTGCACTGCCTGATGAGTCCCTATAGAAACTGCAATGTGGAGAGAAAGAATGTGTTTGTGTCCACTTTCATTGTTTGACTGATAGCTGATAGTCTACTCTATGTTGAGTTCCAAATGACATGACGCCTATGCAGAGCACTCTGAAAAGCATTAGCATAGGTCTCTTCAACAAGCCACATGACTTGGCATTCCAATCCTTTATCCTGAGTATGCAAGCACGAATCATGCAATTGATTCTGGAAACTGACAAACTAAGTAACTGGGTTTTAATCAGTAAACGCTTTTCAACACCCAGTCATTCCCTAAGAGAGACTACAAGAAGAGGAAGAGAACGTTTCGTTGAATTGATCGAAGACTCTCTTTTTCCCAGTGCACTTGGCTGCCCCTAAACCCATTGCATGCGGTGTCATCTAAACAGCAACTAAGATGTGTCTGCATTGGGCTTCGAACCAAAAAGCCCTCATATGGCAAGAAATGACCACTCCTGAATTCCACGAGTTCACAAAAACTGCAAAGTAAAGTGTGAGCTAAACAATTCCCTGACTAATGTTTAAGACAAAGATCGCAGCAGTACAACTAACCTAACTCTTGGTCAACATTTGATAACCAGAACTAAGTTCAGCGCCATATTGTGTCTTAAAGGGATCCTCCACCCAAAAAAGTATATTCTGAAATGAATTATTGGCCCCATGTTCGAAACCGTATAAATCAATATTTTTCCCAATATTGTAGTCAACGATGTCCCAGAGATGTCACTTGCTAAAATGTTTCCAAATATCTTTCTCTATATTCAACAGACCAAAGAAATGTATGCAGGTTTGGCACAACTTGAGGGGGAGTAAATGACAGAAATTTCATTTTTGGGTGGAGTATCCCTTTAAGAATATTTCCTGGGTGTGTAGACTCAGTATACATAATCCGTGACACACAGTCACACAGACAATCTGCACACCATACAAAATCAAAGTCCAGAATTAAAAGAGAAAAAAAATAAAGATGCATCATGCAAAAAAGGTGACACAAAATAAAAATAAAATAAAAAATGTAGTCCATCTATCCTTTAGCTTTATTTATTTATTTATTTAGTGCACAGCCACCTTTTTTTATTTTGGCCTTTTACTGTATATCACAATTTGACAATTTTCAGTAATCGTTTTAATTGTTTTTACGGATCCTAGACTTTTAATTTATACGTTATACTTTATCATCTCTTGTTTAGCGAGACACAACCAACTGTTTTTCAAAATTGTCATGCTTTTTGTAAATTTCCGCAAGTTTACTTATAAAGGGAACAGGTAATAAGTGCTATATCTTAGTGTTTGTCAGTATTTAATCATTTAAAAAGAACAGGGTTTTTCTAATTTACATTTGGAAATCCGATATGTAAAGTATTTGGTATGAAATGTCAGAACCAAGAAAACACTTTTCTAACCCACTATTAATAATAAACAGTGGTGTAACAACAAGTAATCCAAGCAGGAAGCGGCTCCATGTGCAGTAGCAGTTGAACTAAAATAATCCAAAGTACAGTGAGCATTGCCACTGGGAACAAAATCAAACATTTAACAACTGACAACAGATAAAGGAAACACTGGGGTTTGAATACACTGGCAACTAATAAGGGTGAAACAAGATAGCTAGACACACTGGGGAAACGAATTAACAAGAACCAATGAATAAAATAACTACACTGGAAACAGGAACGCAAACAACCAAAACTACAAACTAAAAGTCCAAAAGATTGAATCGTTACACACGGTACATTGTTATCACTGTGGGTCAATCATTTTAACTAGAAGAAGCCCTGTGGGGAGAAATCAGGAAACATTGTGGACTTAATAAAACGACAAAGCTCTAATATGTCCAAGGTTAAACTCCCTCCGGACAAAACAGAGAAAAAATGTATACACTACACTACACTATGAAGAAAAATTGTGTTAAATCAATGGCCAGATAATCCCAACCGCGTTATGCTTGTGTGAGGTCAAACCGGGAGGATTAAGACTCAGCATGGACATAAACATCCATCTAGGACTAAACCCTTACTCCTTCAATAAATCACGAGGCAGGCCACACCATTTCTACTCCAAAAGCCCGTAAGAACACATGCTTTCAAGAAGACAAGCAGAATTTCACTCACTAAATGTCCAACAAAATGATTTAATCAAGTCAAATTTGACTCAAATGCAAATGATTCCTGTACATCAACGGAAGATCCTGACAGATCACCCATCAGCATACACACGGCACTATTAAGGAAACACAATGGTGCCTGTAGTACATTGCATCTAGATCCTTGAGAATGCCTTTAATGTCAATGGGTTTGAAGAGGCTATCATTCACTCATACAATCGCTCATATGCATTCTCTCAAACACGTTTTCTCTGTGTGCGTTAAACTGATGCTATTTTAAGAGCGATGACTTTGTGAGGACACAGTAAGGACACATGTCTGTGTTCCAAGATCAGTTTTCAAGTGACTTTGAAGAACATCAGTACCTGGAGGCAGTGTGTTGGTTTACATCAGGTTACTTTATCATTATTTACCACGGGCATCAACATAAATAAATAAATAAACATTGTCCGAATGTAGTTTGGCAGACTATGGTAACTTTGTCAGTATAGAAATGTTGGATTCGAACAACTACTTAATGTGTAACATTTGACCCTACGAGGTTAATATTGGTTAATAAAGATTAAGCAGTTTTGGTTGGACCTTCCCGTATAAAAGCAACAATTATAAACCAATTTCACTGCAAACTATATCAATGTCACTTAAATTTACAATGGGGAGGAGTTAACTGGTCCATCTGAAGCTTAATCTTGTGCGGGCAAATTCTGTTCCTGTGTTTCCATAATCTAATCCTCCAACAGATGCATAATCCCAGCAAAACTGTGTAGGTGGCAATGACCGTGAATGAATGTATGCCTGACCCTCTGAGAGAAAAGACAACAATATCAACAGGCAAACCACGCAACTTTTTTGTTTCTTTGAGTTTCAACAATATCAAGAGCATTTGATTATATGTCTTAAATAATGAATCGAATTCATAAATGAATCATTTTAAACAGGAGCTCTAAAGGCTGGTTATGTCACAGCACCTGTAGTTAAAGTCCCCTAGTAAGTGAGCATAGGAACATGTGAACAACAGGCAATGATTCATTCAAGCCAGAAACTCCTCTGTGCCTCCAACCCGCACTATGGCAACCCTGAGGAGAGATGCAGTCAGCAGAGAAAGAGTCGAAAAAAGTGCAGGTACCGTGTATTCCTGTACTTACCGTCATAGTTGACGATGATGATGGCGAGCATGTAATCCTTGCCCAGCATGGTGTCTTCCTGAAAGCCCCCGAAGGTTAACTCAGATACATTCCAGTTCGAAATGTCCCAACACCACCAACAAACTCTGCAGCAAAAACTCACACAACGGGTGACCACCACACTCGGACAGGCAGGGATACAACTAGCATGCCAAGAGGATTAAAAACACACTCCTCTTCTTCTCTTTCGATTCTTCTTTAATGCAGCACCAGGTTATCTCACTGCTGTGTAGGCGATGCCATTCAAATCAATCTCATCCTTCTTTCTTCACTGTCTGTGAGATCGCACTCTCCTCTTCTCTCTTCACGTCTGGCTGAGTCTGATGCTGTTTATCCGATGGCTTCTCTCTCCCTCTCTCTCCGTTACTCTGTGTCTCTCGCTCGGTGTATTCTGTAATTCAGTAATGCCAGCAGCTTCACCCCCCCACCATCAGATCATGGTGGTGCCTTAAGGATGGCTGAATATATAGCTGATGAAAGCAAACACTATGCCACCTTCTCCACGTAGAACAATGCAGGTATGAGGACTGTAACGTAGAATGTACAAATATGACACGTTACACAAACAATGTTGAAGATAATGGGATTTTTCCAGTATTAGAATTATCAATGACGTGTGTTTTTAAGAATGAATGCCTCCGATCTGCTAAACACAATAGGGTAGAGAACAACCATCTGTCAGTGAAGAGAGAAAAAAAAGCATATTTTCTTTTGGCATGCTGACAACGTCATTCAGTATGCGCTCTTGGTTTTATTGCTATAAAAATAACATGGGGCAGAATATATAGAGATAAAAAATGTTCTAAATATATTACAATAGCTTCATTAGACTGGGGATCGTTTAAGTACATCTTAAGATCCTTCAGCACTAAGAGTATCGAGCTATTTTTCATATTGACTTAAAATATATGAATATATGCATTTGTTATGACTCATATGGCTACACGGGAAATTATTTTCAACACATTTCTGTTTTATACACAAAGATTTGCCTGTTTAAAGCTCTGTGGTTTGCGTTGTTTTGGTCCACCTTAATTCCTCCCGTCATGAATCCAGGCGAAGTCCGTCATCGTCCAGCCTCCGTTTCCATCATCCCTCAGGTTGCCGTGGCAACGACTTCTCTTGTCTCGAGCGTCTGTCTCTTCTGCAGTCACAGAGATGTTTCGCTATACGTATTGCAGCCTGACGTAGCTGCAGATTATATAGCTACCGATCCGAGTTTCACTAATGTCACACACCTTGTGTAATTAGCCTATGTAATAGGAACATGTTATATCGTTATTAAAATAAACAACATAATAAAAATATACATAAAGTGCATAATAGTTTAGGTCAAATACTTGAGCACATCTATATGAATAAAATAGTATTTATATTATGTTGTAAGCTATTGTCGAAGCACCGATTGTTTCAAATGACTTACATACGGCCGTAACAAATATAGGTATTAAAACTAGATGCCGCATTGAAGTGCTCCAGGCACGTAGACGTGTCCACCATCTTGGAACGGTCCAGTGACGTCGCACACTGTTCCAAAATGGCGGACTACCTACGTATAGCGACATATAGAAACAGGTTCTAATGCGGCATCTAGTTTTTATATCTGTGTGTAATATTATACATTTCACACCAAAACAGAACATATATTAACAAAACATTCACTCAGGACTTCTGTCTCACCTTATAGAAAGGAGCCATAACCTGTCTCCCAGTTTATCGCACACTGAATGACGTTTGGGTGTACGGAATTCTGGGATAAGTAGTTCGTTTGCTGCAGGACTCGCTTGAATTTCTTCATGGATAGACGTAAGAAATGTATTAAATGTGCCCGCGAATATATATGTATATATATATATATATATTAACAAGTGTTAAGTAGGTACTGTGGTGTTTAATTACTGTAAAAAAAAGCCATAATCAAATCATGGTTTTCGTAGTTTCCGCCAAATTGTCGTAATAATAAATAATTAAAATAGCAAAATAAATGTTTAAATAAATGTTTTGAGGATACTCTGTAAATATCATATAATTTCATCAGAAACTGTATTAGAAAGGTGAACCTTTAATCTTTCACATTTTTACACAACATTGGAGAAAATGTGTGTTATAACAGTATTCTCATGCAGAGTTCTATGATACATGTGCATTCAAATATAGAGACAGTACCAAAGCAAGGTGACCATAACCAGCAGGAATTCCTTGTCTTGCTATGAGATGAATAGACATTTAAAATGCTAAACATAAAAAATTATAAACGCACACACACTGTTTCCATGTTTTATGTGGGCTATAGATATTATGACTCTTATACTGTACAAACTGTACGCACTACTCCTAAACCCCAACACTAACATAAATCTTCCCGCATTTTATACATTTACAAATAAACATCACTTAGTTTGATTTATAACCACCTTTGGAGGTTTTCAGATCACTTTAATTCAATTCAAGTTTATTTATATAGCGCTTTTCACAATGTGCATTGTTCCAAAGCAGCTTTACAGGAGCAAATAAGAAAAACAGAAACACATCACAGTTTATGGTGTTTATAAAACAAGCAAGATCATTCTAATAAATCATATCTAATAAATTAAATAAATAAATAAATAAATGCAGTGTCCCGGTGAGCAAGCCAACACTGCCCCTCAGCAAATGTCATCACTAAAACGGATATTTTGGATTACAGTTGTAGTCTGAAGTGAATATGGATCAAGAGAAAGCTCAGTGCATGTGAAGTCAAGGTCCACAAGATCAACCAAAAGTCATAAAAGATCAAGACCGTGCCCACAAGGACTTTTATTTCTACATTATAATGATTATACAGTAAACACGCGTACAAAGACATCAAAAACACACTTTTATTTTCTGAAGGCTGGTCACACATCGAAAGCTTTTCAACAGAACACTTGTGACACATATGCAATGTCACACCTGGACAATAACATATCTAGAATGGATTTTATAGATCAAAAACATTTCTGTACTCATGTTTCTTTTACAGATGTCCCTTTTGCCCAGAATAGGTGCCTGATGGTCCTATCAATCATCTTCCAAGTGGATTTAAGCAGCCGCCTACCTTTCTCTTACCTCAGCTTTCCCGGCATCCCTCCATCACCACGATTCCTCTCATGCTAAAACATCAAACAAAATTAGTTTAACATCATTATTATTTACAAAATAAACTGTCCAAATTGGTTTGAATTTCTTGTACACTACACTGACAGGTGAACTCGTGAATGTTCTATTCAACAGGAAATCGATTTGACTAATTTGAGTAGAAAAACTGTAAAGAAATGACACTGAATAATGATGTAGAAATATCTGTTTTTATTTTCTATATTAAAAAAACACGAGTTATGGAACATCCTGTTACCTTCTGCTTGACACGGGCATCTGAGAATCTGGGATGAGCATCCAGTCAAACTAGAGCTGGGTCCGTCATACTCAGGTGTCCCAGGATGAGAGATGAAAACAAGACAAACGTATTAGTGTACAGAGCATATTTACACATATGTAAAAATGACACAATATGAAACATTTTTGTGTTTGATTCCCGACCAACTGAAATGGCACAAACATGTTCAACACTGTCAGGAAATAAGTACAATACCTTTTCTGTACATAATCAAATGTACTTTTTGGGGTACATTATTGAACCATAAGGACCTTTTGTGTACCTTTGAATGTACAGTTGAATGTTTAGTACCACTGGAATTTTAACTGGTACACAATAGATCCTTAAGGCACACAAATAGGTTGTGCCATAATATACCAACATTTTATGGGCTGCAAACCCATAAAGGAACAAAAAGGAACCCCGACGACAGAAAAGGTACAGCTTTGTACTATTTGTTTAGACAGTGTACGTAGGTACCACCTAAATCATTCCCTGTCCCCTATCTAGTGCACTACACGCCAAAAAGTAGATATGTGAACTGGCTGATTTCAGACTTTTTATATGTAGGACGCTTCAGATTGTAGTGAGCTTTTGAAGACAGAAATGGCTTTATTGATGTTCTTTTCCTGCTGGTTTATTTGATGGACATCAATGAGTTCTGTGCACAAGCGTGGTGACGAACTTCCAATTTTGTAAGGACAGGAGTAGGGATATCAGATTCCGGTTTACCTTCGCACCACCATTTCTTAACATAGCTTAACACGGACTGGGGAAAACCACATTTCTGTCAAATTTTACTTTTAATAAGTATTCCACTGATTAGATACATGCTTTCCCCTCAATGGAAGTCAATTATATGAAAACAGTTCAGCTTAGGGCGACCACAAACTGAGAACTCAAAACTTTTCTGATATCAGATATGATAGAAAACATTACATTTTAGTTTTCCCCTGTCGCATTTTTGGGAGAACGATCTCTTTTGTAGAAAAACAGTTATGGGCGATGCGAAAGTAAACCGGAAACTGATATCCTTACAGGATGGGAAGTTCGTCGTAACACTTGTGCACAGAATCCATGGGCTGCGTTTCAGGTAACTTTAGCTGCAAACAGAACAAACAGAGATTTAGTATAATTATAAACAGCACATTTTAAATGGAAGCTATTCATGTTTAGGGGTCTCATATCACTTTACCAGTGAGCTGAAGATGTCAGATGGAGTCTTGTTGTCTTTACAGCAGAATGCATAAATTGTCAAGTCTCAGTCTCCTGCCGGTCTTCTGACTCTGCTCAAATGCTGTTAGAAATAAATCCGAGTAAATAAATGATACACTTGAATAGAAAAAAACAACTTTTTTCATTAATTTGTTCTAAATTTTACTAACAAGGAGGCGTTGCTCCGGGGTCTGCTGCCACAGGTGCCTCCTCTGACTTTTCTTGCCCACTCTTCTGCTTTTGTCGGTTAAATGGGGTCACTCTAAGAACCGAGTCAGACCCTAAATCATGATCCCTAAAAATATAAGAAAGAGTGTAAGTACCAATTCTGCAAACATTCAATCACTTATAAATGGAGGATTATTTTTCAACTCACTCAGGACCGGGAGATGGTGGGGCTGTGGCAGAGGGCTTTGAAGGCAGATGTAGCCCATCTTGTAGCTCACATAAATGTTCAACTGTGTCTGTCTCCCGTGTGTCCTTCATTTCCTTTCTCTTTGAAACATCTTCTAAGAACAAATCACAAATCAAAACCTCTTCATCCAATGACTTACATACAAAATTAGATTTAACAGATTTAAAAATGAAAGAGCATTGACAGTGTTGAGCAGATTGGAGGAAAACATTATAACTTACTGTTTTTAGTTCTCCTCATCCTTCTTTTCGCAGCCTTTGAAGCTCTCCGAGATGTACTGGACCCATCTCCGACATGATCCTCCGTCTTTAAAGCAGATGGAGAAGGTGTTGCTGTGGGGTCTTTTGTCTCAGGGTGCTCCATGCACCCTTTTTGCCCACTCATCTGAGAGTCAGAGTTCTGCATTTGTCCAAAACCTGTTGAGAACAAATCAGAGCAGATAAATGACACAATTGTTCATCTAATGATTGATTTCAAAACTGTTTACAACAATAGAAGAGCATTGATAGTTATGATCAGATGGAACAAATTATGACAACTTACCAATTGTGGGTGATAATTCGAAGACAAATGTGGCTGGATGAAGAGGCTTCAATCTGTTAAATGGGCGAGAGGATTTCACCACCAAATGAGGAAGCCTAAAAAATATGAGGATGAGTAATGTAAGTACCATTTCTGCATATATTCAAGCATTTATAAATTGAGAAATGTTTTGTTCAACTCACTCAGGAACAGAAGATGGTGTGGCCCGGGCAGGGGGCTTGGGAGACAGATGCAAGTCATCCAAACGCTGACAAAGATGTTCCATTTCTGCTTAAAACAAATCAGAAATTAAAACAAGTAAAAGTTAGATTCTTAAAACAGTTTTAAACAATAAAAAGCATTGATACTGTTGGTCAGAAATAATACAAAATATAACAACTTACCAGATTTTGGTGACTCATAAATAAATGTGGCTGGTTGTAGAGGCCTTTGTCTGTTAAATGGGCGAGAGGATTTCACCACCAAATGAGGAAGCCTGAAAAATACGAGGATGAGTCCTGTCAGTACCATTTCTGCATATATTCAAGCATTTATAAATTGAGAAATGTTTTGTTCAACTCACTCAGGAACAGAAGATGGTGTGGCCCGGGCAGGGGGCTTGGGAGACAGATGCAAGTCATCCAAACGCTGACAAAGATGTTCCATTTCTGCTTAAAACAAATCAGAAATCAAAACAAGTAAAAGTTAGATTCTTAAAACAGTTTTTAACAATAAAAAGCATTGATGCTGTTGGTCAGAAATAATACAAAATATAACAAGTTACCAGATTTTGGTGACTCATAAATAAATGTGGCTGGTTGTAGAGGCCTTTGTCTGTTAAATGGGCGAGAGGATTTCACCACTAAATGAGGAAGCCTGAAAAATATGAGGATGAGTAATGTAAGTACCATTACTGCATATATTCAAGCATTTATTAATTGAGAAATGTTTTGTTCAACTCACTCAGGAACAGAAGATGGTGTGGCCCGGGCAGGGGGCTTGGGAGACAGATGCAAGTCATCCAAACGCTGACAAAGATGTTCCATTTCTGCTTAAAACAAATCAGAAATCAAAACCTGTTCATCTAATGAATGATATCTTCCAATACAAAACCATATAAGAAGTAAAAGAAAGATTCTCAAAACAGTTTTAAACAACAAAAGAGCATCGAAACTGTTGGTCAGAAATAATACAAAATATAACAACTTACCAGATATGGGTGACTCATAAATAAATTTGGCTGGTTGTAGAGGCCTTTGTCTGTTAAATGTGCCAGAAGATTTCGCCAATAAATGATGAAGCCTAAAAAATACGAGGTTGAGTCCTGTCAGTACCATTTCTGCATATATTCAATTACTTAAACAAATGTAGAAATGTTTTCTTCAACTCACTCAGGAACAGGAGATGGTGTTTCAGGGGGCTTTGAGGAGACATGCAAGTCATCTACACAATGACAGAGATTGTCAAATTCTGCTAATCAAAACCTGTTCATCCAATGACTGATATTTTTCAATACTAAATAAAACAAGTCTAAATTTCACTAACACACTTAGAAACATGATACAAAAAAGCATAATTCTCATAAGAGTTTTTGAACAATAAAAGAGCATTGAGACTGTGGATCAGATAGAATAAAATAAAACATCTTACCAGATGAGGATGATGATTTAAAGATAAATGTCGCTGGCTTAAGAGGCCTCAAGCGGTTAAATCGGGACACGCTATGAAGCCTAAAAAATATGAGGATGAGCACTATAAGTATCATTTCTGCATATATTCAATTACTTAAACAAATGTAGAAATGTTTTCTTCAACTCACTCAGGAACAGGAGATGGTGTTTCAGGGGGCTTTGAGGAGACATGCAAGTCATCTACACGATGACAGAGATGATCAATTTCTGCTAAAAAATATCAGAAATCACAACCTGTTCATCCAATGACTGATATCTTCCAATACAAAATAAAACAAGTCTAAATTTCAATAACACACTAAGAAACATGATACAAAAAAGTATAATTCTCATAAGAGTTTTAAACAATAAAAGAGCATTGAGACTGTGGATCAGATAGAATAAAATAAAACATCTTACCAGATGAGGATGATGATTTAAAGATAAATGTCGCTGGCTTTAGAGGCCTCAAGCGGTTAAATCGGGACACGCTATGAAGCCTAAAAAATATGAGGATGAGCACTATAAGTTTCATTTCTGCAAACATTCAATCACATATAAATTGAGGAATATTTTGTTCAACTCACTCAGGACCGGGAGATGGTGGGGCTGTGGCAGAGGGCTTTGAAGGCAGATGTAGCCCATCATCCAGCAGCTCATGTAAATGTTCAACTGTGTCTGTCTCCAGTGTGTCTTTAATCCCGTGTTTAGAAACTGTAGGAGATGCACTGGACACTTCTCCGACATGATCCAATGGCTCTAAGGCGGCACCCTGAGCCCTAAAAATATCAGTACTTTAGGTAATTTTAAGGTTCAAGCACTTAGGTTGCCGTGTATAAATTGAGAGGATTTGTTTAACTCACTCAGATGGAGTAGGTGTTTCTATGGGCTCGTCTATCTCAGGGGTCTCCATGGATACCTCTTGCCCACTTATCTGGGAGTCAGTCTCGTTGTTTGGTACTGTTGAGAACAAATCAGAGCAGATAAATGACACACCTGTTCATCTAATGATTGATATCAAAACGGTTTTAAACAATAAAAGAGCATTGATACCGTTGGTCAGATAGAACAAAATATAACAACTTACCAAATGTGGATGAAAATTCATAGATAAATGTCGCTGGACGAAGAGGCTTCGATCTGTTAAATGGGCCAGATGAGTTTGCCCCTACATGATGAAGCCTAAAAAATACGAGGATGAGTAATGTAAGTATCCTTTCTGCATACATTCAAGCACTTATACATTGAGAGAAAATTGTTCAACTCACTCAAGAACAGGAGATGGTGTGGCTGGGGCAGGAGGCTCAGAGGACAGATGCAGTCCATCCAGGAGCTCACACATCTGTTCAAAAGATGTCTCGGTTTCCAGCGTTTCGTTCACTTCCTGCATCCGTGTCTCTTGTCCATCAGCCTCCTGCCTTTTTAAAACTGTTGAGAATAAATCAGAGCAGATAAATGACACACCTGTTCATCCAATGATTGATATCTTTACATACAGATCCATAAAAAACAGTTATTCAAAATTTCACAAACACACTAAGTTTTAAAAATGAAAGAGCATTGATAGTGTTGAGCAGATTGAATAAGTATATATTAACTTACTATTTCTCATTTTCCTCATCCTCCTTTTGGCCTTATTCGAAATCTTGCTTGTGCCCACTGCATCTCCTGGAGCTAAAAACAAGTGGCTCTAAGTTTCAGTAACACACTTAGAAACATCCTAATCTTAAAACAGGTTCAAAAATAAAATAGCATTTATATTTTTGGTCCGATGTCATTTCATACAAATACATTTTTCCTTTACCTGTTTCTGGAACAGCAGCAGCTGCTGGAGGTTCCTGGGACTCAGATTTTGGTGGATCTTTCATATCCAGTGTCTCTGTAGAACTCTCCAGCCTAAAAATACAAGCACTGTAAGTATTGTTTCTGCAAACATTCAAGCACTTGGATTGCTGGGTATAGATCAAGAGAATTTGTTCAACTCACTGAGGTGGAGAAGCTGCCGCGACAGGAGCTTCTGTGGATGTCTCTGGTTGTGGGGAAGCTGTTGAGAATAAATCAGACTAGATGAACACCTGTTCATCCAATGATTGATCTCTTTAAATACAAAAATATTTTTACTCACACACTAAGACACATGATACCAAAGACAGTGAAAAATATTAGAGCATTGATAGTATTGATCAGATTGGAAAGGAATATATTAACTTACATTTTCTACTTTTCTTCATCCTCCTTTTTGTTTTCTTGGGAGCAGCTGAAGCTGGTGTGACAGGTGGTTCTGTTGATGCCTCTGGTTGTGGGGAAGCTGTTAAGAATAAAACAGAGTACACCTGACACAACTGTTCATCCAATGATTTATATTTTTAAATACAGGTCCATAAAACAAGTAGCTCTAAATGTCACTCACACACTAAGAAACGTGCAACCAAAAGATTCTCAAAACTGTTTTAAAAATACAAGAGCATTGATGGTTTGGACCGATGTCATGATTGACAAATGATTTTTTCCTTTACCTGGTTTTGTAACAGCAGCAGCTGCTGGAGGTGCAACTGGTGCGACGGCAGGTTTTGTGGACGTCTCTTGTCCAACACTCTCCTGCCTTTGTGGGGAAGCTGTTGAGAATTAATCAGACTAGATCAACACCTGACACACCTGTTCATCCAATGATTGATCTCTTTAAATACAGATCCATAAAAACAAGTTGCTCTAAATTTCACTCGCACACTAAGAAACATGCTACCAACATGCTATTTTTTGTCCGATGTCATGACATACAAATTAATTTTTCCTTTACCTGGTTTTGTATCAGCAGCAGCTGCTGGAGGTGCCAGGGACTCCGTTTTGACTGGATCTGGTTTATCCCGTCTCTTTGTAGAGCTCTCCTGTCTAAAAATACAAGCACTGTAAGTATTGTTCCTGCAAACATTCGTGTAGTTAGATCGATGTGTGTAAATCAAGAGAATTTGTTCAACTCACTGAGGTGGAGCAGCTGGTGCGACGGCAGGTTTTGTTGGCGTCTCTTGTCCAACACTCTCTTGGCTTTGTGGTGAAGCTGTTGAGAATAAATTAGAGTAGATAAAGACTTGTTCATCCAATGATTGATCTCTTTAAATACAGATCCACAAGTTGCTCTAAATTTCACTGACACACTAAGAAACATGCTACCAAAAAATTCTCAAAACTGTTTTAAAAATAAAAGAGCATTGATGGTTTGGTCAGATGTCATGACATACGAATGATTTTTTCCTTTACCTGGTTTTGTAACAGCAGCAGCTGCTGGAGGTGCAACTGGTGCGACGGCAGGTTTTGTGGACGTCTCTTGTCCAACACTCTCCTGCCTTTGTGGGGAAGCTGTTGAGAATAAATCAGACAGTTTTACAATAAAAGAGCATTGTTAGTGTTGAGTAGACTGGAAGAGAATGTATTAACTTACTATTTTTGTTTTCCCTCATCCTTCTGCTTTGTCCATTATTTGAAGACCCAGTAGCTCCAGGAGATGCACTGGGCATTCGGCAGGCAGGACGTTGACCCCTAAAAATACCAGTACAGTTATTTTAAGTTTCCACAGACATTCAAACACTTAGGTTGCTGTGTATAAACCAAGAGATTGTCTCAACTCACTTAAATGGGAAACGCATTGAATTCGCCATCACGGGGGGCTTCGTGAACACCTTGCGAGTTGTCCACCCATCTCTGGAGACCCTCCTCTGGATAACAGGTGGGGGCTTTGTTACCGTTTCTTTTACAGCCATCTCCTCTCTTGGTGAGGGAGCTGTTGAGGAGAAATCAGACTAGATAAACACCTGACACACCTGTACATCCAATGATTGATCTCTTTAAATACAGATAAATAATAAAAGGTTTACCATCTGTTCTAATTTCACTAACCTACTAAGAAACTGCTAGCAAAAGTAAGATCAAAACACTTTTAAAAATAAAGAGCATTGATGGTTTTGGTCAGATGTAATAACATATAAATCTTTTTTTCCTTTACCTGTTATTGGAGCATCAGCAGCTGCTGGAGGCACTTGGGACTCAGATTTGTCTCCTTGTCCATGCAAACAACTCTTCTGTCTAAAAATACAAATATTGTAAGTATTGTTCCTGCAAACATTTGTGCGATTAGATTGATGTGTATAAAACAAGAGAATATTTAACTCACTGAGGTGGAAAAGTTTCCCAGAAAGAGCGTTGACCCCTACAAACACAAGTACTTGAAGTTATTTCAAGTTTCAAGCATATAGATCCATGTGTATAAATCAAAAAGAATGTGTTCAACTCACTGAGGCAGAGAAACTCCCCAGGCAGGACGTTGAACCCTAGAAATACAAGAACTTGAAGTTATTTTAAGTTTCAAGCATATAGATTGACGTGTTTAAATCAATTTGTTTAACTTACTGAGGTGGAGAATCTGGTGCAGCGGAGGGCGTTGTTGCCATCTCTTGCCCTCCAATCTCTTTTCCTTGTGAGGGAGCTGTTGAGAATAAATCAGACTGACAAACACCTGACACACCTGTTGATCTAATGATTAATCTCTTTAAATACAGATCCATAAACACAAGTTATTCTAAATTTTACTCACACTTAGAAACATGCTATTAAAACAGTTATAAAAATTAAAGAGATATGATATTTTTGGTCCTTCATTTCGTACAAATGATATCTGCCGTTACCGTGATTGGAGCAGCAGCAGCTGCTGGAGGTGCCTGGGACTCAGATTTGTCCCTCTGTGCATAGAACTCTTCTGCCTAAAAATACAAGCACTGTAAGTATTGTTTCTGCAAACATTCAAGCACTTAGGTTGGCGTTTGTAAAACAAGAGAATTTGTCAACTCACTTAAATGGGTAACGCATTGAATTCGCCATCACGGGGGGCTTCGTGAACACCTTGCGAGTTGTCCACCCATCTCTGGAGACCCTCCTCTGGATAACAGGTGGGGGCTTTGTTACCGTTTCTTTTACAGCCATCTCCTCTCTTGGTGAGGGAGCTGTTGAGGAGAAATCAGACTAGATAAACCTGACACACCTGTTCATCCAATGATTGATCTCTTTAAATACAGATCCATAAAAACAAGTTGCTCTAAATTTCACTCGCACACTAAGAACAGGCAACCAAAAAATTCTCAAAACAGTTTTTAAACAGAAAGCGCAGTGATGTTTTTAGTCCGATGTCATGACATACAAATAATTTTTTCCTTTACCTGGTTTGGTATCAGTAGCTGCTGCTGGAGGTGCCAGGGACTCAGTTTTGACTGGATCTGGTTTATCCCGTCTCTTTGTAGAGCTAAAAATACAAGCACTGTAAGTATTGTTCCTGCAAACATTCGTGCACTTAGATCGATGTGTGTAAACAAGAGAATTTGTTCAACTTACTGAGGTGGAGCAGCTTTTGTGGACGTCTCTTCTCCAACACTCTCCTGGCTTTTTGAAGAAGCTGTTGAGAACAAATCAGACTAGATAAACACCTGTTCATCCAATGATTGATATCTTAAAATACGGATAAATAATAAAAGGTTTATCTGTTCTAATTTCACTAACCTAATAAGAAACATGCTAGCAAAAGTAAGATCAAAACAGTTTTTAAAATAAAAGAGCATTGATGGTTTTGGTCAGATGTAATAACATATAAATATTTTTTTCCTTTACCTGTTATTGGAGCATCAGCAGCTGCTGGAGGCACTTGGGACTCAGATTTGTCTCCTTGTCCATGCAAACAACTCTTCTGTCTAAAAATACAAATATTGTAAGTATTGTTCCTGCAAACATTTGTGCGCTTAGATTGATGTGTATAAAACAAGAGAATATTTAACTCACTGAGGTGGAAAAGTTTCCCAGAAAGAGCGTTGACCCCTACAAACACAAGTACTTGAAGTTATTTCAAGTTTCAAGCATATAGATCCATGTGTATAAAAAGAATATGTTCAACTCACTGAGGCAGAGAAACTCCCCAGGCAGGACGTTGAACCCTAGAAATACAAGAACTTGAAGTTATTTTAAGTTTCAAGCATATAGATTGACGTGTTTAAATCAATTTGTTTAACTTACTGAGGTGGAGAATCTGGTGCAGCGGAGGGCGTTGTTGCCATCTCTTGCCCTCCAATCTCTTTTCCTTGTGAGGGAGCTGTTGAGAATAAATCAGACTGACAAACACCTGACACACCTGTTGATCTAATGATTAATCTCTTTAAATACAGATCCATAAACACAAGTTATTCTAAATTTCACTCACACCCTAAGAAACAAGCTATTAAAACAGTTATAAAAATGAAAGCGATATGATATTTTTGGTCCTTCATTTCGTACAAATGATATCTGCCGTTACCTGTGATTGGAGCAGCAGCAGCTGCTGGAGGTGCCTGGGACTCAGATTTGTCCCTCTGTCTCTGCATAGAACTCTTCTGCCTAAAAATACAAGCACTGTAAGTATTGTTTCTGCAAACATTCAAGCACTTAGGTTGGCGTTTGTAAAACAAGAGAATTTGTCAACTCACTTAAATGGGTAACGCATTGAATTCGCCGTCACGGGGGGCTTCGTGAACACCTTGCGAGTTGTCCACCCATCTCTGGAGACCCTCCTCTGGATACGAGGTGGGGGCTTTGTTACCGTTTCTTTTACAGCCATCTCCTCTCTTGGTGAGGGAGCTGTTGGGAGAAAATCAGACTAGATAAACACCTGACACACCTGTTCATCCAATGATTGATCTCTTTAAATACAGATCCATAAAAACAAGTTGCTCTAAATTTCACTCGCACACTAAGAACAGGCAACCAAAGAATTCTCAAAACAGTTTTTAAACAGAAAGCGCAGTGATGTTTTTCCTTTACCTGGTTTTGTATCAGCAGCAGCTGCTGGAGGTGCCAGGGACTCCGTTTTGACTGGATCTGGTTTATCCCGTCTCTTTGTAGAGCTAAAAATACAAGCACTGTAAGTATTGTTCCTGCAGACCGATGTGTGTAAATCAAGAGAATTGTCTCAACTCACTTAGATGGGTAACGTGATGAATTCGCCATCACGGGAGGCTTCGCGAACACCTTGCGAGTTGTCCACCCATCTCTGGAGACCCTCCTCTGGACAACAGCTGCTGTGAACAAATTAGAGTAGATAAATGACACCTGTACATCCAATGACTGACCTTTAACCCTTTTTGTTCAAACATATTTTTTATTTGGGAAATGTATAGTTTTATGTATTATTTATGCTAAAAATAACTATTTGCTCACTGAAAATATAAAATGTCTTTAAAATAGAAAGCATTTTGTTAGCCATTACTTGACTCAAAAGGTAATAATCAAACAATAACAACAATAACACACAGGAATGGATAGTGATACATCAAACATTTCAGTTAGTATTTAACTTGTTCCCCATTTCATTCGGCAAGTGTGACATCACAAAATACTTAATATTTTTCCTCAAAATGTATCAAGATTGGAAGACAGTCTGTGAAATCCAGGCAAACGTCTCAAACTTTATGAGATAATGAGCCTGAAATCAGCCATAAAAATAACAAAAAGGTGTTTTATCGCTGTAAATGATTAAACACAGTTGATCAAAAATAAAAACATATAACTCACGAGTCTCGACTCTCTTTGGGACAGCAGGTGGAGGCACACGATCCCCTTCAGCCTTCTCGGGTACCTCGACGGTATCTTTGGGTAACTCGGTAACATCCTCAGGAACCTCGACAGTATCCTCGGGTAACTCGATTATATCCTCGAGTAACTCGACGGAATGCCCGGGTGACTCGACAATATCCTCGGGAACCTCGACAGTATCCTCGGGTAACTCGATTATATCCTCGAGTAACTCGACGGAATGCCCGGGTGACTCGGTAACATCCTCGGGAACATCGACGATGCCCCACGATGGTATGTTAGTCATGTCGGAGGGCTCAGGCTCCCCAAGTTCTTCTTCTACACTATCAGCCCAAGATGTTATGGGCTGATAGTCCTCGAAGAGAAATTGAGCTTCGGCAGACTCGAAACATACCGATGAACTCATCCTGACACGTTGGATCTGGATCTGATCTCTGAACAAACTGGCGATATCTGTGGTAGTATCGGACGTTTAGGTCGAATCAACGATGTAAGTGACCGTTCGGCAACTCAAACGCTGTTTCTTCCTTCACTAAACAACACCACACTGACAGAAAAATCGCCAAAAATCGCAGTGAAAAAGCTTTGGTCTCTGAAGAACTCAAAACAAACTGCGCACGCCGAAGTCAAACTAACGACTGACTGAAAACTGTCCCACAGCATCTGATTGGAGGACCGACGCCACTGAGCGTTCTATTGCTGTCACGTCATAATAGCTGAGACTGGAAAACAAGCTCATATTACAAACAAATATAAATTAAAGGAGAAACTGATGAATATTTACCAAATGAAAGTATAACATTTCATCTAAAACCCAGATTGTTTAAGCAAACCTTTACGTAGTGCAGAGGCGCGTGCAGTATTTTCATCCGGGCGCGCGGAAAATCAATTGAACCCATTCTTTGTCTTACTGCCGAAAGTAAACTAACATGCATTTCACACTCCTGGTTGTTGTTTTTACTCAATCTGTACTGTATTAAATTGCAGTGTTTTATTCTGCTGTATAACTACCCCATGTGAAAAAGCATTATATTTAAATTGTACTATTATACTAAATGCACATTAAAGGTATATTATTTTGAAACAACTTTCAAGGTATGTCTTGTATGCAATACATGTAATACTTTTAAAAGGTGTTAAACTGGAAACACTTTATGTACATTTAGTGCATTTTAAATGTATTTTAATTATTTGGAAATATACTTCAATGCTCTTTGAACCTCAGCTAGAATATGCTCAAAGCCTTCTTTTAATGTGCTTCAAGAACAATTTGATAGAATTTCCGCTCATTAGAAATGCATTAGTATTACACTACTAAATTATTATAAAGCAATTTTTCTCTATTCAAAATGGTGTATTGCAAAACGTATTAAAAAACCGTCAAGGCACACATACACACTTCCTAAATAAATAAATTCCATTACAAAAAGTACAATACCAAAAAAATGTATACAGTATATCCTACACCAAAATACATTATAAATGAAATATCAGAGAAACGCTATGGCAGAGCTATTTTTAACAATTTGCAGAACATTTCAGTTACACCTGTATTAATGAAAAATACAATAGGGATATTGCATTACGGAATAAACCTTCCAATCCAATTTTCTAAATAAATAAAAAAAGACGGAAAAACCAAGTGCATATACAAATATTTATTTTTGTTTTGCAAATATAAGCATGCAAATGGAAGAAACAGAACAGGTTAACCAAACAGACCCAAACATAGAAACAGTTGAAGAGATCTTCATCAAGTGGAGGGTCACTTCTTTGAGTATGATTTGCATTTTCTGCAACTAAAGACTTGCAATTGAGACACTGTAGTATTTGAAGTCTGCTTCATCGCAGGATCCGTGAAAGGGAAGAAGCACTATATAAAACTAACCAACGATTAACAGCTGCATAAAAATGTACAATAACTTAGCATGCCATGCCATATGCATTACTATGATTTGACTTCTCAGTTTACATATCAAAGCTTTGACTATATACTCATCCCGCTTAACATAGAGTAAAGTGTTCATTTTTATCCTCTTGACTGTAGTCACTACACACCAGCACCCTATGAGTTGCATTGAACATAAGATTAAAAGCAGCCCACAACACCACTGAAAAGCAAGCAGAGTTTATTGTGTAATTTCTGAGTGATTTTGGGCACAGACAAGACATATTTAGATATATTTTACATGCACTGGGCACTGTTATTCACCACAGTTACCCCCCCCTATTGGAATGCCATCATGAATTAGTAGAATGATCTGAAATCAAATTTAACCAAAGATTATTACATACAAATTAATTATAAAGATGATTTGATGATTAAATGTTACAATCAGTTTACCTAATTAATGATTGTTCACATATATGCACTTTATATCATTTTAAGCATGTTTAAGAGCACATTTGAGCACTATGCAGCAATATAAAATCAAGTAATGTCTCTGGGCCGTAGAAGCCTGAGGCCTGAGTTCAAGTAGTTTAGACACAAGAAAACATGATCCGGATGTTTCTGATGATTTAATATGAGGTGACTTGGTATAGATAAGATATGGACATGGTCCAGCTTTTTAATAACTCCAGTGTCCTTGAAAACAGCTGTATTAAGAAAAAGGTTGGCCAGCGCACCCCCATTAAATACGTACCTTGTTGCCTGGGATTTATTTGTGACAGAAAAACGACAATTGGTTAATAAAATTAAGAGATAACAGGAAATGACCTTATTGGTTTTAGAAGGGAACATCTTTCAGAAGTTTTAGTATAAATATAGGCTAGAAAACACTTGGTTTTCAGATGGGAAACATCTGGGAACATCTCACTTTGTTTGACTTAACAAATAAAGTTAACTCTTTGACACCTGGACCTTCTTTGTCTGAGATTTTTTTAACTACAAGATCAACTTTTTTCCACATCAAGTTCAATAAACAAACAATTTAAGCAATAAAGCCGGGCTCTTCAACTATGTTAGGTCCAGTGTCATGAAGACTTTAGCCCATCCCTACTACAAAAAAAACCTACCTGGATGTTTCTAGCACTCCCAAAGACCTTAATTAGTTCATTGGTTCAGGTGTGTTAAAGCTAAACCATGCAGGAAGGTGGAACTTGTTGAAGTGTGACAGAATGCCTGTGTGTTTAACTGGGTATGCTGTACAGGTGCATCCCAAAAAATTTGAATATCATGAAAAATGTAACAATTAAAGATCGGATAACACACGCAGTTTCTTCGAAGAGTATTTAGTTTGATCAAATTTATACAATAGAGATACAGCTGTGCGTTTTTTAAAAAGATGAGCTGCTGGAGGGACGGAACTACAGCACGAGCACACATCGCATTAACCTCTCTAACTATCGCAAGAGTAACGTGCTGCGTGGGCGAGCTATTTCTTTCGCTTTGATGTGGGTGTGCTTTTACGGGAGAATTGCCCAATCAAAGGAATAGGATCCCTGTTACGAAACAGAATATGTTGTATGTTGATAATTGGGGTGGTCTGTTTATAGGGTAATTCCCAATAGTGTGTATATTGTGGTTACTGTATGCTCACATGTACTCTTTAAAGAAGATTTAAAGAATCATACTCCATTACACCGGATACAAAAATCTCTACAACAGATCTGATTTGACATTAAAAGGGGTGTTAAACTCAGTTCCTGGAGGGCCGCAGCTCTGCGCAGTTTACATCAAACACACCTGATTGAGCCAATTAAGGTTTTCGGGATTACTAGAAACGTCCAAGTAGGTGTGGGTTGGAGCTGGTTGAAGCTAAACTGTACAGAGCTGCGGACCTCCAGGAACTGAGTTTGACACCCCTGAATTAAAACATACTTACGACTTTCTGCATTTCTTGTCTCTGCACTATGACTTCACTTTGTCTTCTATAGCAGCTGATCTGAAAACAACATATTTTCATTGGTATCTCACAAAAAATATTCAAACATTATTTTTAACGATGACTGTACACAAGTACAATGTACCCACCCCGGTGGATAATATAATCAAAAATCTTCACAGCCTTAGCAGTTTCATATACATTTTAAATGTAATATACATAATAAAATAAAAATGCAAGTTTGTCAAGATTGAACAAATATAAACAATCAATGAACACTACCATTGTTCGCTGGTCAGCTCAGGACAAAGTATTGGCGTATAATGACGTACATCTGCTAAAATCTCAGCCAGCTCTGTTACATCCTTGGCGTGAAGCGTCCATATGGAACAATGGCGTTTTTTACTTGGTTGCTTCAGGATGCACATATGATTACGGTCAACAACGTATGTGAATATTCAAACACTACGCCATTTGTCGACGAGCAAAAGGAGAAGCATTTTTGGAAAAAATCTTAGTCTATGAGAGTGGAAGTGGTTGGCTGGCAGAGATTTTAGCGGAAGAACTTCATCGTCCCCTGTGCATATATCCCACTGTATGTTCATAACATGGTGTTTTTCAAACTTTTCAAAGATTTACCCCATTACAATGAAGCCAATTTGAAGAAATCATAAAAATACAGATTTTCGTTAAACATTGTATATAAAAGGAATGTTATCGTTATGTTGTACATGTTATGATGACATTTGTTTCGGCCAATACATTGGTTTATAAAAATGTCACCACAGATTTATCACAAGACTTTGACAAAACACCCATTGCTTAACCCATTTAATCTTATGGGGCGCCGTTTGTAAAATGAAATGTGTACCAAAACCTACTATAATATAGTATTTATATTTATGCATTTAAAAGAAGATTTACCTACTTTTGGCCCTAACGAGATACAAAAAGATGAATTCGCATTAGCATAAAGGCTTTGATACGGGAGAATTGCCCAATCCCTGTTACGAAACAGAATATGTTGTATGTCTGTTTATAGGGTAATTCCCAATAGTGTGTATATTGTGGTTACTGTATGCTCACATGTACTCTTTAAAGAAGATTTAAAGAATCATACTCCATTACACCGGATACAAAAATCTCTACAACAGATCTGATTTGACATTAAAAGGGGTGTTAAACTCAGTTCCTGGAGGGCCGCCTCTGCGCAGTTTACATCAAACACACCTGATTGAGCCAATTAAGGTTTTCGGGATTACTAGAAACGTCCAAGTAGGTGTGGGTTGGAGCTGGTTGAAGCTAAACTGTACAGAGCTGCGGACCTCCAGGAACTGAGTTTGACACCCCTGAATTAAAACATACTTACGACTTTCTGCATTTCTTGTCTCTGCACTATGACTTCACTTTGTCTTCTATAGCAGCTGATCTGAAAACAACATATTTTCATTGGTATCTCACAAAAAATATTCAAACATTATTTTTAGATGACTGTACACAAGTACAATGTACCCACCCCGGTGGATAATATAATCAAAAATCTTCACAGCCTTAGCAGTTTCATATACATTTAAAATGTAATATACATAATAAAATAAAAATGCAAGTTTGTCACAAATATAAACAATCAATGAACACTACCATTGTTCGCTGGTCAGCTCAGGACAAAGTATTGGCGTATAAGCATACATGTGGATGACGTACATCTGCTAAATCTCAGCCAGCTCTGTTACATCCTTGGCGTGAAGCGTCCATATGGAACAATGGCGTTTTTTACTTGGTTGCTTCAGGATGCACATTTGATTACGGTCAACAACGTATGTGAATATTCAAACACTACGCCATTTGTCGACGAGCAAAAGGAGAAGCATTTTTGGAAAAAATCTTAGTCTATGAGAGTGGAAGTGGTTGGCTGGCAGAGATTTTAGCGGAAGAACTTCATCGTCCCCTGTGCATATATCCCACTGTATGTTCATAACATGGTGTTTTTCAAATTTTTCAAAGATTTACCCCATTACAATGAAGCCAATTTGAAGAAATCATAAAAATACAGATTTTCGTTAAACATTGTACATAAAAGGAATGTTATCGTTATGTTGTACATGTTATAATGACATTTGTTTCGGCCAATACATTGGTTTATAAAAATGTCACCACAGATTTATCACAAGACTTTGACAAAACACCCATTGCTTAACCCATTTAATCTTATGGGACGCCGTTTGTAAAATGAAATGTGTACCAAAACCTACTATAATATAGTATTTATATTTATGCATTTAAAAGAAGATTTACCTAAAATATTTAAATTTATATATAGGATTAAGATTTAACTTTTGCATTTAACATTTAGATTTAGAATCTAAATGTGACATTATTATTCAGGATTTATATTTATGATTTAGATAAAACATTTGAATGTATCTTTAATATTTTATATTGTAAGTAATAAACATGATTTAACTTTAATTATTTATATTATTTATCTAAATCTAGTGGAAATGTATGTAGTTTTGTTGGTATACATGACGAAATTTGACAGGTTTTGGTACACATTTCATTTTACAAACGCCGCCCCATAAAATCTCATTAATAGTGACCAACTATACCAACAGTACACAACTCTAATACTTATTATTTCAAGTGGTTACTAATGTGTGGTTTCATGTCATGTTCATGTCAGCCGTTAACATCGGTATTTCACGCAAATGCACACCGCACTAAATTCAGCACTAAGAGTATCGAGCTATTTTTCATATTGACTTAAAATATATAAATATATGCATTTGTTATGACTCATATGGCTACACGGGAAATTATTTTCAACACATTTCTGTTTTATACACAAAGATTTGCCTGTTTAAAGCTCTGTGGTTTGCGTTGTTTTGGTCCACCTTAATTCCTCCCGTCATGAATCCAGGCGAAGTCCGTCATCGTCCAGCCTCCGTTTCCATCATCCCTCAGGTTGCCGTGGCAACGACTTCTCTTGTCTCGAGCGTCTGTCTCTTCTGCAGTCACAGAGATGTTTCGCTATACGTATTGCAGCCTGACGTAGCTGCAGATTATATAGCTACCGATCCGAGTTTCACTAATGTCACACACCTTGTGTAATTAGCCTATGTAATAGGAACATGTTATATCGTTATTAAAATAAACAACATAATAAAAATATACATAAAGTGCATAATAGTTTAGGTCAAATACTTGAGCACATCTATATGAATAAAATAGTATTTATGTTATATTGTAAGCTATTGTCGAAGCACCGATTGTTTCAAATGACTTACATACGGCCGTAACAAATATAGGTATTAAAACTAGATGCCGCATTGAAGTGCTCCAGGCACGTAGACGTGTCCACCATCTTGGAACGGTCCAGTGACGTCGCTCACTGTTCCAAAATGGCGGACTACTTACGTATAGCGACATATAGAAACAGGTTCTAATGCGGCATCTAGTTTTTATATCTGTGTGTAATATTATACATTTCACACCTTAAACAGAACATATATTAACAAAACATTCACTCAGGACTTCTGTCTCACCTTATAGAAAGGAGCCATAACCTGTCTCCCAGTTTATCGCACACTGAATGACGTTTGGGTGTACGGAATTCTGGGATAAGTAGTTCGTTTGCTGCAGGACTCGCTTGAATTTCTTCATGGATAGACGTAAGAAATGTATTAAATGTGCCGCGAATATATATATATATATATATATATATTTATTAACAAGTGTTAAGTAGGTACTGTGGTGTTTAATTACTGTAAAAAAAAGCCATAATCAAATCATGGTTTTCGTAGTTTCCGCCAAATTGTCGTAATAATAAATAATTAAAATAGCAAAATAAATGTTTAAATAAATGTTTTGAGGATACTCTGTAAATATCATATCATTTCATCAGAAACTGTATTAGAAAGGTGAACCTTTAATCTTTCACATTTTTACACAACATTGGAGAAAATGTGTGTTATAACAGTATTCTCATGCAGAGTTCTATGATACATGTGCATTCAAATATAGAGACAGTACCAAAGCAAGGTGACCATAACCAGCAGGAATTCCTTGTCTTGCTATGAGATGAATAGACATTTAAAATGCTAAACATTAAAAATTATAAACGCACACACACTGTTTCCATGTTTTATGTGGGCTATAGATATTATGACTCTTATACTGTACAAACTGTACGCACTACTCCTAAACCCCAACACTAACATAAATCTTCCCGCATTTTATACATTTACAAATAAACATCACTTAGTTTGATTTATAACCACCTTTGGAGGTTTTCAGATCACTTTAATTCAATTCAAGTTTATTTATATAGCGCTTTTCACAATGTGCATTGTTCCAAAGCAGCTTTACAGGAGCAAATAAGAAAAACAGAAACACATCACAGTTTATGGTGTTTATAAAACAAGCAAGATCATTCTAATAAATCATATCTAATAAATTAAATAAATAAATAAATAAATAAATGCAGTGTCCCGGTGAGCAAGCCAACACTGCCCCTCAGCAAATGTCATCACTAAAACGGATATTTTGGATTACAGTTGTAGTCTGAAGTGAATATGGATCAAGAGAAAGCTCAGTGCATGTGAAGTCAAGGTCCACAAGATCAACCAAAAGTCATAAAAGATCAAGACCGTGCCCACAAGGACTTTTATTTCTACATTATAATGATTATACAGTAAACACGCGTACAAAGACATCAAAAACACACTTTTATTTTCTGAAGGCTGGTCACACATCGAAAGCTTTTCAACAGAACACTTGTGACACATATGCAATGTCACACCTGGACAATAACATATCTAGAATGGATTTTATAGATCAAAAACATTTCTGTACTCATGTTTCTTTTACAGATGTCCCTTTTGCCCAGAATAGGTGCCTGATGGTCCTATCAATCATCTTCCAAGTGGATTTAAGCAGCCGCCTACCTTTCTCTTACCTCAGCTTTCCCGGCATCCCTCCATCACCACGATTCCTCTCATGCTAAAACATCAAACAAAATTAGTTTAACATCATTATTATTTACAAAATAAACTGTCCAAATTGGTTTGAATTTCTTGTACACTACACTGACAGGTGAACTCGTGAATGTTCTATTCAACAGGAAATCGATTTGACTAATTTGAGTAGAAAAACTGTAAAGAAATGACACTGAATAATGATGTAGAAATATCTGTTTTTATTTTCTATATTAAAAAATACACGAGTTATGGAACATCCTGTTACCTTCTGCTTGACACGGGCATCTGAGAATCTGGGATGAGCATCCAGTCAAACTAGAGCTGGGTCCGTCATACTCAGGTGTCCCAGGATGAGAGATGAAAACAAGACAAACGTATTAGTGTACAGAGCATATTTACACATATGTAAAAATGACACAATATGAAACATTTTTGTGTTTGATTCCCGACCAACTGAAATGGCACAAACATGTTCAACACTGTCAGGAAATAAGTACAATACCTTTTCTGTACATAATCAAATGTACTTTTTGGGGTACATTATTGAACCATAAGGACCTTTTGTGTACCTTTGAATGTACAGTTGAATGTTTAGTACCACTGGAATTTTAACTGGTACACAATAGATCCTTAAGGCACACAAATAGGTTGTGCCATAATATACCAACATTTTATGGGCTGCAAACCCATAAAGGAACAAAAAGGAACCCCGACGACAGAAAAGGTACAGCTTTGTACTATTTGTTTAGACAGTGTACGTAGGTACCACCTAAATCATTCCCTGTCCCCTATCTAGTGCACTACACGCCAAAAAGTAGATATGTGAACTGGCTGATTTCAGACTTTTTATAATGTAGGACGCTTCAGATTGTAGTGAGCTTTTGAAGACAGAAATCGCTTTATTGATGTTCTTTTCCTGCTGGTTTATTTGATGGACATCAATGAGTTCTGTGCACAAGCGTGGTGACGAACTTCCAATTTTGTAAGGACAGGAGTAGGGATATCAGATTCCGGTTTACCTTCGCACCACCATTTCTTAACATAGCTTAACACGGACTGGGGAAAACCACATTTCTGTCAAATTTTACTTTTAATAAGTATTCCACTGATTAGATACATGCTTTCCCCTCAATGGAAGTCAATTATATGAAAACAGTTCAGCTTAGGGCGACCACAAACTGAGAACTCAAAACTTTTCTGATATCAGATATGATAGAAAACATTACATTTTAGTTTTCCCCTGTCGCATTTTTGGGAGAACGATCTCTTTTGTAGAAAAACAGTTATGGGCGATGCGAAAGTAAACCGGAAACTGATATCCTTACAGGATGGGAAGTTCGTCGTAACACTTGTGCACAGAATCCATGGGCTGCGTTTCAGGTAACTTTAGCTGCAAACAGAACAAACAGAGATTTAGTATAATTATAAACAGCACATTTTAAATGGAAGCTATTCATGTTTAGGGTCTCATATCACTTTACCAGTGAGCTGAAGATGTCAGATGGAGTCTTGTTGTCTTTACAGCAGAATGCATAAATTGTCAAGTCTCAGTCTCCTGCCGGTCTTCTGACTCTGCTCAAATGCTGTTAGAAATAAATCCGAGTAAATAAATGATACACTTGAATAGAAAAAAACAACTTTTTTCATAAATTTGTTCTAAATTTTACTAACAAGGAGGCGTTGCTCCGGGGTCTGCTGCCACAGGTGCCTCCTCTGACTTTTCTTGCCCACTCTTCTGCTTTTGTCGGTTAAATGGGGTCACTCTAAGAACCGAGTCAGACCCTAAATCATGATCCCTAAAAATATAAGAAAGAGTGTAAGTACCAATTCTGCAAACATTCAATCACTTATAAATGGAGGATTATTTTGTTCAACTCACTCAGGACCGGGAGATGGTGGGGCTGTGGCAGAGGGCTTTGAAGGCAGATGTAGCCCATCTTGTAGCTCACATAAATGTTCAACTGTGTCTGTCTCCCGTGTGTCCTTCATTTCCTTTCTCTTTGAAACATCTTCTAAGAACAAATCACAAATCAAAACCTCTTCATCCAATGACTTACATACAAAATTAGATTTAACAGATTTAAAAATGAAAGAGCATTGACAGTGTTGAGCAGATTGGAGGAAAACATTATAACTTACTGTTTTTAGTTCTCCTCATCCTTCTTTTCGCAGCCTTTGAAGCTCTCCGAGATGTACTGGACCCATCTCCGACATGATCCTCCGTCTTTAAAGCAGATGGAGAAGGTGTTGCTGTGGGGTCTTTTGTCTCAGGGTGCTCCATGCACCCTTTTTGCCCACTCATCTGAGAGTCAGAGTTCTGCATTTGTCCAAAACCTGTTGAGAACAAATCAGAGCAGATAAATGACACAATTGTTCATCTAATGATTGATTTCAAAACTGTTTACAACAATAGAAGAGCATTGATAGTTATGATCAGATGGAACAAATTATGACAACTTACCAATTGTGGGTGATTCGAAGACAAATGTGGCTGGATGAAGAGGCTTCAATCTGTTAAATGGGCGAGAGGATTTCACCACCAAATGAGGAAGCCTAAAAAATATGAGGATGAGTAATGTAAGTACCATTTCTGCATATATTCAAGCATTTATAAATTGAGAAATGTTTTGTTCAACTCACTCAGGAACAGAAGATGGTGTGCCCGGGCAGGGGGCTTGGGAGACAGATGCAAGTCATCCAAACGCTGACAAAGATGTTCCATTTCTGCTTAAAACAAATCAGAAATTAAAACAAGTAAAAGTTAGATTCTTAAAACAGTTTTAAACAATAAAAAGCATTGATACTGTTGGTCAGAAATAATACAAAATATAACTTACCAGATTTTGGTGACTCATAAATAAATGTGGCTGGTTGTAGAGGCCTTTGTCTGTTAAATGGGCGAGAGGATTTCACCACCAAATGAGGAAGCCTGAAAAATACGAGGATGAGTCCTGTCAGTACCATTTCTGCATATATTCAAGCATTTATAAATTGAGAAATGTTTTGTTCAACTCACTCAGGAACAGAAGATGGTGTGGCCCGGGCAGGGGGCTTGGGAGACAGATGCAAGTCATCCAAACGCTGACAAAGATGTTCCATTTCTGCTTAAAACAAATCAGAAATCAAAACAAGTAAAAGTTAGATTCTTAAAACAGTTTTTAACAATAAAAAGCATTGATGCTGTTGGTCAGAAATAATACAAAATATAACAAGTTACCAGATTTTGGTGACTCATAAATAAATGTGGCTGGTTGTAGAGGCCTTTGTCTGTTAAATGGGCGAGAGGATTTCACCACTAAATGAGGAAGCCTGAAAAATATGAGGATGAGTAATGTAAGTACCATTACTGCATATATTCAAGCATTTATTAATTGAGAAATGTTTTGTTCAACTCACTCAGGAACAGAAGATGGTGTGGCCCGGGCAGGGGGCTTGGGAGACAGATGCAAGTCATCCAAACGCTGACAAAGATGTTCCATTTCTGCTTAAAACAAATCAGAAATCAAAACCTGTTCATCTAATGAATGATATCTTCCAATACAAAACCATATAAGAAGTAAAAGAAAGATTCTCAAAACAGTTTTAAACAACAAAAGAGCATCGAAACTGTTGGTCAGAAATAATACAAAATATAACAACTTACCAGATATGGGTGACTCATAAATAAATTTGGCTGGTTGTAGAGGCCTTTGTCTGTTAAATGTGCCAGAAGATTTCGCCAATAAATGATGAAGCCTAAAAAATACGAGGTTGAGTCCTGTCAGTACCATTTCTGCATATATTCAATTACTTAAACAAATGTAGAAATGTTTTCTTCAACTCACTCAGGAACAGGAGATGGTGTTTCAGGGGGCTTTGAGGAGACATGCAAGTCATCTACACAATGACAGAGATTGTCAAATTCTGCTAATCAAAACCTGTTCATCCAATGACTGATATTTTTCAATACTAAATAAAACAAGTCTAAATTTCACTAACACACTTAGAAACATGATACAAAAAAGCATAATTCTCATAAGAGTTTTGAACAATAAAAGAGCATTGAGACTGTGGATCAGATAGAATAAAATAAAACATCTTACCAGATGAGGATGATGATTTAAAGATAAATGTCGCTGGCTTTAGAGGCCTCAAGCGGTTAAATCGGGACACGCTATGAAGCCTAAAAAATATGAGGATGAGCACTATAAGTATCATTTCTGCATATTCAATTACTTAAACAAATGTAGAAATTTTTCTTCAACTCACTCAGGAACAGGAGATGGTGTTTCAGGGGGCTTTGAGGAGACATGCAAGTCATCTACACGATGACAGAGATGATCAATTTCTGCTAAAAAATATCAGAAATCACAACCTGTTCATCCAATGACTGATATCTTCCAATACAAAATAAAACAAGTCTAAATTTCAATAACACACTAAGAAACATGATACAAAAAAGTATAATTCTCATAAGAGTTTTAAACAATAAAAGAGCATTGAGACTGTGGATCAGATAGAATAAAATAAAACATCTTACCAGATGAGGATGATGATTTAAAGATAAATGTCGCTGGCTTTAGAGGCCTCAAGCGGTTAAATCGGGACACGCTATGAAGCCTAAAAAATATGAGGATGAGCACTATAAGTTTCATTTCTGCAAACATTCAATCACATATAAATTGAGGAATATTTTGTTCAACTCACTCAGGACCGGGAGATGGTGGGGCTGTGGCAGAGGGCTTTGAAGGCAGATGTAGCCCATCATCCAGCAGCTCATGTAAATGTTCAACTGTGTCTGTCTCCAGTGTGTCTTTAATCCCGTGTTTAGAAACTGTAGGAGATGCACTGGACACTTCTCCGACATGATCCAATGGCTCTAAGGCGGCACCCTGAGCCCTAAAATATCAGTACTTTAGGTAATTTTAAGGTTCAAGCACTTAGGTTGCCGTGTATAAATTGAGAGGATTTGTTTAACTCACTCAGATGGAGTAGGTGTTTTTCTATGGGCTCGTCTATCTCAGGGGTCTCCATGGATACCTCTTGCCCACTTATCTGGGAGTCAGTCTCGTTTGTTGGTACTGTTGAGAACAAATCAGAGCAGATAAATGACACACCTGTTCATCTAATGATTGATATCAAAACGGTTTTAAACAATAAAAGAGCATTGATACCGTTGGTCAGATAGAACAAAATATAACAACTTACCAAATGTGGATGAAAATTCATAGATAAATGTCGCTGGACGAAGAGGCTTCGATCTGTTAAATGGGCCAGATGAGTTTGCCCCTACATGATGATGCCCTAAAAAATACGAGGATGAGTAATGTAAGTATCCTTTCTGCATACATTCAAGCACTTATACATTGAGAGAAAATTGTTCAACTCACTCAAGAACAGGAGATGGTGTGGCTGGGGCAGGAGGCTCAGAGGACAGATGCAGTCCATCCAGGAGCTCACACATCTGTTCAAAAGATGTCTCGGTTTCCAGCGTTTCGTTCACTTCCTGCATCCGTGTCTCTTGTCCATCAGCCTCCTGCCTTTTTAAAACTGTTGAGAATAAATCAGAGCAGATAAATGACACACCTGTTTCCCAATGATTGATATCTTTACATACAGATCCATAAAAAACAGTTATTCAAAATTTCACAAACACACTAAGTTTTAAAAATGAAAGAGCATTGATAGTGTTGAGCAGATTGAATAAGTATATATTAACTTACTATTTCTCATTTTCCTCATCCTCCTTTTGGCCTTATTCGAAATCTTGGTTGTGCCCACTGCATCTCCTGGAGCTAAAAACAAGTGGCTCTAAGTTTCAGTAACACACTTAGAAACATCCTAATCTTAAAACAGGTTCAAAAATAAAATAGCATTTATATTTTTGGTCCGATGTCATTTCATACAAATACATTTTTTCCTTTACCTGTTTCTGGAACAGCAGCAGCTGCTGGAGGTTCCTGGGACTCAGATTTTGGTGGATCTTTCATATCCAGTGTCTCTGTAGAACTCTCCAGCCTAAAAATACAAGCACTGTAAGTATTGTTTCTGCAAACATTCAAGCACTTGGATTGCTGGGTATAGATCAAGAGAATTTGTTCAACTCACTGAGGTGGAGAAGCTGCCGCGACAGGAGCTTCTGTGGATGTCTCTGGTTGTGGGGAAGCTGTTGAGAATAAATCAGACTAGATGAACACCTGTTCATCCAATGATTGATCTCTTTAAATACAAAAATATTTTTACTCACACACTAAGACACATGATACCAAAGACAGTGAAAAATATTAGAGCATTGATAGTATTGATCAGATTGGAAAGGAATATATTAACTTACATTTTCTACTTTTCTTCATCCTCCTTTTTGTTTTCTTGGGAGCAGCTGAAGCTGGTGTGACAGGTGGTTCTGTTGATGCCTCTGGTTGTGGGGAAGCTGTTAAGAATAAAACAGAGTACACCTGACACAACTGTTCATCCAATGATTTATATTTTTAAATACAGGTCCATAAAACAAGTAGCTCTAAATGTCACTCACACACTAAGAAACGTGCAACCAAAAGATTCTCAAAACTGTTTTAAAAATACAAGAGCATTGATGGTTTGGACCGATGTCATGATTGACAAATGATTTTTTCCTTTACCTGGTTTTGTATCAGCAGCAGCTGCTGGAGGTGCCAGGGACTCCGTTTTGACTGGATCTGGTTTATCCCGTCTCTTTGTAGAGCTCTCCTGTCTAAAAATACAAGCACTGTAAGTATTGTTCCTGCAAACATTCGTGTAGTTAGATCGATGTGTGTAAATCAAGAGAATTTGTTCAACTCACTGAGGTGGAGCAGCTGGTGCGACGGCAGGTTTTGTTGGCGTCTCTTGTCCAACACTCTCTTGGCTTTGTGGTGAAGCTGTTGAGAATAAATTAGAGTAGATAAAGACTTGTTCATCCAATGATTGATCTCTTTAAATACAGATCCATAAAAACAAGTTGCTCGAAATTTCACTGACACACTAAGAAACATGCTACCAAAAAATTCTCAAAACTGTTTTAAAAATAAAAGAGCATTGATGGTTTGGTCAGATGTCATGACATACGAATGATTTTTTCCTTTACCTGGTTTTGTAACAGCAGCAGCTGCTGGAGGTGCAACTGGTGCGACGGCAGGTTTTGTGGACGTCTCTTGTCCAACACTCTCCTGCCTTTGTGGGGAAGCTGTTGAGAATAAATCAGACAGTTTTACAATAAAAGAGCATTGTTAGTGTTGAGTAGACTGGAAGAGAATGTATTAACTTACTATTTTTGTTTTCCCTCATCCTTCTGCTTTGTCCATTATTTGAAGACCCAGTAGCTCCAGGAGATGCACTGGGCATTCGGCAGGCAGGACGTTGACCCCTAAAAATACCAGTACAGTTATTTTAAGTTTCCACAGACATTCAAACACTTAGGTTGCTGTGTATAAACCAAGAGAATTGTCTCAACTCACTTAAATGGGAAACGCATTGAATTCGCCATCACGGGGGGCTTCGTGAACACCTTGCGAGTTGTCCACCCATCTCTGGAGACCCTCCTCTGGATAACAGGTGGGGGCTTTGTTACCGTTTCTTTTACAGCCATCTCCTCTCTTGGTGAGGGAGCTGTTGAGGAGAAATCAGACTAGATAAACACCTGACACACCTGTACATCCAATGATTGATCTCTTTAAATACAGATAAATAATAAAAGGTTTACCATCTGTTCTAATTTCACTAACCTACTAAGAAACATGCTAGCAAAAGTAAGATCAAAACACTTTTAAAAATAAAAGAGCATTGATGGTTTTGGTCAGATGTAATAACATATAAATCTTTTTTTCCTTTACCTGTTATTGGAGCATCAGCAGCTGCTGGAGGCACTTGGGACTCAGATTTGTCTCCTTGTCCATGCAAACAACTCTTCTGTCTAAAAATACAAATATTGTAAGTATTGTTCCTGCAAACATTTGTGCGATTAGATTGATGTGTATAAAACAAGAGAATATTTAACTCACTGAGGTGGAAAAGTTTCCCAGAAAGAGCGTTGACCCCTACAAACACAAGTACTTGAAGTTATTTCAAGTTTCAAGCATATAGATCCATGTGTATAAATCAAGAGAATGTGTTCAACTCACTGAGGCAGAGAAACTCCCCAGGCAGGACGTTGAACCCTAGAAATACAAGAACTTGAAGTTATTTTAAGTTTCAAGCATATAGATTGACGTGTTTAAATCAATTTGTTTAACTTACTGAGGTGGAGAATCTGGTGCAGCGGAGGGCGTTGTTGCCATCTCTTGCCCTCCAATCTCTTTTCCTTGTGAGGGAGCTGTTGAGAATAAATCAGACTGACAAACACCTGACACACCTGTTGATCTAATGATTAATCTCTTTAAATACAGATCCATAAACACAAGTTATTCTAAATTTTACTCACACACTTAGAAACATGCTATTAAAACAGTTATAAAAATTAAAGAGATATGATATTTTTGGTCCTTCATTTCGTACAAATGATATCTGCCGTTACCTGTGATTGGAGCAGCAGCAGCTGCTGGAGGTGCCTGGGACTCAGATTTGTCCCTCTGTCTCTGCATAGAACTCTTCTGCCTAAAAATACAAGCACTGTAAGTATTGTTTCTGCAAACATTCAAGCACTTAGGTTGGCGTTTGTAAAACAAGAGAATTTGTCAACTCACTTAAATGGGTAACGCATTGAATTCGCCATCACGGGGGGCTTCGTGAACACCTTGCGAGTTGTCCACCCATCTCTGGAGACCCTCCTCTGGATAACAGGTGGGGGCTTTGTTACCGTTTCTTTTACAGCCATCTCCTCTCTTGGTGAGGGAGCTGTTGAGGAGAAATCAGACTAGATAAACACCTGACACACCTGTTCATCCAATGATTGATCTCTTTAAAATAGATCCATAAAAACAAGTTGCTCTAAATTTCACTCGCACACTAAGAACAGGCAACCAAAAAATTCTCAAAAAACAGTTTTTAAACACAAAGCGCAGTGATGTTTTTAGTCCGATGTCATGACATACAAATAATTTTTCCTTTACCTGGTTTGGTATCAGTAGCTGCTGCTGGAGGTGCCAGGGACTCAGTTTTGACTGGATCTGGTTTATCCCGTCTCTTTGTAGAGCTAAAAATACAAGCACTGTAAGTATTGTTCCTGCAAACATTCGTGCACTTAGATCGATGTGTGTAAACAAGAGAATTTGTTCAACTTACTGAGGTGGAGCAGCTTTTTGGACGTCTCTTCTCCAACACTCTCCTGGCTTTTTGAAGAAGCTGTTGAGAACAAATCAGACTAGATAAACACCTGTTAATCCAATGATTGATATCTTAAAATACGGATAAATAATAAAAGGTTTACCATCTGTTCTAATTTCACTAACCTAAAGAAACATGCTAGCAAAAGTAAGATCAAAACAGTTTTAAAATAAAAGAGCATTGATGGTTTTGGTCAGATGTAATAACATATAAATATTTTTTTTTCCTTTACCTGTTATTGGAGCATCAGCAGCTGCTGGAGGCACTTGGGACTCAGATTTGTCTCCTTGTCCATGCAAACAACTCTTCTGTCTAAAAATACAAATATTGTAAGTATTGTTCCTGCAAACATTTGTGCGCTTAGATTGATGTGTATAAACAAGAGATATTTAACTCACTGAGGTGGAAAAGTTTCCCAGAAAGAGCGTTGACCCCTACAAACACAAGTACTTGAAGTTATTTCAAGTTTCAAGCATATAGATCCATGTGTATAAATCAAGAGAATGTGTTCAACTCACTGAGGCAGAGAAACTCCCCAGGCAGGACGTTGAACCCTAGAAATACAAGAACTTGAAGTTATTTTAAGTTTCAAGCATATAGATTGACGTGTTTAAATCAATTTGTTTAACTTACTGAGGTGGAGAATCTGGTGCAGCGGAGGGCGTTGTTGCCATCTCTTGCCCTCCAATCTCTTTTCCTTGTGAGGGAGCTGTTGAGAATAAATCAGACTGACAAACACCTGACACACCTGTTGATCTAATGATTAATCTCTTTAAATACAGATCCATAAACACAAGTTATTCTAAATTTCACTCACACCCTAAGAAACAAGCTATTAAAACAGTTATAAAAATGAAAGCGATATGATATTTTTGGTCCTTCATTTCGTACAAATGATATCTGCCGTTACCTGTGATTGGAGCAGCAGCAGCTGCTGGAGGTGCCTGGGACTCAGATTTGTCCCTCTGTCTCTGCATAGAACTCTTCTGCCTAAAAATACAAGCACTGTAAGTATTGTTTCTGCAAACATTCAAGCACTTAGGTTGGCGTTTGTAAAACAAGAGAATTTGTCAACTCACTTAAATGGGTAACGCATTGAATTCGCCGTCACGGGGGGCTTCGTGAACACCTTGCGAGTTGTCCACCCATCTCTGGAGACCCTCCTCTGGATACGAGGTGGGGGCTTTGTTACCGTTTCTTTTACAGCCATCTCCTCTCTTGGTGAGGGAGCTGTTGAGGAGAAATCAGACTAGATAAACACCTGACACACCTGTTCATCCATGATTGATCTCTTTAAATACAGATCCATAAAAACAAGTTGCTCTAAATTTCACTCGCACACTAAGAACAGCAACCAAAGAATTCTCAAAACAGTTTTTAAACAGAAAGCGCAGTGATGTTTTTCCTTTACCTGGTTTTGTATCAGCAGCAGCTGCTGGAGGTGCCAGGGACTCCGTTTTGATCTGCCCGTCTCTTTGTAGAGCTAAAACAAGCACTGTATTATGTTCCTGCAGACCGATGTGTGTAAATCAAGAGAATTGTCTCAACTCACTTAGATGGGTAACGTGATGAATTCGCCATCACGGGAGGCTTCGCGAACACCTTGCGAGTTGTCCACCCATCTCTGGAGACCCTCCTCTGGACAACAGCTGCTGTGAATTTAGAGTAGATAAATGACACCTGTACATCCAATGACTGACCTTTAACCCTTTTGTTCAACATTTTTTTTATTGGGAAATGTAGTTTTATATATATTATTTATGCTAAAAATAACTATTTGCTCACTGAAAATATAAAATGTCTTTAAAATAGAAAGCATTTTGTTAGCCATTACTTGACTCAAAAGGTAATAATCAAACAATAACAACAATAACAACACAGGAATGGATAGTGATACATCAAACATTTCAGTTAGTATTTAACTTGTTCCCCATTTCATTCGGCAAGTGTGACATCACAAAATACATAATATTTTTCCTCAAAATGTATCAAGATTGGAAGACAGTCTGTGAAATCCAGGCAAACGTCTCAAACTTTATGAGATAATGAGCCTGAAATCAGCCATAAAAATAACAAAAAGGTGTTTTATCGCTGTAAATGATTAAACACAGTTGATCAAAAATAAAAACATATAACTCACGAGTCTCGACTCTCTTTGGGACAGCAGGTGGAGGCACACGATCCCCTTCAGCCTTCTCGGGTACCTCGACGGTATCTTTGGGTGACTCTGTAACATCCTCGGGAACCTCGACAGTATCCTCGGGTAACTCGACGGAATGCCCGGGTGACTCGGTAACATCCTCGGGAACATCGACGATGCCCCACGATGGTATGTTAGTCATGTCGGAGGGCTCAGGCTCCCCAAGTTCTTCTTCTACACTATCAGCCCCAAGATGTTATGGGCTGATAGTCCTCGAAGAGAAATTGAGCTTCGGCAGACTCGAAACATACCGATGAACTCATCCTGACACGTTGGATCTGGATCTGATCTCTGAACAAACTGGCGATATCTGTGGTAGTATCGGACGTTTAGGTCGAATCAACGATGTAAGTGACCGTTCGGCAACTCAAACGCTGTTTCTTCCTTCACTAAACAACACCACACTGACAGAAAAATCGCCAAAAATCGCAGTGAAAAAGCTTTGGTCTCTGAAGAACTCAAAACAAACTGCGCACGCCGAAGTCAAACTAACGACTGACTGAAAACTGTCCCACAGCATCTGATTGGAGGACCGACGCCACTGAGCGTTCTATTGCTGTCACGTCATAATAGCTGAGACTGGAAAACAAGCTCATATTACAAACAAATATAAATTAAAGGAGAAACTGATGAATATTTACCAAATGAAAGTATAACATTTCATCTAAAACCCAGATTGTTTAAGCAAACCTTTACGTAGTGCAGAGGCGCGTGCAGTATTTTTCATCCGGGCGCGCGGAAAATCAATGAACCCATTCTTTGTCTTACTGCCGAAAGTAAACTAACATGCATTTCACACTCCTGGTTGTTGTTTTTACTCAATCTGTACTGTATTAAATTGCAGTGTTTTATTCTGTTGTATAACTACCCCATGTGAAAAAGCATTATATTTAAATTGTACTATTATACTAAATGCACATTAAAGGTATATTATTTTGAAACAACTTTCAAGGTCTTGTATGCAATACATGTAATACTTTTAAAAGGTGTTAAACTGGAAACACTTTATGTACATTTAGTGCATTTTAAATGTATTTTAATTATTTGGAAATATACTTCAATGCTCTTTGAACCTCAGCTAGAATATGCTCAAAGCCTTCTTTTAATGTGCTTCAAGAACAATTTTGATAGAATTTCCGCTCATTAGAATGCATTAGTATTACACTACTAAATTATTATAAAGCAATTTTCTCTATTCAAAATGGTGTATTGCAAAACGTATTAAAAAACCGTCAAGGCACACATACACACTTCCTAAATAAAAATTCCATTACAAAAAGTACAATACCAAAAAAATGTATACAGTATATCCTACACCAAAATACATTATAAATGAAATATCAGAGAAACGCTATGGCAGAGCTATTTTTAACAATTTGCAGAACATTTCAGTTACACCTGTATTAATGAAAAATACAATAGGGATATTGCATTACGGAATAAACCTTCCAATCCAATTTTCTAAATAAATAAAAAAAGACGGAAAAACCAAGTGCATATACAAATATTTATTTTTGTTTTGCAAATATAAGCATGCAAATGGAAGAAACAGAACAGGTTAACCAAACAGACCCAAACATAGAAACAGTTGAAGAGATCTTCATCAAGTGGAGGGTCACTTCTTGAGTATGATTTGCATTTTTGCAACTAAAGACTTGCAATTGAGACACTGTAGTATTTGAAGTCTGCTTCATCGCAGGATCCGTGAAAGGGAAGAAGCACTATATAAAACTAACCAACGATTAACAGCTGCATAAAAATGTACAATAACTTAGCATGCCATGCCATATGCATTACTATGATTTGACTTCTCAGTTTACATATCAAAGCTTTGACTATATACTCATCCCGCTTAACATAGAGTAAAGTGTTCATTTTTATCCTCTTGACTGTAGTCACTACACACCAGCATCCTATGAGTTGCATTGAACATAAGATTAAAAGTTGGCCCACAACACCACTGAAAAGCAAGCAGAGTTTATTGTGTAATTTCTGAGTGATTTTGGGCACAGACAAGACATATTTAGATATATTTTACATGCACTGGGCACTGTTATTCACCACAGTTATTATATTCCTAAGACATGCAGTATACCTAAGCAGTATTATGAAGTATTCATAGGAACATTAGTATACATGAGTGTATTAGTAGAATGATCTGAAATCAAATTTAACCAAAGATTATTACATACAAATTAATTATAAAGATGATTTGATGATTAAATGTTACAATCAGTTTACCTAATTAATGATTGTTCACATATATGCACTTTATATCATTTTAAGCATGTTTAAGAGCACATTTGAGCACTATGCAGCAATATAAAATCAAGTAATGTCTCTGGGCCGTAGAAGCCTGAGGCCTGAGTTCAAGTAGTTTAGACACAAGAAAACATGTCCGGATTTTCTGATGGATGTTAATATTGAGGTGAGGTGACTAATTTTTAATGGACCAGTGTCCTTTGATAACTCCACAAACAGCTGTATTAAGAAAAAGGTTGGCCATCGCACCCGCCATTAAATACGTACCTTGTTGCCTTGGGATTGGTATGTTTTTCCAATAAAATACGACAATTGTTAATTACAAATTAAGAGGATTAAAACAGACAATAGGAAGACGCCTTATTGTTTAGTAGCCCGTTAATGGAGTTGGAACATCTTTCAGAGTTTTTAAAGTCTAAATATAAATAAAAAAAAAGGTAAAGACAAAACGGCTAGAAAAAACAAACACCTTATTGTTTGTTCAAAGATGGAAACAGGTCTGGGAACAAACATCTACTTTTTGGGTATTATTAAAATAGACCAATAAGTTTGAACTCTATTTGATGAACTCTCTTTTGCCCGCTCATTTCCCTTCGACCCTCTTGCACTTGTCCGGGGTTTTTCGGTGCATGCATTCTCTTAGGATTTTATTTTGTTAGGGGGGGTTGTTTGTATCTAAGGTTGTCGCCCAACCTCCCCTCTGCTGCCACTTAAGGGATATGGCATCTAGTTTTTTCGTTATTGTATTTTTTAATAGTGGCCGCGACGAGGTTGTGGATATTATGTGGTTGGTGAGGATGTGTTGGAGTGAGGAGACGGCTGTAACGGATTGTAGATTTTCCTTTTCGTCAGTTTAGACCCATTGGAGGCGTCTGTAAGCGGAGCGCTGGGGAGTATGGGAGGGGTATAAAAAGAATTGCCGGCTGAGCAAGCTGGCTGACGGAATTAACGACGGGAAAGTTTCCAATACCGCTGCCGCGCAACATCCACAAAATGGGGTGTGTTTGAGGAGCCCATATATGGATCCCTCCCACCCCCCCCACCGATAGAGGATTCGGCGTCACCATGAGCTCGGATGGCTTCATGGTAGGGGCCTGAACTTACCTCACTCATAGCCTCACTCCCCTGGGCCCATACCGACTACGGGGGTCGACGTATCCTTAAAAGAATCTCATCGATGTATAGTACCATTAACTCGGGGAAAGGGGGTCCGCTAAATGTTGAAAGGGGAGAAGCGTTAAGAAACAATGAAGCGTCTGCATAAGATACAGCGGCGAGAAGGATGAGTTATCAGATAGTGGTGCGGAAAGAAAACAAATAAAGATTACATGATTATTTTGAAGAGGGACCCGGAAGAAGGCGGGCATAAGAAAAGAGGGAGGTGAAATCAGGGCAAGAGGGCGGGAGAAACCTATGGAAACAACAGGGAGGCTAAGCGGTGGACTCCTTCAGATAGAAAAGAGAGGAATAAGAAGGGAGAGAAGACTGATGGGGGTGGGGAGATTGCAGCAAGAAACCACAAAGAAGCACTCAAAGTAGGAGGGAAGGGGGAGAGGACAGGGGGGGGGGGGGGTGGGAGGGTAAGGGGCACTGGGAAGGAAGGAGTGGTGGGGGGGGGGGGGCAAGAAAAGGTGGGTGAAAATAAAGCAATAGGGGTGAGAATGGGGATAGTAAGAATGCTGGGTCGGAAAAAGAAGAAGGAGAAACGGAAGGAATAAGTAACAAAGCTCCTCTTCCGAGTCGGTATTGTGGGACTCGTTTGAGTGGCCTGCATGATACCAGCCGACATTGGAATTAGATGGGAGCGAAGCGGTGGTAGCGGAGGAGAGAAAAACTGGGAATTGTATCGGGCAATAGAGGAATATCTGGGTTGTAGGGGAAAACCGAGTATGACTTAGGAGGACTACGAAAATGCAGAGCTACGAGGTTAATCACTAGTTTTAAGCTCCCTCGTTGCTTTTTCGCTCTTGCTTTCGTTTTCTCTTCCCCCTGTACCCGTCGCTCTTGGCCTTACCGTTTCTTGTCGCCGCGGTAAAAAAAAGGCGTTTTGCCACTTACCTCGGTGCTTTCCTTCTGCTCCAGTGAAAAGAGTCCAGTTTCCCCCACGCTGCGTCTCACCGTCCTACAGCTGGGAAAATCTTTCCGCCTGGATGTCCCTCCCATCCCGGGCCCACCCGCAGCTCTCCGTCTTCCCCCCTCCCCGGGACCCACCCTCACAACCTACTTATGTCTTGTTATATTCAGCATAAGCATATCAGGTTGCCAGCATCCATCTACCCCCAACCAATCCCCTTCGACATTCATGGTTTACCTTTGAGAATATATCGAACTGGGTCTGTTTTTTATTCCCCCGTTGGCAAAAGTCCCCCCACCCGCCGAACAATTTCCAGACCGTGGGACCTAGCATTGAGTCCGGAATATGGGGGTTAGAGAGGTGCCGGTTAATGCTAAAATCCTGTAGGGAAGGGACAGTTCTGTATTGGAAAAAATGCTTGGCGAGGGCCTCTCACCGCCAAGGTTGGGTGTTTCCCGAGGAATAGGCACCATTGAGGAATAAGGTCACGATAATATGCCATGAAGATTCGAAAAGGTGTCATGTAGAGAGTGCGAAGGTCCCAATAGATCGCTTGCAGCGATGGCGGACGATAGAACCAAATGTCGCAATCAGAAAATGGATAAGGCCGGTCTGGCGAGGGGTTAAGAATTTCGTTCATGTCTTGTGTCACGCTTGATAGTGTGGAGATATGACTTTTTTCCCTGCCCCAAAAACAAATTTGAATATACATGAAGAAATGTGAACATAAAAGATCGATAACACCCGCAGTTTCTCGAATAGAGTATTATTTTTTTTAGTGGTTGTATCAAATTTTAGT